>PVJH01001561.1:0-203292 GCA_004026705.1 Nesogale talazaci | reverse complement strand
CCATGAAACCACTTAAGTATAATCCAAAGTCCTCCTGATGGCCCTTGAAGCTATGTATGATCTGGAGCTGTCTGTTTCCCCAAAGTGCTCTCATGACATTCTTCTTCCACTTACTTGGTCTCAGCCACACCTGCTTCCTTCAAGTCCCTGAATACACGCACCCCTGGTCTTGTCTCACGCTTTTGCCTATATTGTAGGTCTGGGTAGAGTCAATTCTGCCAAGTACAGTAGGATTCCAGGCCAGATATCCTGTCTGCCATCTGTCTCTGCCAATAAAGCTGTATCAGAGTACAGCTTCATCCATTTGCTAGATATGGTACCTATGGCTGCTTTTGTACTCCAACAACAGAACTGAGTAGTTTGAACCATGGCAGAGTAGTCAACAAAGTCTAAAGTCGTTATTCTATGCCCATTTGCAGAGTGTTCTCTGTTGCATAGGTTGTGCTTTCTCCTTGTATTTTTAAAAAAGCTTTACTGCCATGTAATTCACAAAATATTGGCACACAATTCTATAGTTCATCACACCAAGAAGAATTGCATAATCAGCATCATACCGAACTGTAGAACTTTAATTCATAGCTTATACTTTTGCTTGTTAGTTTCCCATTTCCCCCAAACGTAATCTAGCTACTATCCTTATTGGTCTTACCAACCTTGGATTCCATATACAGAAAAATACTCAAAGCAAAACAAAACTAACAACAATAACAAAGTAAAGCAGACAAAAACCTCAATTGAAAAAAAGGTAGAGGCTGAGCCCCGGTGGCGTAAGTGGTTGAGTGCGGGACTGCGGTCCGCGGGCTTGGCGGTTCAAATCCAGCGGCGGCTCTCAGGAGCAGCGCTGGGTAACTCCCGCGACCACCAGAGGGCAGTGATGCCATCCCTCCAAAACAAAACAAAACAAAACAACAAAACAACAAAAAAAGAAAAGAAGGTAGAAAATATTAAAACCTACAACAAATTTAAAATGGATCAAAAGGGAGATGAAATTATAAGGTGCTACATGTTAGCATAATTGCATCTGCCATAATCTTTCGAATGCATTCTGTGTGATAGCAAGACCATCCACATCCCTGGTCAAAGGTCAGTGGGGATTCTTCTGCGTTCGCTTCAGAATAGCTACCTGTAGTCTCTCATGATAATTATACATAGACAGGCTATTTCCCATATTTTCCACCAGTATACTGAGCTTGTGATTTCATTGGATTCACAGTAAGCCATATTTAAATTGCTTACTTGCCTCATTATTTTCTTTATCTTTTATTGAAAGAATAGAACTCCTTAATGGCAAATAATCTAACAACGTTGCCATTTAGTGTGTGCTCAGGTCCCAGAATAACACTTGATGAGCAGTAAGAAGCAACAAAGAAGCAAAGTCACTGCCCCCAGGTTGATCCTGACGCTCGCGGACTCTTACAGGACACAATGGAACTGCTCCTTACGGCTGTCCTGGCCTTCCAGTCCACACTGACGCGGAGCGAGCCTGCAGATGGCAGGAGAACTGCCGCTGCGAGTTTCTGAGTCTGCAGCTGTTTACGGGAGTGGCAAGTCCCCGTCTTTCTCCCGAAGAGTTGCTGGTGGTTTTGATAACAGCAGAACTTGTCATGAATATACACGCTTCCAGGACATTTCTTTAGGGCCCATGAAACATTAGGAAACATGAACTCTTCCAGGATCAGACAGCCTCATCTTTCCCTTCCCAAGTACCTGATGGATTTGAACAGCTGACTCTTGGATACCAGCCCAGCGCTTAGCCCACTGCACCACCAGGGTCACTTAACTTAATGATAATGCACTCCTATTGAGTTCACTCAAGCTTAGAGAGATCCTCTAGGATTCCCAAGGTTTCAGTAAAATGATTGAGGAGCAGATAGTCTTGACTTTCTCATGTGAAGAAGCTAGTAGGCTTGAACTTCCAGCCTGGGGGTTGGCCATCCAATACTTACCCAACAATGCCACCACAACTTCTTACTTTATGATAAACAAAACAAAACAAAGAACTTCCATCGAGCCAGTTCTTACGCCTAGTAACTCTCCAGTATCCCTATATAGGGTTTTGCTGGAGGAGATAGCCTCATCTCTATCCCATGTAGTGGCTCCTTGGAACTGGTGCCTTTCAGGTTGGCAGTTCAACTCATAACCTACTCCTACCAGGAATCCTACTTGATAACAGGAGGAAATGAATTAATATGCTCTGTTTTTTTGCCAATCCAGTCTTGGGGAGTGCATTGGAGGAGAGAGATTTTCTTTTTTCCCTAGTGAATGCTTAGAGAACTTTTCAAATCCTTCCCAGTTTAACTTTCACTGGAAATGCCCTTCTTGTTCTTTGATGGCCTTTAAAAAAATAGAAATGTAGTCTTCTGTGTGGGATTAGATAGTTCCTTGAATATGTTATTCTGTCTTGGGTAGTATGGTGCAGTATTATTACCTGGAGTAATGAAATGGGAACCTAAAGAAATGCTTCCCTTATTGAATAGTTATATCAAAATTAAAATACAGTAACTCTGATAAAGACTGCAAAGAAATGTTCATTCAATTCAGACAATAAAATAAAAGAATATTTATTTAGGGATAGTTATCTTATCAAGAAATACAGAAATGGAGAAAACAATGTGACCAATGTTTCTGGGAGAGCACGGGAGGGGGGAAGATGGGGAGAAAGAAAATGGGTGCTAACAAACTCAGACACAAGGGAACAACAAGGAATCTAAAGTGAATGGCAAGGAGGGCATATGATGCCTGATAGGGAGTGATCAAGGACAATGTAACTGAGAGGTATTACTGAAACCCAAATTAAGACTGAGCATGATAGTGGGACAAGAGGAAAGTAAAAGGACACAGAAGAAAGAACTAGGAAGGAAAGGACATCTATAGAGATCTAAATACAGATATGTACATATGTAAATATAATTATATATGATGATGGGGAAATAGATCTATGTGCATATATTTATATGTTAAGTATGATGGAGCAGGTGGACATTGGCCCTCTACTCAAGTATCCCTCAATTCAAGAACACTTTGTTCTATTAAACTTGCATTCCATGATGCTCACCTTCCCGGCACGATTGCTGAAGACAGATGGGTACATAAACAGAAGTGGTGAAGAAAGCTGATGGTCCTAGGCTATCAAAAGATACAGAACCTAGGGTCTTAAAGGCTTGAAGACAAGCAAGTGGCCATCTGGCTGAGAAGCAACAAAGTCCACATGGAAGCAGCACACCAGTCTGTGTGTTCATGAGGTGTCAATAAGATCAGGTTTCAGGCATCAAAGACCCAGAACAAAAGATCATATCATCATGAATGAAGGAGAATCCAGAATGGAGACACAAAGCTGACCAGCAGACAATTGGATATCCCTTTACAGAAAGGCCAAAAGGAAGAGAAGAGCCAGTCAGGGTGCAGTATAGTACCAATGAAGCATACAACTTTCCTCTAGTTCTTTAATGCTTTCTCCCACTCACTATTATGATCCCAATTCTACCTTACAAATCCGACTAAACCTGAGGATGTGCACAGGTACAGATAAGAGCAGGAATTCATGACAAATAACCCCCTTCAGGACCAATAATGAGAGTAACAAGAACAGGAGAATAAGGGGAAGGTGGGGGAGAAAGGGGAAGCCAATCACAGTGATCTACATATAACCCCTTCCCTGGGGGACTGACAACAGAAAAGTGGGTGAAGGAAGACATCTTCCAGTGTAGAACACGACAGAATAATAATTTGTAAATTATCAAGGGTGGAAACAAGGGCGGGGGAGGGAGGGAGGGAAAAAAGGAGGAGCCGATATCAAGAACTCAAGTGGAAAGGAAATATTTTGAGAATTATGATGGCAACAAATGTACAAATGTGCCTGACACAGTGGATGCATGTATGTATTTTGACAAGAACTGTATGAACCCCCAATAAAATGATTTTTTAAAGTACAAAAACATATAATCTTTCAAACCTCAGTCAAGATGTATGTACAAAATTTCCTAATGCAATATATATGTATATGTATATGCGTGTGTGTGTGTGTGTGTATATTTGTGGCATCACTGCCCTGGTGGGAGTAGGAAGCCCAGCCTTGGTCCTGGAGAGCTGCTGCTGGATTTGAACTGTCAACCCTGTGGATTGCAGTCCTGCAAACAACAAGTATGCCACCAGGGTTCAGTCCCCTAATACAGTACATTTGTATGAGTGACATTCATCATACTTATTAAACATCTGTAGGACGTTAGCATGAAGATCGAAAGGTGAACATAAACTTTGCCATAAAGTTGCAGAATTGATCAGAATTACACAGGAAGGACAAAAAGATTATGTAAGTACTCTTTAATCATATGTTTAAAATCACTTGCAGTGTTTGTGCTGATGTGCTAGGACTATGGAATGGTATGCCATCTGGATTAGCTGCTAATAAAATTGTTTTTGGGAAAAGTGGATAAATAAAGTTTAAGGGAAACCTGAGGTCACTATAGTATGAAATGACATTTCAGCCTTGGAGCTTATTCTATAAAACAGTAAAAAGACCAATATCTTCCTGGTCTTAGAGAAACCATGTATTATAGCAATAGAAAAATCAATCTCAAAAATATTCAAATAGTGAAGATAAACTTGATTCATAATGACACAAAAATCAGTTGCTATCCTACATCTGTGTTATCCACAAAAAAACCCCAATAGAATTGTGGGTAAATTAATTTTAAATTATAAGGGAGTATTTTAAAAAAATTTTAAAAATTTTATTGGTGGCTCTTACAGCTACTACAACATTCAGTACATCATTTGTATCAAGCACATTTGCACACATATTTCCACATACATTTCCCAATATTTTCCACTTGAGCCCTTGATACAAGCTCCTTTAAAAAAAAACCTCCCCTTTCTCCTCCCCCCCTTTTTAAAAAAACTAATCATTTTATTGGGGGGCCCCTACAACTCTCATCACAATCCCTAACAACATCAGTTGTATTCAGGCTACTTTTACACATCCATTGCCATCATCACTCTCAAAACATTCTCCCTCCCTCCAGGCCTCCACTATCAGCTTCCTATATTACCCTTCCTCCCCCCCTCCCCCTTGAACCCTTAGTAATTTACAAATTATTTTTTCATCCTGTACACTGTCCAATGTGTCCCAACACTCACTTCCCTGTTGTCCATGCCCCAGAGAGGAGGCTACGTGTAGATCTCTGAAGTTGGCTCTCCCTCTCCATTCCTCCATCCCTCCACCCTCCTGATATTACCACTCCCATCAATAGTCTTGATGGATTATCTATCCTAAGTTTCCCATGTTTCCAACTTCACTGTACATCTCCTGGTCTAGCTGGATTTATGTGGTAGAATTGGGTTCATGATAGTGGGTGGGAGGCAGCATGGGAACTAGAGGAAGGTTGCATATTTCACAGCTCCTTCCCTGTATCTTAACTGACTCATCTCCTCCTTGTAACTCCTCTGCAAAAGGATGTCACCTCACCTATTGATGGGCTTTGGGTCCCCAATCTGTACTCCACCTCATTAATAATATAATTTTAGCTCATTGATGCCTGACACCAGATCCCTTCACCACCTCATGATCACACAGGCTGGTGTGCTTCTTCCATGTGGGCTTTATTGCTTCTGAGCTGAATGGCCGCTTGTTTACTCAAGCCTTTAAGTCTCCAGATGCTATATCTTTTGGTAACCGGGCACCATCAGCTTTCTTCACCACATTTGCATATGCACACATTTGTCCTCAGGGATCATATCAGGAAAGTGAGCATGCAAAGTTGTGCTTTTGAGTTCTTGAAGCCTGATATCTCATCCCTTTGACACCTCATGATTCCACATGCTCGTGTGCTTCTTCCATGTGGGTTTTGTTACTTTTGAGCTAGATGGCTGCTTGTTTACTTTCAAGCCTTTAAGTCCCCAGATGCTCCATCTTTTGATAGCCGGGCACCATCAGCTTCTTCACCACCTTTGCTTATGCACACATTTGTCTTCAGTGATCATGTCGGAAAGGTGAGCATCTTGGAATGCCAGTTTAATAGAACAAAGTGTTCTTGAATCAAGGAGATACTTGAGTGGAGGTCCAATGCCCATCTGTTGTCCTACTACTAACCCTATAATTATAACCCTATAATTAATCTCTTTCCCCATCTTCACTTATAAATATATGCCCCTATGTACATACCTGTATTTGAACCTCTATAAATGTTCATTATCCCCCAGTTCCTTCCTCTATTTCCATTTGCTTCCCTCTTGTCCCACTATCATGCTCACTTTCCCTTTGGGTTTCAGTATTTTTTCTTTGTTACATTAGTCTTAATCAATCCCTCTTGGCCTTCTCTCACCCACTAAAAGGGAGTATTTTAAGTAGAGTTCAAATGATTCCAATAATTCCAATCAATGGCAACTCAATATATGTAGACTTTATTTTAAAAAACAAATCAATAGCATTGGCAGTAATCAAGAGTTCCATAAACTTAAAAACATTTATGTCAGTCTCAATGGCCATCTGTTTCCTATTGCATTCCCCACCATTGTTCAAGGGGATCTTATCAGTGAGAAGAAAACTCTAGTGATTGCTGATTTTTAAAATTTGCCTCAGGGGAGATTCACATCAATTTTTGTTCCACCAACATTTCTCAAGTATATAATAGAAAAATAGAACCCACTTTCAGAGAGTCACGTCCAACTCATAGTGACCACATGTGTTAAGTATACAGAAAAACCATGTCACTTACTTGATCTACTTAAATTGGATTTTTGTACTTTGAACCATGCAATGCATCATTGTTTTCAGAACTTCTAGATTTGTAGATGACTAACACACATACTTAGCATCAATTTGAGGTTATAAAAATGTAGATAATGAAATGAAACACAGATGCTGCAGTAAGATGAACCTGGTTTCAAGTCTGGTTTTTATCAATTGCTAGCTATTTGGCTTTGGACATACAATTTCACATTCTATTCTTTGTGTGTACATGCAATGTGCCTACATCATAGGGTTGTTGCGATGATAGCATAAAATCATATTGTAAACCATGTAACAGAGTGCCTGAGAACAGTAGGAACTTAGTAAATTGCAGTCATAATTATTATTCCCTCAAATGTAGTCTTCAAGTAGTCTAAGGTAAACATAACACTCTATTGAGAGACAGATTCCTAGCTGAAAATTCCCTCTGCAGATAAACTTGAAATTAGGTTACTGAACACTCAATTCCTGTAAATGAAACCAAAGCCAATGTATCTTTGCTTTTCTTTATTACTAGCTAAGCCTGCAGCACTAGCCTGTATTTTGTGAACTTCTCTGCATGAGTTTCAATAACATAATGAAGGCAAACGAATTTAAATGAAGGTGAGGGAAATTAAAGTTTTTCTTTAAATATTAGATTCTTGTATTTACAGAAAGGTCCATGGTGAGATTTTAAAATTGGGAGATATTTGGTAATAATACAGCTCAGCCTTTATTTCATATGATGGAACCAATGACCATAAAGATATATTTCCCAAATCATGTGACCATTTCCCAGCAGAAATGGAGTATAATCCAGGTGTTCTGACGCCCTATGTACAGGCGTCCTCAAACTACAGCCCGTGGGCCACATGTGGTCTGCAGAGGACATTTATCTGGCTCGCTGGGTGGTTTTGCCACCGCTGCCTAACCTGCTTAGCAGCCAACTCATCCTGGGCCTGCAGAGAATTTGTTCATAGTTTTTGTATGGTCTCAGGGACTGTGAACTGGCCCCTGTTTAAAAAGTTTGAGGTCTCCTGCCTAATGCCCATGTCTTCCTGAGCCTACATGAGCTTGTTTAAAGAAATGTTATCAGAGAAATTACATTTGAATTGGTCCTGGGGACCTAGGTCTTCCGAAGGCCTAAGATAGACTTCTATGTACAAACATTGCTTCTTGGTATGCAGTGTTTCTTTTTAACAGTGACATTGATATTCATGGCGAGGCAGGAGGACCCCCCAGCCCCTTGCGACTTGTTGAACATTAACCCTGTTCAGGAGCCTGTTAGGATTACTTTGGGCTGCTACGAAGGAGCACATATGGTGTGCAAGCTGCAGACAAGAAAAACAGAAGCTTTTCCATATGGTCTGTGTCTTAGTTACAGTCTCTCAGGCTACTGTAACAGAACTTCTACAAATGGATGCCAAGCAAGCAAGCAAGCATTGATGCTCTCACTGTTTGGGGAGGTGAGGGAAGTCTCTCTCTCTCTTCTAGCTCCTTTCACTTTTACGGGAGTAGGGCGCCTTCCCTTTCTCCTGCCAGAGCTGGAGTTTTTCTCAGGAGCTTGTTCTGTCATGCTCATCACGGAACACCACTAACAGATACACCATTTAAAGATAGCTTTGAATGTGGCCAGGCCACAATGACCCACGTGCTATGTCCCCAGCTGAGTAGACAGAAGAAATGAGGGAAGGGTTCTAGTAGCAGCATTTTGTTCTGGGTTTAACGATAAGGATTAAAAAGTCATATGGTTTGTCAAATCTTGGCAACAGGCTATAACTACATTCAAGGAAACAACCTGTTTAGATCTAACACAGATGTCTACTGTGTAAGCCAGTTCTTTGGGAAACTGGTAAAGTTGTCTTGCCGACGTTAGGAATGCCGATACTGCTCTTGTTTAGCTCATTCTCTGTAGAAATTCTGACATGGTGATGCCTAGAGAGGATGTAATACTTTCCCCGTTAGTTCTGAGTAATCTGAGTAGACCAATCCATAAAGACTTTCATCTATATTTTATTGATGCTTCCTTGATTTCCTTGAAAAACAAAACAAAACAAAGCCTCAAAGACCTTTGTATGTATAGGAAAATTTGTTGCAGGTTTTTACATCCCAGCAATAGAGCTAAATATTCCATATTCCTGTACTTAAAAGATCTGTGGCTCCCCTTTGAAATACTTAGCCTTCTTAGGTATTCTTTAAGATTTTCCTCCCTATTTATTTTTATTCCATTTCATTCCTTTTATTATACTATGGAATTTCCTTTCCAGCCATTATGAGCTGTAACTTTCCCTTGATTATCTTGGGTTTTTTAATTATCATGTTTTACAAAACAGTGGACCAACTCTACATTCTTTTCAGCACCCAGAAGGAATGGCAGTGGGTTTGACTTGTCTGCCTTCTCTTCTTCAAGCACCTGTCTGCTCGTATGAATTACAATGACAAAGATTGCTATGGCCAGAAAGCATAGATGAGGAAACCACAAGAGAGGATACTCTGGGGGAGGAGTTTTCTAATAAGAAGTATCACAGGAAAAAAAAAGAAGTATCACAGGAAGAGATGAATCAGTCAGGGTACAGTATAGCATCAATGAAACACACAACTTTCTTCTAGTTTCTTAATGCTTCCTTTCCCCCATTATCATGACCTCAATTCTACCTTACAAATCAGATTAGACCAGAACATGCACACTCTTACAGAGAAGCACCAGAAACACAGGGAATCTAGGATAGATAAGCCCCTTGGGGCAACAATGAGAATAGAGATACCAGGAAGTTTAGCGGAAGGGGGAGAGAAAGGGGAAACTAATTGCAAGAATCAACTATAATCCCTTCCCAGGGGGATAAACAATGGAAAAGTGGGTGAAGGGTGACAGAGAACAATGAAAGACATGAAAATAATAATCTATAACTTCTCAAGGGTTCATTAGGCAGGGCAGGCAGGGGAAGAGGGAGAAAATAAGGAGTTGATATCAAGGACTCAAGTAGAAAGAAAATGGTTTGAAAATGATGATGACAACATACATGTAAATGTGCCTGACACAGGGTTGAATGTATGGAATGTGATAAGAGATGTAAGAACCCCCAATAAAAGTATTTAATAATTAGGAAAATAAGCTAAGTATTGTACTGTTGAGATCTGGCCACCAATGAGGCACAGTTAAGCCATGTTTTTGTTAGTTCTGCACCTCAATGAGTATAAGCTCTAGGCTTGATGGCCATGGGATGTAAGTTGGTCTACAACTCCATCTATCAAGTTGAAAATGCAGAGATGTGCAATTGCTTAGTAGAAGAAAAAGCTGTGATAATTATAACTGATCGACTCTGAAGGGCCACAGAGAGAATGGGAACTGGGGAATGTCAGGTTAGGACAAAAGTGGGAGTGAAAGGTAGGCTGAAAGTAGGGGGATTAGTTGAAAGTGTATAAGTAAAAATTTTAACTATCTTATCCTTCTATGACAAATACTCAACATCTTTGTGTGGAATCTCCAGGTAAGATATCAAAAGGGGGAAGTTTAAGCCTCTTCCCTTATTAAACAAGCAAAACAAAACTCAAAATATCCACATTTTGGAAACTAAAGGTTCACCTGGAGAAACAATTGCCTCCTTGAATGATTCTAAAGTAATGGTTTGTAACCTTTGTTAAATCAGACTATCATTAGAGGGTAGATGCTTACCAAGTGATAGAGCATAACTATTTTGTGGAGTTGAAAATTGCCTGTTAGAGGTTGGCATTCAAATATGAATAGATAACCAAAGGCCATCCGACATTTGAGAATAGCCTTCAAATGAAGGTGAGAAAGCTTCAAATGAAGGGGTGGGTTGTGGTGGGGAGGAAATCAATTGATAATTTCACAGAGATTCATTCAAGAAGTTATTGCATTCACACAAAAGAACACCATGCAAGAAAAGTGAAAATCAGATTGTAGACGGAGCAGGGCTAGATCTTGGATACAAATTAAAACTTCAAGGACACACGTTTGGGTCAGCATGAGCTGCACACAGGTGCATGTTGATAATCAAGGAGACAGTCTTTGAGGACTATTTATACTGGAGTTTGTTTGATCACTGTTCTTTGCTTTGTAGATTATATTTTTACAGCACCAGATAACCTGTTTTCGTAGATAATGTTTCAAAAAGTTACTTATCAAATTTAAAATATCCTGAGTATATGCAACCAGGCATGTAGTCCCAAATTTGAGTATGAATAAAAAGAAAGGAATCAGCTCAGTTCTTTGCTACCTACCCAAGTATGAATCTTAAAGATTCATTCTGTGTGCTTCTCGTTTCTCTGATTCTCCATGCATTTATAACAACACATACATTTTTTAAAAGGCCTTATTTTTTGACCAAAGTTAAAATTTTCAAAAGTAAAAATAAAATATTCAAATATTATACAGAGAAACCCTCCCAAAACATAGTATCTGTTTTGAATCAAGATCCATCTAACTGCACCAGTGATCTCCCTTGTTTCACATCTTCTGAATCTGGCTTGAATTTCTAGCAGCATGCACTTCATTTATTTCTGCAACCCTTGTTGGATTGTTTTATGCAAAAATTTACTTATATGTAATATTAATGATATAGTTCGATAAGTTCCTCAATCTTTGGGTCACCTTTTTTTGACAAGGACATACATATGGATCTCTTTCAGTTGGTTAACCAGGCACCTCTCTTCCAAATTTCTTGGTTTAGATAAATGAGTAGTTCTAATGTTTCATCAGCTTGTTGAAACATTTAAATCGCTATTTTGTCGATGCATTTAGTGTAGCTTGGATTTCTCCTATCAATGCCATGGACTCTTCACCATATACACTGTCTTGCGTGGCTGAATATATTCTTTTTGGTACAGTGACCTCATTCCTTCTACTCTCTTTGTATGTTTCCTATATTAATATTTTGTCCATAGAATCCTTCAATTTAGAAACATGAGGTTAGAATTGTTTTTTTTTTCTCGCTTCTTTCAGTTTGATTTGCACTGAGTGTGTTCTTCTGTTTGGGATTTTTAACGCTGAGCTTTTGCATACGTATTTATTTATAATGTTTTATTTTGTCTTCTTGAGTTGCCCTTTCAAATTTTCTGGTCAGCTTATTTCTGCCATTTCCTTTAGCTACTCTATATTCAAGAGTAAATTTCAGGTTCTTTTGACATCCAATTTGATCTTCTCTTTCTTCCATGTCTTTTTTATTATTGAATCATCTTCCATGTCTTTTTAATGACCTTTTTCTTTCTTCTTTCATGATGTCCTTAATGTCTTCCCACAGGTCATGAGGCCTTATGTTATTAGTGTTCAATGCGTGAAATCTGTTCTTGAGATAGTCTCTAAATTAAAGTGAAATATACTCATGGCAATGTTTTGGCTTCCATGGACTTCTTTTCTTTTTTTTTTCCTTTTTTTGAGGGGCATCACTGCCCTCTGGTGGGAGTAGGTGGCCCAGTCATGCCCTTAAAGAGCTGCTGTTGGATTTGAACCACCAGCCCAGTGGGCCGCAGTCCCACGCACAACCGCTACACCACCGGGGCTCAGCCCCAATGGACTTGTTTTCATTTGCTTCAGCGTCAACCCTAATTTACACAGGAAAATAGATGACTTGTTCTGGTCAGCTTCTGGCTTTGATTTGGCTGCTAATAAGGAGTTTCTCCATTGTCACATCTTACAGATTGAGGTATCTTGATTCTAGTGTATCCCACCTGTCAAGATCCATGGATAATTTCTATCACCTCGGACATATATACTTTCCTACTAATGTTCCCTCCTGCTTGTTCCCAGCTTTTGCATTTTGATTTCCATTAATTATCAGTGCATCTCAATTGCATGTTTTATCAATTTCAGACTGAGGAAGTTGGAAGATGCCTTCATCTTCTTTGTTACTAGCAAAGAAACAAAGTGTGTAAATTTGAATAATAGTTGTATTAACTGAATTTTTTTATGCATATAGATATTTTACCATCAACATTGTTGTGGATAAATCTTTAAAAGTTCCTATGTGATGTCACTTCCCCGGACTTTGTCATTCCTGGCAAAGTAAATCATGCGATTGACCGATTCCAAAAGACCCATACAAATGCATTTTCCCCCACCTACAATACTAATATTTGTGTCTTCCATTTCATTTTTGACAACTCTCAATTCCTAGATTCACATTTTATATGTCCTACATTTTGATTATTAATTGATATTTGTAGTTGTCTCTTCTCATTCTGAGTCATGCCCTACAAACAAAGGCTTCAGAAGTTTTATTCTATAAATGATACTATGGTCAGCTCTACTTTGAGGAGACAACTCTTTCCCAGTTGAATTTGGAATATCTTCTACCCTGAAAACCTCATCTTCTGGCACTACATCTGCCAGTGCTCCGCTTGCATTCATAAGGTTTCAGTAGGTACCCCTTTAGAACTGGATCACTCATTCCTTCTTTGTAGTCTGTTCTCAGGCTGGAAGCTCTACTGAAACCTGTTCAGGATGAATGATTTTGCTGATATATAAAATACCAGTAGCATAACTTCCGATATCACAGCAACAAATGACAAACTGGGGGACAGGATGAGAGGAAGGTAATAGGAGGAGAAGGGTTTCAGATATTGTCTCATCTCCTACCCCCCAGAATAGAAATATAAAACTAGAAAAAAAATTCTCACATTGGGCAAGGGAAAAGAAATCCCTAGGTTCATTGGGAAAACATGGAATCAATTAAATACATTTTTACATCATTAAGTGCACTGGGAAATTGAAACTGAGATTAAGTTGAGCAAAAGAAACCAATATTTCCTGATAGGTGGCTTATAGTTGTAAAGTTGATTATGGGGAGATAAAGTTTGACACTAGGTCATGTGGCTTCAGAAGCTTGTTTATAACCAAACACTGTACATACTACTATCCTTTGGAGGGTAAAGGTTAAATGGTTAAAGAATCATTAATGGAAGAAAGTAATAAATACTAGACAATAGATACATGAAAGTGTTTTGGGAGCTTTGAGAAGGATATAATGGATTACTCATAACTTTGGTGATGGGGAGATCTTTACTCAGAGATCATGACAGCTGACCTCTAGAAAGTCTTTAGAAAGACTTCAACTTTATTCTAAAGTAAAGCTAAGATAATATAAAACGTAAAAATGATCTATATAGAACCTCTTCTCTGGGGGATGGACCACTGAAAAGTGGGTGAAGGGAGACATATGGCAGTGTAAGATATGACAGAATAATAATAATTTATAAATTATCAAGGGTTCATGAGGGAGGGGGGAGTTAGGAGGGAGAGGGAAAAATGAGAAGCTGATACCAAGGTCTCAAGTAAGAAGCAAATGTTTTGAGAATGATGAAAACAAATGTACAAATGTACTTGACACAATGGATGGATGTAGGATTGGGTTAAGAGTTGTATGACTCCCCAATTAAAAATAAACATAGAAATGGACATCTACTAGGAATGTGTAAGACAGCCTTATTAAGATAAAAGATAAAAATTTAAATATAAATGCAAATGAGAATTCTTAGTTATATGATTAGCTAAAGCATGTTTTTTCCATGCCTTGCTTGATTACCCCTTAACAGAAATAGTCACTTTTGAAAATAGAAATGCTTGTAGATTTGGAACTCTTTTGTAATTGGCATGAAATCAGGTAACATACCTGTAAGCCTTTTAGCATTGTTTGTTGAAATGAGCTGAAAGTTTGTTTTAATTTAAAGAGCATCTAAAATTTACCACTTTTTAGAGTCACATTTATTCTAAATTGGAATGAAGAAGAGATTTTTAAAAATGATGACTGTATAGTCTATGGAGTGCATCATCTTCCAATTCACAAAAGAAATAGATGGATTTGGTAATGGATGCTGGAGAGAACAGGGATTTCTATTTTTCCTTCTGGGGTGGTTCTGCTTGAAGTCTTTGGGTAATTTAAACCATAAACCTAGCAAATGTATGCACTAACAAAGCTTTCCTAATGCCAGGGTACTATTTTAGCATGTGCCCTATCCCATATGTCTAAATTGACATCTTATGTGAGAGTGACATTTGTGATACCAAGATTTGCTGGTGAGGAGCAGCAATTCCAGTCAAGCCAGTATAATCTTCATCATTCCAGCTTTATTAGTTATTTGAAAAAATTTAAGTTTTAAAAGCTCTCCTCAAACAGATTTGGGTAGTTAGATGAAACTATGATCCTAGGTGCTAGTGATCTATTTAATGTAAATGCTTTTAGGAAACAAGAAGGGTTGAGATCATTGTTGCTTAAGGAAGACCTCTTTGATGATACCCTTACTGGTGTATGAAAGAGCAAAAGCAGACAGGTGTGAGGCATTAGACAGGGATTGTTGCAAATTTAGGGCACCGCAAGAGCCAAACCCTCCCAGGGTTAAGAATTTGCCTTTCTTGGAACTAGTAGAAATACAGTAAGTCACAAGTTTATGTAAATGAGGGGAAGAGTGGTGAAAATGTCCCTGGGCTGGTTTACTGGTAGTGGCTAGATGACACAGGGATTGGGGAGAAAGAGGTTTTCTGCTCCTGAAAGAGTGAGAGCCTGAAAACCCACAGGGGCCCATCTAGCCTACCCTCTAGAGTTGCTGTGAGCCAGCATTGAGTCCACTTGATAGCAGTGACTTTGGCCTTCTAGTTTTAGACCTAAGAAAGCATGGAATCACATGTTCACCAGAATTCTGTGATGATGAATTTATTTGGTTAAAGTCTTTGCGATGTAAGTAAGGATCTTGATATGAGATCATCTTGGCATCCCTAGTTATGGCTTAAATCAAAAGTCAGGGTCCTGACAAAAGACCAAAGAAAAAGAGAAGAGGCAGTCATGCAAAGACAGAGGCAGAGATTGGATGTATGATTTCACAAGCCAAGAGAGCCTAAAATTCTCCCTTGTGGTTGGAAGAGGCAAGGAAAGGCTCTCACCTAGAGGAGAGAAGTACATTTCTGTAAACACCTCAATTTTGGCTTTTTGCCTTCCAAACTGAGAGAGAATAAAACCCTGTGGTTATAAGCCACCAAGTTTGTGGTACTTACAAACTGAAATGAGCACAAGCCATAACAGACTTGGGCTTGGTTTTAGGAAATATGAAAGGGCATTGGAGCACCTCACATATTACATCCCACTTGCTCTTTGATGTGTTTTCCCTTTTCATGCTCTGCTTCTAACCCTTAACTGCTCTGGAGTTACTGGGACTCAGTAGCCTAGAACAGAGTGCCTGAAGGACGTGAATGAGAATGTCCCCACCCCCCAGACCACGACCAGCTACAGACAATTGAGCTGCCACAAAATTCCAACACCTTGCCTTGGGTCAGATTAAGATAACTCTAATAGATATGTAACTCATATTCCTGAGATCTCAGTGGGATTAGGCAAAAGTCTCACTATTTAGGACATTGGGCTAAACAATTATTAATTGATTTGGATGTTGGGAAAGAAAAGGGTATTTCTCTTAATCCTGAGTTCAAGACATTTAATGGAGTGGATTAGTAATTAGTTAATCAGGTGTTGGTAATAGGTATTTAAATGTTACACTTTAAGATCACAGGGAAGAAATCATGCCTGAGAATCTAGAGAATAGGAAACGGGATGCCCCCAAGGAAACTGCTGTGTAATTCATTGTTCCTGGGTAAATTCTATTTGAATAATTCAATAGATTCAATTAGCTCATACTTAGAACAAAGAATTTTATTGGAACAAGGACAGAAGACCCTTCATCTCTTAAATTATTTCATGTTGAGTTCTAACACTTTGATTTTAAAAGGGTGGGGACTATGGGAGAGGTCATGTAGAGAAAAGACAGACATTTATGCAAGTTTGAGTGCTTTCCTTCTCTTTATAAAACTTAGGAATAAATGTTAGGTCAAGTGTTCTTGTGCTAGCATATTTCCTAATTGAAAGATTTTTTTCTCTTTGAAGAACAGAGGCTTGGTCAATATTTGGCAAAACATCAGAGTGTGGAGTATAGACTCAAATGTCACAAGGGTTCCAAACTGAATGAATAATTGCCATTAACCTTAGTTAGCCCCAGGATTCAGGTTCATAAGAAGTAGTATTTGTGTGATACCTGGAAGGAAAAATAGGTAATAGAATTGGCAAAAGGAAAGGATGAAAAAACAGAAAAAAATGAAGAGATAGGAAGGGATATGTAAGGATAACAAGGCATCATGTTAGGACTGTCAAAAAGTGTGTATGGCTAGACAATTGGAACCAAATAAAACTAGGAGAAAGGGTGTTTCAAAGATACCATGCATGCAATCACCACTCAATTTCAGAAAAACAGCTCCAAGAATAAGGTGACCAGACATCCTGCTTTTTAATAATTAAACAACATCCTGTGGTGTTTTAAAATTAAAATAAATATATTGCAATACTATTTTTGCCTTCTATGAAAATTTTTGTTGCTCCATATAGATGAAATTTTTAACCAAGAACCCTCCCCCACCCCATCTCCAGTGAAATCCAGTAAAATCTGGTCACTTTAAGTCCAAGAATCACTTTCTGGAATTAGGTTTTAAGCCTCATGTGAAGGACACAAGAGTCACGAGAGAGTATTGGGTAATACATTGGGCTGCCAACCCCATGATCATCAGTTTGCAACCAATAGCTGCTCTACAAGAGAAAGGTGAAACTTTCTACTCCCCTAAAGGATTACTGTTGTGGAAATCCACAGGGGCAGTTCTGCCCGATCCTATAAAGTTCCAATGTGTCAGAATTAACTCGAAGGAAGTGAGTTTGATTTGGTTGGATAGTGAACATGGTCTGAAGGTTAGAACAACATAAATTTTATGAAAATAAATTCTAAATAAAATTTAAAAGTGAATTTGATGTTTAGAATAGGCTTGACTGTCAGTATTGCTGGAAAGCCATGTATAAAGGATGTCATGACAACCTGAAGGTTTATAAAGCATATTCTTATGTTTGCATGCTTCTGGATCTCAAAAGAGTTTATCAGGTTTCCAGTTACTCTGAAATGTAAGATTTAATGGTAAAATTGTTTAAGGACAGAGAACAAAGATTGGTGATTCTTTGTCACTGTTAGCATTGCTGTAAGTTGAATAGGAAATTAATCCTCTTTTTATTTTCTAAAATAATGGTCCCTGTTTTTCTTCTTCGGCACAAGAATGGTTTCTAAAGTATTTATGAAGGAGAACGGTTATTCTCACAATTGACGGCAGTATACTCTGCTATAATTGCCATTTATTGAAATCTTGGTGACTCCAAGGCCAATTAACATCCCTAAGGGAGTGTTCAAGTGTTTGCTACACTGCTATTTAGTGACAAAGACATAATATATTAGTTCTCCGTAAGGTCTCTCGTAGCAAGAGCAACACCCTACTATCCAATGAAATGCAAACTACATGATTGTGTTTATTTTATTTGTCATTATTTCTAAGACCTGGCATGCACATGACTTTTTAAAATCATTTTATCGGGGGCTCATACAACACTTATCACAATCCATACATTCATCCATTGTGTTTCAAGCACAGTTGTACATCGGTTGCCCTCATGATTCTCAAAACATTTGCTATCTATTTAAGCCCTTGGCATTAGCTCCTCACTTTCCCTTCCCTCTCCACTCCCCTCTCCCTCATGAACCCTTGATAATTTATATATTATTACTACTTTGTCATATCTTACACTGTAAGATCTCTCCCTTCACCCACTTTCTTTGTTGTATGTATCTCAGAGAAAAAGTTATATGTTCTTCCTTTCTACTCCCCCCCCCCCCTTTCTCCACCCTCCCGGTATCACCACTGTCACCACTGATCCTGAAGGGGTCATCTATCCTGGATTCCCCTATGTTTCTGGCTCCTATCTGTACCAGTGTACATCCTCTGGTCTAGCCGGATTTGTAAGACAGAATTGGGACGATGATAGTGGGGAGGAGGAAGCATTGAAGAACTAGAGGAAAGTTGTATGCTTCAATAAACATTTGTTGAATGAATTAATAAAGATATTAATAGATGTATGGATGGGAGACTAGCTGAATCAATCTTTTGTTATCGAGCGCCACCTCCCAGACACTTATCTGACTAGATAAATTGCTTATTTAGACTTTGAAGATTTATCCATTATCTTTCAGCCACAGACTTCCTAGCATCTCTGTTATGTTGACCTGGAGAGGCAAACGCTTGTCTTTATCCCGATACACCTAGCAGTGAAGTAGAACCAGAATTTTTGAGTTTCAACATGAGAAGTTTGCTTTTACTAAAAATACAGATTATATTTTTTACGTTGATAAGATTTGCTAGAAAAATTAAGACAATTCAAAGTAATTTTTTAGTTCAAAGCAGTTTTTAATATGTCAAGTATACGATTACAGTGTGTCCAAAGTCTTGTTTAGAGATTTTCTATAGCTCTCTTATTTTCTCACTTTCTTCTCCTTTGTCCAAATAAGTACCAATACACAACCTGCATCTTGACAGCTGGTTAGACACAGTATTATTTCTTCTTATTATTACTATTTTGTGTGAATATGTCTCATAGAAAATAACTGCTTAAGTGGAAAGAGATATATCTCACAATAATGAGATCTTCTCAAATTTAATCAGCACACTGCATGAGTGCCATAGTCCTTTCTGCGGATTAACATGACATTATATGCCATCATCTTGGATCAAATATGAATTTCATTGCCCTGCATTATGTCACTAACCAGTACTTTGTGAGTCATCTCTTAGTAAGTAAGATTTTACCATCAGGAAAACTCTGATTGAGTAGCCATGGATATGGTCTTGCCCAATTACATAATAGTAGTAAAGACTGAGTTAGTACAACGTTAAGAGATCCATATTTGTGCTATTAAAAGGAAAGTGATGTAATAATGTGGAAGTAATCAAACAATATCACAAATATCACACACAAGTACAATTTTGTGGAAGATGATTCAGAAATGATTGCAGCATACATTGAAAAGGAATTGCCAGAAATTCAAGTCAGAGGAATAAGGATGGCATTGCCAATGTCAAATGTCAGTGAATGCCTGCTTAATTGACTGTGTAAAGTCATTTGACTTTGTGCTGATCTCATAACAAAATATAAATGACATGACAAAGAATAAGAATTCCAGAGCATTTCATTGCATTTGTGTAGAATCTATGCATACCAAGAGATAGTCTTTCAAACAGATCAAGGTGATACTGAGTGGTCTAAAATCAGAAAAGATGTGTTTCTTGGTTGTATACTTTCACCATAAAATTCTGTTTGTTGAACAAGTACTTTGAGAAGCTGTTTTGTATGAGAAATGTAGTATCAAGGTTTAAGGAGCACTAATGAACAACTCTGGTAAGCAAATGACACAAACCTTACTTGCTGAAAGTAGAGGATTTCAGGTACTTACTGATGAAGAGCAAAGAATTCATTTTCAATATGGATTCTACCTCAACATAAAGGAAGCAAAAATCTACGTAGACCAATAAGCAGCATCATGATGTAGAGGAAAAGTTGAATGTATTCAAGACAGTCAATGAAACAAGCCCAAACAAGTGTTTGTTGCACTAAATCTTCTGAAAAAGACCTGTTGTTATTTTTGTTGTTTTGTATTTTGTTTTGCTTTGTCTTTTATTTTTTTTGCCTATTATTGTCTCTATATGTCTATCTAGTTAAGATAGGCAAGACAAACAACCTGGAGGAGAAAAAAATGGGACCAATGTTCACTGAAGGACTTAGGAGAAGAGAAGGTGGGGGAAAGGAAGCGGGTTGCCACCAAACCTTATGACAAAGGTACTACGTGTGATCTAAAATTGATGGTGAGAAGGGCTTAGGATGCCTGCTGGAGCTTGATCAATGGCAATGTAGCTGAGAGGAAATACCGAAACCCAAATGAAAGCTGAACATAATAGGAGGACAGGAGGAAAGTAAAAGGAAATAGGGGAAAGCAGAAGGGCATTTATAGAGGTCTAATTACAGGTATAGACATATGTAAATATATGTATATATAGGATAGGGAAATAGATCTGTGTGCATATGTCCTAATAATCTGACATTCTGTGATGGTCACCTTTCCTGACAAAATGGTTACATAAGAAAATGTGAAGAAAGCTGATGGTGCCCAGCTATCAAAAGATATAGTATCTGGGGTAATAAGGACTTGGAGATAAACATGTGACTCTCTTGATGAGAAGAAACAAAGCCCTCATGGAAGAAGCACACCAGCCTGTGTGATCATGAGGTGTTGACAGGTTTGGGTATCTAAAACACAGAACAAAAAAATCATATCAATGTTAATGAGGGAGGAGGCAGAGTAGAGACCCAAAGCTTATCTGTAGACAATTGGACATCCTCTTACAGAAGGGTCTCAATAAAGAGATGAGCAAAGCAGGTTGCAGTATAGTACAAGAGAACATATAACTTTCCTCTAGTTCTTTAAGGCTCACCCCAATTCTACATTATGAATCCCCAATAATGACCCCAATTCTACATTACAAATCCTGCTAGACCAGAGCATGTGTACTAGTACAGATAAAGAGCTTGCAACATTGGGAATCCAGGACAAATAAACTTCTTAGGATTAAAAATGAGAGTAGCAATACTAGGAGAGGAAGGAGAAAGTGGGAGCTGGGCAGAGAAAAGAGGGGGTAGCGATCACAGTGATTGACATATAACCTTCACTCAACAAAAAGGTGGATGAAAGAAGACATCAGTCAGTGTAAGATATGAAGCAATAATAATGATTTACAAATTATTAAGGGTTCATGAGGGAGGGAGGGCGACAAATGAGCTTACACCAAGGGTTCAAGTGGAAAGAAAATATTTTGAGAATGATGGTGGCAACATATGTACAAATGTGCTTGACATGGATGGATGGATGGATTTTGATAGGAAATGTAAGAGCCCCTATTAAAGTGATTTTTTTTTTAAGAAAGCAAAGATGTCACTTTTAGGACTAAAACATACCTACTCAAGCCGTGGTATTAAAATTTCTTTTTTATCACTTTTGGGTAATGAAGAAAGGCTGGACAATGAATAAGGAAGGCTGAAGAACTGATGTCTTTGACTTATGGTGTTGATGAAGATTATTGAATATTCTATGGATTGCCAGAAGAATAAATAAATTAGTCTTGGAAAAAGCATAGTCAGAATGCTCTTTAGAAACAAGGACAGCGAGATCTTGCCTTAGGTATCCTGGAGAAGGATATTATTCTTCATAGAGTAGAGGATCAGTGAAAAAGACGAAGCTTTTAAATAAGTTGAATTCGTGCCATGACTGTAAAATAATGAGCTTAATCATAGCAAAAATTGTGAGGATGTAGAGGACTGTGCAGTGTTTTGTTCATTGTACAAAACTTTGCTGTGGGTTGAAACAGACTTGACAGTACTTAACATCAATACCAATTTTTGGCTAAATAAAACTTTTGGAGCTATTTTTGGTGTACGATGTATTTTCAGTACAATAGGGTTAGGAATATATCTAGTCTTCATGGCCCCAGAAAGCATGCATTTAATCAGAATGTTATGCTTCTGCTAGGAAAACATGTATGTAGGTTCATGGATATTTCATGCCCAAACAGAACTATTTTGATAAATTATGGAGAGTGAAAAGGAGTTGCTAAAAGAATTGGCCCAGTCATAAACACAAGGCAAGGGCATGACAAGGGAGAACCTAGAGAGAAAGTCACACTATAGAGAAAGGACTTTGATACCATGAGGTTATTTATCATGAGGGATGGAGCTGGGGAAGAGGAGAGACAGACATTTTGTCAAGTAGAGGAAGTGCTTCTACAGGTCATCATTTCTCAAGGAACAATTTTATTTTGTATGCTTGCAGGTGAATTAATTATGCAGAGGACTGCTGTTCTTGGAGAAGAGGGAATGAATGTATCATTTCCTTTCTACTTAATTCCTTAAAATTATGTAGAGTTCCCTTTCCTTTATTCAGGAGGTAGCCCTGGAGATATTTTCATGAGATTCAATAGTTTCTGAAGTGTTCTTGAGCTAGTTCTGAAGTGTTTGTTAGTACCCTGGTTCTAAACTAATTTTTAAAAAATGTTGAGCTTATATGGAAATGTTTTCCTATCAACATGACTGTTCCTCTTTTTAGTGTTGCTGTTCGGGGACATGAAGTCAGCTCAGACACTTAACAAGCTTATGTATAATAGAACAAACACAGGCCTTGTGCCATCCCCACAATTGTTGCGGTGTTGTTCATTGTTGCAATTACTACAGCCACTGCATCCAGCCAGCTTGTCTTCTCACTGTGCCTTCACTTTACCAAGCACGATGTCCATTTGCACGTACAGGTTTCTCCTAACAACGTGTTCAGAGCACATGGAACAAAATCTCACCATTTGACTTCTAAAGAGTCTTCTGGTCATACTTCTTCCAAGATGGTTCTGTTTGTTCTTTTGACAGCCCAGGTGCTTTCAATATTCTTTACCAGCGCCAGCATTCAAATGCATTCGTTTTTTTTTTTTTTTTTTGGTTTTCCTTATTCCATGTCCAACTTTTACATGCATCTATGAGGCAATTGAAAATGCCATGGCTTGAGTCAGGCACACCTTAGTCCCCAAGTGGTAGCTTTGCTTTTCAACACTTTAACGATGTCTTGTGCAGGAGATTCACCTAATTCAATGCCTTTTTATTTTATTTTTTTACTTTATGCTACTTCCATGAGCATTGACTGTCGATCCACGCAAGACAAAATCTTTGACGCCTGAAATATTTTCTCCATTTATGATGATGTTACCTCTTGGTCCATGTATGATATTTTTGGATGCCTTTACCTTAAATTGAAGTCCATATTAAAGGTTGCAATCCTTAATCTTTATCATCAAGTGTTTCAATCCTCTTTACTTTCAGCAAGTACACTTAAGGCAGCTGCACACTGGAGGTTGTGACTAAGCCTTCCTCCAATTGCGATGCAAAGTTCTTTATCATCTAGCCCAGCTTCTCACATTATGTACTCAGCATACAGATTGGACAACTGTGGTGAGGCTACTATCCTGACACACATTGCGCTTGATTTTGAACCACACACATCGTTTCCTTGTTCTAGTTGCACAAGTGCCTCTTAAACCGTGGACAGGGGCACAATGAAGTGTTCTGGAAGCTGTTCATCATAGTTTCTAGACTTACAATAAAACTCAAATATAAGCTTGTTCATGGAGATTAAGCTAAAAAAGGATCTTCAATAGGAACCATAACTATAAAACCAAACACAATTTTTCAAACTCACATTGGCAGAAATGTGGGGAAATATGAATGTGTGTGTGTAGAAGTGGATACTCCATGTGTTACATAAAGGTGGAAAGAAAATTATGTTGCATAAGATGAAATCTTTCAGTGTGATGCACCAACCAGAAATTCTGGATCAAATGTATTAACTCAAACTGCTGAGAATGGATATAACAAATTGTTTCACTCTGATGGAAATCTAGATTAATAGGCTTCTTTCTTTAAGTGAAGCTGAGAAATCCCACTTGTTTGTTATATTTAGAGAAAGATATAGCAGAAGCTTAGGGTACAGAAATGCTGAAGTGAATTTTGCTTGAATTTTGTGGTAGTAACTTCCCCTGGAATGTTCAGGTGTTATACCTTTTACCAAATCTTTGAGATTTTTATAAAAAACAAAGCCCATTCAAGCTCACTACTATTAAATCAATTCTAATTCATAGTGGCTATAAAGCCAGACTATAGGATGGACTATGATATAATTTTCATTAGTTTTGGCTTTTCCTTTAGTAATGCTTTCAGATATCCCCATATGATTGCATTCAGTAGTGAAACCAGAAAGTCATTTCCCTAGTGCTTATTGTAGTAAACTGTAAATTTCTGAGTTGGACATACCCCCACCAGTCTTCAACACTGCCGTGAGGTATGAAAGAGGTGCTAGTCTTTTAGTAGTTTTGTTGCAATTGATACAGCCATTCTCCAGAGGTAGCAATGGAAGAGTTCTAAGGTTTTCCAATACTTCCCACTGTATCTTTGGACAATAGAAATGGTAATGTCTCCAGTGGAGCTGTTTTATAGTGTGATTCAGAACATGGCTCTTTCAATGAGCTTTTATCTGGTCCTCTTGTAGCTTGATCACATATTTTTTTCTGTTTAAATTAATTAGGATTGGTTTTGTGTTTACAACTAGGAACACTATGATTAATCATTTTCTTTAAAAAATAATTTTATTGGGTGCTAATACAACTCTTATCACAATCCATATATACATCCATTGCATGTCAAGCACATTTATATATTTGCTGCCCTTATCATTCTTAAAACATTTGTTTTCTATTTTAAGTCCTTGGCATTTCCCCCCTCCACCCTCTCTCCCTCCTCCCTAATAAACATTTCATGTTTTATAAATTATTATTGCTTTTCCATATCTTACACTGTCCAATGTGCCCTTTCTCCCATTTCCCCATTGTCTATACCCTAGGAAAGAGGTTATATGTAGCTGCCTATAATCCATTCCCCCTTTCTATCCCACCTTCCCTTCACCCTCATGGTATCGCCATTCTCACCACTTGTCCTGAAGGGATCATGTGCCCTGGATTCCCTATGTTTCTGATTCCTACTGTACTAGTGTACATCCTCTGGTCTAGCCAGATTTGTAAGGTAGAATTGGGATGATGATAGTGAGGAGGAGGAAGCATTAAAGAACTAGAGGAAAGTTGTATGCTTCATCATTGTTGCACAGCACCCTAACTGGTTGTCTCCTCCCCGCAACCATTCTGTAAGGGGCAAGCCATTACCAAACTGTGCTCTCATCATTTTTAATAACATAATTTTTAGTTCTTTGATGCCTGATACCTGATCCCTTTGACACTTTGTGGTCACACAGACTAGTGTATTTCTTCTATGGGGGTTTTATTGCTTCTTAGCTGTCCATTAGTTTACTTCAAGCCTTTAAAACACCAGATAGTTGGGCACCATCAGCTTTCTTCACAACATTTGCTTATGCACACATTTGTCTTCAGTGATCATGTTAGGAAGGTGAGCATCATGGAATGCCAATTTAATAGAACAAAGTGTTCTTGCATCAAGGGAGAACTGGAGTGGAGGCTCGATGCTCATTTGCTGTCTTAATACTGAACTTATAAGTATATGAACATAGATCTATTTCCCCATCCCCATATAAATATAGTTACCTATTTACATTCCAGTATTTAGAACACTACAAATGTCCTTTGCCTCCTAGTTCTTTCCTCTATTTGCTTTTACTTTCTTCTTGTCCCACTATCATGTTCAGCCTTCATCTGGGTTTCAATAATTTATCTTGGTAACCTTACTCTTGATTAATCCCTACCAGGTGTCACACACTCTCTCTTCCCGCCACTGATTTTGGATCACTTGTTGTTCTCTTGTCCCTAGGTTGGACAATACCTTCTCCTTTCCTCACCTCCCCCTCTCTCATATCCTCCCCTGAACCATTGGTCATTTTCTCTTTCAGACTGATCATACAGGCTATCTTATCTAGATAGACCTGCAGAGATAACAATATGCACAAATAAAGAAGACATAGTGTGGTGGTCATAGACTTGATGTCAAGTTCATGATTGGGAGTCTAGCGGTGGCGTCTAGCCTGCCAATCTGGAGATAGCCAATGAGACCTCTGTGTGGGCATGGCTTTCCCCTGAGAATTCTGGGAAGTCTTGCATTATTTCCCATTTGGAGAAGAGAGACAACTCATTCTTTCCTGGAGATGAATTACTGACAAGATGAGATGACAGGATGCTGATCAATCCTGATTCCTGGAGAATGGAGGGACCAGAGAAGAGGTCAGATGGGCTTGTTCTGATGGAGCCAAACCTCTGGGGATGGAGAAGCCACATGAAGACTCCTGTCCATGCTGAGATGCTCGGGAGGCCACAGGGAGACCTCTGAAAGTGCTGAGATGCTTATGTTGCCACTGGACACACTAGGCTCTGCACCCACTCACCTGTGATTGTCCTGGTGTCATCACACATACTTCGTAAGTTGGAAGGAGACTTTATAGACTGGTGTCAAACATATAGGCTAATATTAGACTTATGATGTTGGACTGGACTGGGTTGGGATGCTTTCTCAATGTTCCATTTCTCTTGTATATAAATCTTTCCTTTGTTCTCCCCAAGGAAAAAAAAAACCAATGTCCAGAAAATATATATAAATAAATATAATAATAAAAAAGAAACATTCATAAATAGTTCAAGGTCTGTTTGTTGACCTCTAGCAGGGACCTCCAGTGGAGTCTGATAGATTCCACACCCAGGCCCCAAAGGCTTTCCTGGGTACTTCCCCAGGACCTCGTGCTCTGCTCCCCCGATGCTCTGCTGCACTCACTTAGTGTTTCTCCTCTTTGAGGTATGGTCAGACTGGGTGCAGTCCTGTAAGGCCATGGATCAGCAAGGGACGTTATATCTCATTGTGGAGCTGGCAATCTGGTCCTTCCTGTGCATTGACTGTTCTGAGCAGGGGTATCGTCCTCAAGGCTACATGGGTCAGGGTGTGCTCCACTCTCTCTTCCTCCCCCTTCATTTGCTCTTGTGTGTTCTGGTCAGACATGGCCCTCTCCCAGAGCTTCAGTGCTGTCCTCTCAAGCACGCTATTCTGGGGGGAGATAATAGTTTTTATATATCATCTCCACTGTTTAAAAATAATGTATAAAGCATTATCTTCCTTTCACAGATCATAAAAACAGAGAAATTAGATAATTTACTCTAGAATATAATGCTTATAAAATGGAACTCAGGGTTTGGAATTGTTTAGTATATATAAATTATATATTTGATAATTTAACTATAATTTATAGTATGCCATTGCATATGTAATCGTTCAATTATAATCTGTTATAAAAATGAATATCTTAGTAGTTTTTTATTTTGATTTTTTACCACTTTCTTATTTCAACTTCTGCTAAGTTATCAGTTACAAAAGAGAATTATATTTGCTCCACTATACAATATTTTTTGTTTTAGGGTTTACATTTCAACCTTTAATCTATCGTGAGTTTATTTTTGCATCTGGTGTGAATTATGAGTCCTGTTTCATTCCTCTGCAAATGGAGATGACCTTTGCCAGCATTGTTTGATAGGGAAGCTATCTCTTCCTCATTTAATGTGTTTTGGCCCTTTTTCAAAAATTAGTTGTCTGCTGAGAGACCCAAAGAACATTACACTGAATACAGTTAGCCAAACACAGAAGGACAAATATTATATGAGGAAAATGAAAGAAAATCAAGATACCGACTTTCATACTGAAGGGAACAGACTTTGGAATTTGTCAAAGAGGGGATGACAAACAAGGCAAATACAGCAGATGAGCTGCTGGGTGAGAGGGCACCCACCTGGGTGTGCCAGAAGACGGTGATGCATGGGGGATTTGATTGGTCGTTTAGATGGTGGAATACAGGAATGAGACTCCGAAATGGAAATTGCCACTCAGTTACGATTCAAAGGGAAAGTGTCAGTTGTCTGTAGGTACATAGATTTATTTCTAGATTTTCTATTCTGTTCACTTGGTCTGCATATCTTCTGTTGGAACATTACCAGTTTTCTTTTTTTTGCTTTACAGTCAATCATGTAATTGGTTTTGAAATCAGTAATTGAGAAGCCTATTTGTTCTTCTTTTGGAATAGTGCTTTGATTATCCTAGGTTTCTTTTCTTCCCATATAAGATGGGGGTTCATTTTTTCCATGTCTTTGAAGAGTGAGGGTGGGATCTAGGTTGGAATTGTATTATATTTATAGATTGCTTTGGAATATATTGACATTTTGACAATATTAAGTCTTCCTACTCATGAAAATACAACACTCTTCCATTTATGTAGTTCCCCTTCTGCCTCATAGTAATATTTTGTAGTTTTCTTTATATGAGTCTCTTGTTTCTCTGGCCAGGTTTATTCCTAAGTATTTAATCTTTAGAGTGTCTATTATAAATAGTATGGCTTTCTTAATTTAAAATTCTGAGTTCCCTTCCATAGGATGCAGGAATCCAATTGACATTTGTATGTTGAGTGTGTAGCTTGCCATCTTGCCGAATTGTTCAATTAGCTGTAGCAATTTTCTTATTGAGCTTTTGGGGCTTTTACATATGGCATTATATCTTCAAATAGAGAAAATTTTACTTCTTTGCCAATCTCGATGCCTTTGATTTCTTTTTGTTTCCTAATAGTTTTCTAATGGCTAAGAATTCCCAAACTATACCAAATAAGAGTAGTGATAAAGGGCATCCTTGTCTTGTTTTCATTCAGTCAGGGAACGAGGTTTCTCTCCATTGAACAAAACATTGGCCATTAGTTTGGCCTTCATTTTGTTGAGGATTTTTCCTCTACTCATGTTTTATTTAATGATGCTATTAAAAATGGATATTAGAGGGGCTGAGCCCTGCTGGCGTATGTTGTTGAGTCGGAACTGCAGCCCGCGGGCTTGGCGGTTCAAATCCAGCTGTGGCTGGGTAGCGCCCATGACCACCAGAGGCAGTGATGCCCACACAAAAAAAATGGATATTAAGGGCTGATCCCTGGTGGTGTAGTGGTTGAGTGTGGGACTGCGGGCCACTGGCTTGGAGATTCAAATGCAGCAGCAGCTCTCCAGAAGCAAAGCTGGGCCTCCCACTCCCACCAGAGGAGAGTGATGCCCGCCCCCAAAATGGATATTAGATAGCAAATGCCTGTTCTACATTGATTGTTGTGTATTATTTTTGTATTATTATATATATATATGTATTATTTTTATGATGATCATATATATATTTGTTTTATTTATTTGATGGATAACATTGATTGCTTTTCCAGTGTTGAACTATTCTACCATACTTGGTATGAATTCCATTTGACCATGATGCATTTTTTTACATGCTTTATTGGATTCTACTGGCTAGAATTTTGTTTAAAAATTTTGCATCTATGTTCAAAAGGGATATTGTTTTGCATTTTTCTTTTCTGGTAATGTATTTATTTCGTTTGGGTATCAAACTTGTACTCACTTTATAAAATGACTTTGAGAGTTTGACATCCTTTTATCTATTCTGGAATAATTTGTGTAGAGTTGATGTTAACTTTTCTCAGAATGCTTTCTGTAATTTTCTAATAAAGCCATTTGGTTCTGGGTGTTGTTGTTGTTGTTTTAATAACTTGATCAATTTCATCTTGTGTTATAGGTCTGTGAATGTCTTCTATATCAATCTGTGTTAGATTAGGTATGTAATGTGTCTGCATGTTTAGAATTTTGACTATATTTTCCTAGTCATTCCAATTTGTTGGAAAGTCCTTTATAATTTCGGAACATCCTTTATTACAGTCCTTTATAATTTTGTGTAATGATATTTTTATGTAATTGATTCTGTTGTGAAGCCACCCATTTTGTTTCTTATTTGTGGCAGTGGCATATTTTCCCATGTTAAATGTGGCGGTGGTTTATCAATTTTATTAATCATTTCAAAGAACCAAGTTCTTGTCCTTCAAAATTTTTTAGTTTATCCTCATGCCTAGGCACATTGCCATTATGCATCAGGGTGCCATGAGCTGTGGGCAAAGTTAAGACCACAAATAGCAGCCCCTAGGGGATATGAGTGGCCAATTTGTTCAGACACTATTTGAAAGATAGTGATTTAAGTCCACCCAGCGATTCCTTGAAACATTTGCTATCTGAGTAGGCCAGATAACTGATCTACCTCTGGAATCAGCTATTGAGAATTGTATGAAGGTCAGTTCTCTGACAATACAAGGAGCTACTCTGTATTGGAATTGACTCAAATGAAACTGGGTAGAAAAAAAGCTTGATTTACATTTTTAAACTTTCCTTATGAGAAGTTACAGCAGCACTTGACACACATTGAGGAGCACAGCTGGTTTTAAAAAGCAGAGGTAGTGAGAACTCCATGATAAACAGGCTAAGACCAAACGCAAAGACAAAAGGAGTCCACTGGTATGCCCCTAATGAGTTACAATCTGGTACCTCTACCAACAGCCGGCTGATAGGACATAGGAATGCCCTCAAAATTTAGCATTCCACTTTGCAGTCTCAGTAGCAATGATAGTCATTTATATAAGCACAAAGAAGGTAATGAATATTTCCTTGGAATGGAGGATAATGCATAAGCAAGAAAATTATTTTTGTGGTAGTTCATTAATATTTATGTTTACAGCCCCCATATTGTGATTATTATTTCAGAGGCATAAATTCAATTTGACATTTTGTGCACAGAGATACATTTATGATTAAGACTTAAGGGAATTAGAATGTTCTTCAAAAGGCTTAATATAGCAGAGCTATTATTATTCACTTTACCATCCTTTCTTATAATTATGTCAAACTATCAAATATTTAAGTGGTATGGAGGGAAAAAGCTCTGTTTGGTATATGAGTTCCCTGTGTAACCCAGTTTATTAATGTTATTTGTCTTATGTAGGCTAATATTGTGTTTAATAATAAAACTATGAAGATACCTTGAGCCACTATTTTCTTCACTATTGAAATGCACATTTCCCCCTTTATTCATTAGATGACTGCAAAGGCATTCTTCAGATTTTTCCCTAAGGTGCAGTGTCAACTATCTAGTGAATAGAACAGGCGGGATGACAGTGACTTGCTGCAGTATTGATGGCAGGAATTTAGAACCCAGGTTAGTGTGAGCATCAGTAAGAGCTAGCAACCTTCTGTACCTTAACCCAACAAGCTAAAGGAACTGTGGGGTCATGGGAGTTCTTTCCCCCCAGCCTGAAATCAGTGAAATAGTCACTCAAAAGTGGCTTTCTCTTGTGAAGTATATGTAGCAATGTGTCAAAGCTACTCAAAGGTAGGGACCAATCATGTCTGTTATTTTTCTTTTTTTCCCCTTTGATAAAATTTTCACTGGTCTGAACTAAGCCACCAGCTGGTGCATTTTTTGGTGCTATAAGGCAAAATATGCCTAAGTCACTAATCTGTTCTTGAATGATGAGTAAAAGAAACACTACTCTTCTCTCAGAGGCTTAATGATGATATCTAGGTAGAAGAATCTTAGATTTGATATTATTCTACCCTTTGAGCATTCTGTTCATCACCTTTCTTTGGAAGGGGCAAAAATATGGATCTTTTTCAGTCAGATGGCCAGATAGGGTTCTTCCTAATTTCCTGGCCTACATGAGTGTTTTCAGTGCTTCTTCAATGTTCTGAATTATTTTAAAAGGTATTTCATTGATTCTGGGAGCCTGTTTTTGCCTAATGTATGCAATGCAGTTTGAATTTCTTCAGCCCTATTGGTTCTTACTTATCTGCTGTCCTCCAAAATGGAGGAAGGTCGACCAGTTCTTTTGACACAATGACTCCAAGTACTTTTGCCATCTTCTCCTGATGTTTCTTGTAACAATGAATATTTTGCTTATAGGGGCTTCCAAACTTGTAATTCTAAGTTTAATTTTTCTCTCTAGTTCTTTCAGGCTCAGTTATCTGTATGCATATTTTTAAAACAACATAATTTCATCCATAAGGGCATGTTAGTTGTTCACACCCTCCTCCTCCAGCCTGGTCAGGTATTTGTACTTCACTGGTACAGTTTGGTGCTACTGTTGTGTGAAGAGCGCAGTATTCCTTATCACAATGGGAATTTGTTCTTTGTGGAAATTCCAATTTGAGCACACTAGATAAAATATCTCAGAAGTGAAGAGAAGGTGGCACCAATCAAATACTCAAGAATTTCAGTTAGTGTGACCAAGATGAGGATAGATGATACCCCCTTTGAACAATATTTAAGTCTGGCACCTTTCATAAAAACAGAACAATTTCAATACCTGATTCTCACATGCTATTTTCATCATGTGCCCATGCATAGGGATTTACAGATGGCTGTCTCCAGGAAGCCACTAAATGTTCTTTCTAAAGCAATCCAGTTGCCCTGACTTCATAGATTAATGTGCAGAGAATTTGAAACATTAAGTGCATTTTAGAAAAAGAATGATATGTGCCACAGGGTTTGAGAAGCCAGATTAATTAGTATAATATTTTTATTATCTATATGGTATATATAAAATATTTAGACAAAATGCATTCTGTAGCCAAAAAACTCTGTTTTCTCCCAGTAATTTGAAACTGGGGAATTAAGAACACAAACTACACTGACAGGGAAGAAAGAATGAGGTTTCATTCTGGGTGAATTCATGAATCTATTAGGGAGACTCATTTTAATCGTTAGGCTTAATAGGCTTTTTAAAAAAATCAATAGTGCAACTATCCTTTGTGTCTACAATATAAAAAAATGACACCAATTTAGTTCTGTACTTTGCCAACCCTCACTTGTCACTTTTTTAAAATTATTGTAGTTGTCCATCAATTGTGAGAAGACAGGCTAGAAAATTGGGCTGTGGGTTAAGGATAACTGCTGATTTCTGTAAATGTTTCACAAGAGTGTTGCTCTCAGGATTTTCTGTTGGACGATGACCCTATTTTTTTCTTTCATGGCTCTATACTGTTTTGGAAAAATTATAAAAATGGATTTGTACTGACAAAGACCCTTTAGCACATTTTTGCTTTCAGAGCTTTCATGGAACAAGACACTTTCTACCCATGACTTAATTTGTATCCAGGAAGCTGAGCTAATTGTCTGGGGTCACAGGGTCCTATTGATGATTTCCCATGTACATGTGGCTATTCTGAATTCTGCCTAGAGTAATAGATCAAAATAGTCAGTTAATTCAAAATTCAAAACTGAATATAATCTACAATTTTAATTGTGCAGGGAAATTTAGAGGTCTCTTAGTTCAACACATTTACTTTGCAAATGAGAAAACAAAGGCCCAGAAGGCCCTTCACTTTTGCTGAAGGTCACATAGCCAGTTAATGGGAGAGCTGGTATTGTGATCATATCTTTTGCTTCCTGCTTCAAATCTCTTTCCTTTTTTTAAAGTTATAAATGTTAAGACAAACAAATCAGGTGAAAACCTGACTATCTATATATCTCCACCACCCAGCTTTGCCCAACCTTATCACTTTCTTGTGTATGTTTCCCAGATTTTAAAAAAAGAAATAGCACACATTCTATAAATCTCATTTCACCCATTTTACTAATGCCGCTCCTTGTGCTATTTTCTAAATTTCATATTGACATGAGAAGATACATACTGTGTTGAGGCTCATCTGTATTTTTTGTGTTGTTTTACAGTTTAGAGCAGTATGTGAATGGAATCACATCATATGATTATATATTCTTTGAACTTGATTTTATCATTTTTATTGCACATTACTGTTTTTGAATTTTGAAGTAAAGATTGAAACACCTAACTCTGGTTCAGTTATTTGTACTGGTTTCCATGTTATGAATGAATCACAATATGTTTATCCATTTCCATTTGATAGCTATCTATTTATTTATTTTAAAAAATTGCTGTTGTGCAGTGCTGCAATAAAATTTTGTGCATATTTTCCCTTGTACACAAGTGCAAAATATTTCTAGCTATATACTTTTAAGTTGTATAAGTACTTCATTCGACATTACTTGGTATTGTCAAGTTATGCTTCAAAGTAGATGTAGAGCAAACTGATATTATTACAATGTCAAAATGATAGCTGGGAATTAGTCCCTCACTGTAAGTTTATTTGTATTTCCCTTGTTAACCATAAAGTTGATTACCTTTTTATATGCATACCAATTAGATATTTCCACAGTAATGTTATAGCTAGGTGCTATGAAGTGGATTCCAATTGATGGCAACCATATCTATAACGGAATGAAATACTGCTTGCTCCTGCACCACCCCCACAATTGTTATGTGCCAGCCTGCTATTGCAGCAAATGTGCCAATCCAAAGCATTGAGGGGCTTCTACTGTTTCACAGACCCTCTAGTTTACCAAGTGTGATGTTCTTTCTCTGGAAGGAGCATTCTGGCTGTACTTCTTCTCTGGCTTGTGCTTCTGGCTCTTTTTGAATGATTGTCAGAAAAATTTTACTTTCATATGATATTACTGATATTGTGTGTTTCTTTCTTCAAGACACATCTGTTTGTTCTTCTTATGGTCTATGGCACCTTCAGTATGCTTTGCCAGCATCATACTTCAAGTGCATTACTGATCCTGTTTTCTTAGTTTATTTCCAGCTTTCACATATAGATGAAGCAATTGAAGATATATTCAAAAAGCAAAACTGAAATGGACTTGGAGTCTTTAGTGACAAACAAATTCTATTAATAAGAATACAATGGCTTGGGTCTGGTGTACTTTATTTTTCAAAATGAAATTCTTATTCTCCAGCACTTTAAACAGGTTTTCTTAAAAAAAAAAACAGATTTGTCCAGTGCCGTACACCCTTTGATTTCTTGACTACTTCTACTTCCATGAGTGTTGCTTTTAGAGCCAAGCAAAGTGAAATTCTTGACAACGTCAATCTCTTCTCCATTTTTCTCTGTACATCTTTTGGATCAGTTGGGTCATATGTGAAGATTTTGGCTTTCTTTATTCTCAATTTTAACTCATACTGAAGGCTACAGACTTTGAGTTTCATCAGCAAGTGCTTCAAGATCCTCTTGACTTCAACAAAGAAGGTTGTATCATCTGCATATAGAAGACTGTTAATTAATCTTCCTCCATCCCTGATGTGATCTGGACACTTTTTCATCGTCTAGCTTCTTGGATTATTTGCTCAGCACACAGATTGACTACGTATAAGAAAGGACATAACCAAAAAAAAAAAAAAAAAAAGGACACAACCTTGCAATATTCCCTGGGTTTGTATATACATCTACTTCTTGATCCATGGAATATTCTTCATGAGCACAACGAAATAACAACCAAACAAGCTCACTTCCATAGAGTCTGTTTCAATTCATAGTGACTCTCCAGGACAAGGTAGGCTTCAACTCTTTACCAAAGTAGAAAGTGCCTGGTGGCTGTGAACAGCTAACCTTGTGGTTAAACAATGCAATCTACATGTCAACAATGATGTCCCTCTGGGCACATTTCTTTTGAATCCAGCTCAAATTTCAGGCAGCTTCCTGTTGATGTTTTGCTGCAATTATTTTTGAATTATTGTCAGCAAAGTGTTACTTACATGTGATATTTATGATAGTGTAGCTTGCTTTCTTCATTATTTTAGATCACCGCTCCTTGCTGTGAGCACAGTTGGTTGGTGAGGAAGATGCCTTCCCAATTTCTTGGCATAGGTGAATGTTTCCATGGTTTATTCAGCTTGTTGAAACATTTCATTTGGTGCTGCTTCAATTCCTCCAGTCCACAGTTTTGTTGTTGTTATTGTTGTTTTTCATGCCTTGAGTCAAGCTTGGACTTCTTTCAAGCTCCGTCCTGGGTCATATGCTACCTCTTGAAATGAGAGGATTTTGACTATTTTTTAGTATAGTGCCTTTGTATTACTTCCTTCTTCATTTGGAGTTTCCTCCATTGCCCTTGGAGTGGTTTCTTCTATGCTTTCAGTTTGAAATATACTGAGTATGTTCTTTTTCGGCTTTCTAGCTCCATGTCTTCGCACATTTTGCTGCAATACTTTGTGCTCTAAAGCTTCCCTCTGAAATTTTCTGTTCAGCTCTTTCACTTCACATTTCTTCCATTTCTTTTAGCTTCTCTATATCAAAAGAAAGCTTCCAAGTCTTTTTTATTTTTATTTTTGCTTTTAAAAATCATTTTATTGAGGGCTCATACAACTCATCACAATTCATACATTCAGCCATTGTGTCGAGCACATTTGTACATTTGTTGCCATCATCATTCTCAAGCATTTTCTTTCTACTTGAACCCTTGATATCAGCTCCTCATTGCTCCTCCCCCCCATGTACCCTTGATAATTTATAAATTATTGTTATTTTGTCATGTCTTACACTGTCTCATGTCTCCCTTCACCCACTTTTCTGTTGTCCATCCCCCAGGGAGGGAGTTGTATGCAGATCATTGTGATCAGTTCCCACTTTCTAACCCACTTTCCCTCCACCCTCCGAGTACCGGTTCTCTCTTTACTGGTCCTGAAGGATTTAGCTGTCCTGGATTTCCTGTGTTTCCAGTTCTTAGCTGTACCAGTGTATATTCTCTGGTCTAGCCAAATTTGTAAGGTAGAGTTGGGTCACGCTAGCGGGGGTGGGGGAAGCATTGAAGAACTAGAGGAAAGTCATATGTTTCACCATTGCTTAACGTGCACTTTTAACATTTCTTTTTTCCCTGTCTTTTTAATGACTTTTATGGTCTTCATGTGTGATGTTCCTGATGTCAGTCCATAGTTCATCAGGTGTTCTATCATTGGTGTTCAAGTATCGGATATGTTCTTGAAATTCCGGTGGAATATATTCCGTTTGTATTTTGGTTCTGTGGACTTTTTAATTTTCTTCAGCTTCAGCTTGAACTGACATTGGAACTACTGGTTTGTTCCGCATTTCTCCCCGACCTTGTTTGAGCTGATGCTATTGAGCTTCCGCATCAACTCTCTCCACAGATATTCTGTCTATTCCAGCTGACAAATTCTGTGTGTACAGTCACCATTTACATGGTTTAAAAAGGTTTTTATAATGAAGAAGTTGATCTTGCAAAATCCTATTATGCAATCTCCAGCTTTGTATCTATCACCTAGATGATAGTTTCTAATTACGTTCCCCCCTCTTTGAAATTCTGGTCATCAAATTTTATTAATGCTTCTAGACCAATGCATCTAGGTCAATTTCACAATAAAGAATTGGTATAATTCTGTTTCTTCAAAACCTATCCAAATAGGTGATATTTAATGTTATATTTGAGCTCTTGTGGACTTGCTCTAATTTTCTTCGACTTCGACTTGAACGTGTGGAAGAATGATATGTCTGTCCCACAGTCAGCCTAGAACTTTGATTTGCAATATTAAAAAACTGTGGACAAAATATTGAATTAGTCATGGAACATTGAAGGAAGATGGAAGGAAGAAATTGAGTTACCATACTAATAAGAACTAGGGATCCAACCATCTCAAGATATTGCACATGATGAACAAGCAGTGGTCCTGAAGAGAAGTCCAAGCTGCACTGAAGGCATTAGCAAAAAATATGTTCTTAGGAACCGAACAGAAGTCAAATAGGAATTGAACAATGATTAAGTGCTGGAAGCCAAAACTCACCTATACAAAACGTTTGGCCAACTGAATGGAAGAGATCCATATTTGGAACCACCTCAAAGAAAGATGAGTCCACAGAATGTGTAAATTATTGAACACTATCATTGTTCTCACATGCCAGTAGAGTTTTGCTGAAGATCATTCAGCAATAGTTGCACCAGTACATCAACAGGGAGCTGCTAGAAATTCATGGCAAAGTCAGAAGTGGTGGTGGAACGGATGATTTTTTTTGATGTCAGATTGATCTTGGAAGTAGAGAACACAAGAAAAATGTTTACGTGTGTTTTATTGACTATGCCAAAGCAATTGACTATGTGGATTCTAATAAACTATGAATAACATTTTGAAGAATTGGAATTTCAGAACCCTTTGTTGTATTTATGTGGAACCTGCACATGGTCTAAGAGCTGTATCACGTGGTTTACAATCAGGGAAGGTGTTAGACAAATTGCATGAGAAGTTGGTATGAAGACTGGAGGAAGGCTTAGTAACAACTTCCAATATGCAGATGACACAAGCTTGCTGAGTGTGAGAAGAACTTGAAGCACTTACTAATGAGGACTGAGAATTACATCTTTCAATATGGATTACAAATTAATATTTTAAGCATAAATACTCACAACTGACCCTATAGGTAACATCATGATAAACAGAAAATTAAATTTGTCGAGATTTTGTCTTGCCTGGACCCACAGTCCCCGCTCATGCAAGCAGCAGTCAAGAGATCCAAAGATGCACTGCATTAGGTAAACTTGCTACACGAGACCTCTTGAAACTATTGAAGAGCAGATATCACTTTGAAAGCTAGGGCAAAGCTGACCCAAGGTAGGGTGCTTTGGATCTCCTCTTACTCATGTCAAAGTTGAACAATGAAGAAGGGAGATGGAAGAAAAATGAATCCATTTGAATGATGGTGCTGGTTAAGAATTTTGATGGGACCATGGACTCTCAGAGGAATAAACAAATTAGTTGTGGAAGAAGTGCAGCGAGAATGTTTCTCAGAAACAAAGAGAGTGAGAGAAGCATCTTGCATACTTCTAATGTTAGCAGAAAAGGCTAGTCCTGGAACAAGGACATCATGCTTGGTAAAGCGGAAGGGCAGTGGAAAAAGGAAGAGCCTTGATGACATGGACTGACACAATGACTGCAATGCTGATTCCAGTAAAACAATGGCGAGGACGACTCAGGACCTGACAGTGTTTCGTTTTCTTACAATAAGGTCCCTGTGAGTTGGAATCGACTTGATGACTTTTAACAACAACAACCAGCATGGTACAGCAAGCATCTCATTTGAATATTCACTATTAGAAATAGTCTAAGACAGAATAGTAAAATTAAAAAAAAAATCAAACACTGCAATTGAGTCGATACTGGCTCATAGTGATGCCCCTCCCTCCCCAATAACTGTTTATGGGAGTAAAAGGTCCAGTCTTTATCAAAAGACGATATAGTAAAGAAAATTAAAAATGGTTAGATGAGTGTGAATCTGGAACAACAAATAAGAGAATTATTAATAATTGTGTGGTTAAAATTTTTAAATGCCATAGCAAAGAGAAAGGTTGAAATGTATTCATCAGTGTTCAGGAACCTTAAATTCATCAAAATCACTGTCATCCAATCAATGCTGACTCATAACTACCATATATGGCAAAAAACAACTGCCCTCTTGGGTTTCCTGGACTATAACTAAATGGAAATAGGAAACTCTTTTTCTCCCTGAGAGAAAATGGTGGTTTTGAACTGTTGACCCTGTGGACTGCAGCCCAACTTGTAACCACTATGCCACAAGAGCTCCTTCAGGGACCTTAGTGGGAGTTATTTTGGTGAAGTGGTGGAAATTCAAGTGACATATTTATCCTACTGTAATACCTTTAAGAAGAATTATTTGGAATAGCTATAATGCTATGTTGCCAGTTCATACAACATTCTAAAAACTAGCTGGGTAGAAGAATTGTATTATAACAAAAAGAAAAATATAGGTGAAAGTTGACTGTATTCATAGGCTGTAAATGGTCCTTCTATGCATGGAGAAGATGATTTTTATAAATTTAAAGATATATAAGTTCATGAAGTTACACCCAGAGAATTCTGTCGGAGCAACATCTCATCTCTATGAAAGCGTCTAGGGTGGAGTTCTGTATGGCAATAAACTATCACCCAAACTCCCACTAGGTAGTGTAAAATATTTAACCCATTCGATAGACTAAAATTCAACATGTTTACAGTAGATTTGATATTTGACCTTAACAATGTCAACTTGGTTATTAGAAAATTATAGAAGACTTAAAGTAAAAAAAATCCACATGGTTCAACATATTAGAGAGATAACTTGAAAGAAAAAGGAATAAAGTAACTGAGCTGTGTTGCCCTTCAGATTAGCAATGATTAAAAGAAATAATTTAGTCCTGGCAAGGGTGTGGGTAACCAGAAAATCATACACTATGAGCTGGTACCATTATTTGGAGGGGACTTTTTGGTGTGATTTATATATATAATCTTAAATTATTGGACAGAGTTATAAAGAATTATATACAAGAAAGTTTATTATTAGATTTTACTGTCTTTTTTATTTGAGTGCAGCCAGTAAAATAAAGAAACTTGGAACAAGCCAAGATGTAACAATTTCAGTGGATTCTTATTCTATTTTTCTCAAACCTGCTAGTGACAGTCCTCAGTGCTTTGTGAAGGGGCTCAGAGAAGGGGCTGACTGTCCTATTTGTGATTTATAACTTTGGCAGTTGTTTTACTTATCTTTTTAACAGTCCTTTTGATATTTGTCATCTTTCATTAGACCTTTCTCTAGACTTAAACTAAAGTCCATGTCTGATATTAATCTGTTAGATTCTCAAATAAGAGAAAGGAATAAAATAGGAAGAGCTGGACATGATTGTAAAAATCAATTAAAATTTCATCTTAGATTTTAACCATACATTCCCCTAACCTTTAGAGAGATGATCAGTATAAACATCTTTATATGTGAATAGTGAGTGAGTTCATTGTAATGCATAAGTCAGTGTCTTCTGGGTTCATAGGGAGGAATACCTAAAAGAAGAAAAATAAGGAACACTGGATTTCTTTAGTTTATTTGTCTGTGGGATTTTACAAGGCAATCCTTGAGCATATGTTACACTATCTTTGTTTGGGTTGCCCTGAAGACACCAGAGAAAAGGACAGGAGGTTTATTTAGGACATTTTTCAGAACTTTTCAGTAGCGCATTAGAGTGGGACTGAGGGGTGTGCGTGTGTGTGTGCGTGCGGGTGTGAAAATCCTCACACAGATTACTGTTCTTGGGAACTAGGGCTCATTCTTAATGGAACTTGTGAATCAGGAAAACTAAATCCACTGCCATCTAATTGATTCTAACCGATCATGGGTGTAGGACAGAATAGAATGGCCCTTTGGATTTCTGTGGCTGTAAAACTTCATGGACGTTGATAGCCTCACGCTTCTCCCTCAAGGGGACTAGTGAGTAAAAACTACTGCCCATGCAGTTAGCAGTCCAATGTGTAGCTCACGGTGTCACCAGGGATCTCAGGAAAAGCAAGGAGGGTAATTACGAGGAGTTATGGGATTAAGAATATTATTACATATTAAATTTTGTACATATTAAATGGTGTACTTGGCAGAGAAAGTCTAGAGTAGCCATTGCGTTCAGGGGTCATGGTGGAAGTTAGGTGAAGTAGGGGAAATGTTACACTTTCACACAATGAGCTTTATGGTGGAATAGCTGTACTGTTTAGAATAGCTGTACTGTTGACTCATCTAGAAGGCACAGTGGGTTAATCAAAAATAAGAGCAGAGGTACAAACCAACCAACCAATCCTCAGTTGAGAAATAAGACTCTCTGCTTCTTTTAAAGATTTATAGTTCCAGAAATTAGGTAAATTATATGATTACTGACACTATTTTCACCTCTCTTTTCCCCCCTATTTTTAAAAAAAATATATTTTTTTACCAGGGGAGAGCGCCAACGCAGTCCCTCACTGCCACAAATTATGCAATCAAGTTTCCCACATTTAGGGAAATCGCAGGGGTCAGCTCATCTGGAGTGCAATGGATAAGACTCGCCCTGGGAAAACCACCTTCATGATCACGGTATCTGCGCTGCTTGGTAAGTATTCACCTAACTCTTAATAATATCTTTTGATCTAGCATTCCACAATATCACTTTGGGAACAAGAAAGGAAAATTGACATAAGAACCAAGTAACTTGACATTTATATGAATGCATACCTCTCGCCAGAACTTAAAATATCTAGATTAATAATAAAACAATAATTAAGACAGATTTGGCACTTAAGCAGTTTGTGATGCAGTGAGATTTAATATATGTGTTCTTCAATAAAAAATCTCAACAATTTTCCATTTTAGGTGGTGTTTATAAGAAAATGGCATAGCTTTTATCTTACATGTCTGCTAATATTATTGTGTCTTATTTCTAATATATACCTTGTCTTATAATCAGTAATATAGTTAACAAAAAGGGAAAAAACCTTGATAATATTGAATAATCTGTCATTTTATTATACTAATTCCTCACCTTGAAAGATCAGACTGTTTTGTACAAGATGGACTACTATTAACCTGTTTCTCTTTTTTTCTGGAGGATTTTTCCAGATTTCACATTTCGATATTTTTGTTTGACAAAAGTGTCTGTGGTTTTTTCTTTCATACATTTGAAATGGATTTGTTTTTCACTATGGACTCCTACCTTGCTTCAGTTGTTATTCTCCTCCTTTTCTAGTCACTGAGGCCAATATTTAGATATTCAGGAGTCTGAGTGATTTTCTTTATAAATCAATTTTTATTTTATTGTTTTGCAAGTTATCCTGTTTAACTGTCCATTTTCTGGTCCATCATCCCTTCCCTCTTTCTTTCTGTACCCCTGTCTCTGGCTTCCTTGTAGTCATCAAAGTCTTGTCTTTTGGTGTATAAAACCTATTTCTTCTTTGTTTTTGCTTGTAAAAATGGTGATATTAAATACTAATATGTTTTTAATCTGATGTTAATCTGTTTATTAAAAGGCAATTTTTAAAAAGAACTGCTCTGGTTACCTGCATAATTAGATTAGAAATTATATTTTCATACTCCTCAAATCCTGTAACAGGATTTCATTCGATGTAAATTTTAATATGAATTTGCACTAATAGAAAACCAACTCTTTGTAGTTAGGTAACATTGCTTTGATTGAAAAATCAAGAATGACAATACAATTTGTAAGGTAATTTACATTGCATGTCAAAAGATTTAGCATGAAAGTTTTAAAGCTGTATAAACAGTTACTCTGTCTCTGTATCTCTCCACATCCAGAATTCATCATTCTCCTTCATTATGTTTCCTGAAAGTCTGACCTTTTCCCCCTCTGGCTTTCAGTTAGGTTTGACAAATGAACAGAAGGCTAGAGATTAAGGACAGCAGAAAAGACCGAGCAGCTTGTCTTTGTGACTTCTACCTGGTTCATAAGTTGGCAGTGGCTGCATTTTGTAGAAAAGGCATAGCTTCTCCCAAGCAACCTTGTCCACCTATGGCGGAATAGTGCTAGGCTGAGTCAATAGGTCTAGGCGGGAGTCCTTGCTTCCTTGCTCCTCCACTTCCGTTGCAGGTTCTTTACTCACATTACCCTGCTGGTGGTTTCCTTTTATGTACTCCATCTACTATTGGCTTCAAATAAATCAAACAAGTTATTTTTTCAAGCTTTTCACAATTGCTTTGTTTGAGTTTGTTATCTATTTTCCTGTTACAACTATGACTGATAATGGCTTCTAACTTGAGGTGGACGTTCAATGTTTGTCTTTTGTTTCTGTCTCTGGGTGGTATTCTTTCTACCACGAAACCCATGAGGTGAGCAATCCAACCCACCAGCCTTTGGGATGGAGAACAATGAGGCTACTTGGTTCATAAAAGTGTACAGTCTGAGAAACCCTATTTAGGTTAGAATGAGTTGAAAGTGACTCATGGCATTTAGTTTTATTCCTTCGACTTCTCGTTTCTTCTTTTGCTTCTCTTTGGGACATTTCTTCCTTTCCCACTCTTTAGTTGCCATTCTGTTCTAGAATTTCTTCTGTCACCTCCTCTTCTTTCTAATTTGCAAGTTCTTTCTGGATGAGCTGGTTTATTCTAGTGGATGTAGTTACAGTCTCTTGGTTATAACTCTAACTAGTATTTCTCCTCTCTTCTGGTATCTACTTGTATATCACCCCCTCTCACCTAATCCATGGACCTGGAGATGATTTATACAATCCCTCCTTCTCTTGCAACTGTCATTTAAATTATTGAAACATATTGATATCCTCAGAAATATTTTATTATCTCTATGCCTTGGTAGGATAGTAAAATATTGGGCTGCTAGCAATCAGGTTAGCTGTTCAAACCCATGAACCCTTGCTCCATTGGAGGAAAGTGAAGCTGTCATTCCTGTAAAGATTTAGAGTTTCAGAAACATGATGAAGGAGTTCTATCAGGCAAAGTTCCCTCAGTGGCAGGGGGTGCTCTGACAATTATCTTTATGACTCCATAAAATTGCTCCCATTACTCAAAATAGACTTCAAAACTTTATTTTCCTTGTTAACTTTTATTCTTCCTTCAATACTCAATTTAAAATCCATCTAATACAAAGTCTTTCTTAATATCTGACTGAACTCAATATCTCTTTTCTATTCCTCCCAAACACTGAGAAAATATTCATAGTTTCCCACATTACATTAAAACTATGCATTTATATGTCTATCTCTTTCATTAGGTTGTAAGGTCCTCCAGTCTTTGTGTTTTGCCTGTTGAACCATGTCTAACACACAATAAGGACTCAAGACATATTGGCTAGACTAAATATAAACAAGAAAATAAATGATCACAGACTCCTCCACAAAATTAAATGGTTATCAATGTGATATTTTAACATATAAGAAAAATTGTATCCACATATGATTATAATAGAATGAGGTATAGAAAATATCAAATTGTTTCAAAGGATTTAGGTTGGATATAATGTTATGACATAGAGATATAGGTCTATTTTAGCACCATCCACACTTATATCTCAAGCTAACTTCAGAAAACTGGCACAAATTCCATGCATGTTTGGGAAACCAGATTACTGAGTAAGGCCCTAGACTTTGAGGGATATATATATTTTGAAAATGAATTTAGTCTTTATGAGGAGATTAAATAGAACAGAATCAAAACACCTTTTGGTTACTCCTGTTGTTTCATTATTTGAAATAGGTTGATTATCTTTCAGTCAAAAATTTACCAAGTGTCTCTTCTGCATGCATTGTTGTAGTTAGGTACTGTTGAGTTGGTCTCAAATGAGAGCAATCCTCTGTATAGCAGAGGAAACACTGCTTAGCATAGCATTATCTTTACAATGCCTGCTAAGTGTCAGCCCATTGTTGCATCTTGTTGGAGGTCTTTCACTTCTTTTGCTAACCCTCCTACAAGGGTCTCAGGTTGGGTCTCCACGAGAAGCAAAGCAAGTGATGCTCATATGTGTATGTATATCGAAAGAAGTTTATATCGCAAAGTGACTTTGCAGAAGTAAGTATTTCTAGTTCAGTTGGAGTCCATAGGTCGGATGTAAGTCAGAGGCTTTTTGGACTCAGATATCTTCAGAAACTGACAAAAAAGAAGCAAGATGTGGAAGTAGGAGTGACACAGGCTGGTAGATGCAAAGGTAAGTGAAACCAAGGTTGACAGTCTGCTGGTGGCTCTTGGTATTGGCAGGTGACAAAATAAAAGATTGACTAACCTTGTGGAGGATCTATACCCAGTAGAAGGCGAAGGGGCAAGAGCACTCAACTCTGAGCTAGGTCTCCTTCCTCTCCGAGGGATGCAGCTCCCAGCAGGGCTCATCAGGTTATGACATAATTGATAGATTGGGGTCCACTCCTGCTTTCACCCAGAAATGTTTAGTGGTTATGAACTCTAGCACCACACTAAACATGATCTCACTTAATATGGACGGGTTCTCCTGAAAACATGTACATAAGTGTATATTTCCCTTATTACTCTCACTTTTATTAAAAATATTGATCATTTTATTGGGGGCTCACACAGCTCTTTTCAAAATGCATACATACAGACCTTGTGTCAAGCATATTTGTACATTAGTTGCATCATCATTTCCAAAATATTTTCTTTCTACCTGAATCTTTGATAGCAGCTCCACATTTTGCACCCCCCTCCTACCCTCTCTCCCTCACGAACTCTTGATTATTTAAAAATTATTATTATTTTGTCATGTCTTACACTGACCGATGGCTTCCCATCACCCACTTTCCTGTTGTCTGTCCCCCAGGAACGAGGGTATATGTAGATCATTGCGATCGGTTTCCCTTTACCCCCTACCTTCCCCTTCCCCTTCTGATAGCACTACTCTCATTATTGGTCCTGGGGGTTTATCTGTCCTGGATTCCCTATGTTTCCAGCTCTTAACTGTACCCATGTACATGCTCTTGTCTATATAGATTTGTAGAATTGGGGTCATGATTGTGGGTGAGGGACATTAACTAAAGAAAGTATGTTTCATTGGTGCTATACTGCACCCTGACTGGCTCTTCTCTTCTTTATGACCCTTCTGGAAAAGGGTGTCCAATTGTCTATAGATGAGCGTTGGGTCTCCACTTTGCACTCCCCCTCATTCACATTGATATGTTTTTTTTTGTTCTGGTTCTTTGATGCCTGATACCTAAATCCATCAACACCTTATGCTCGCACAGGCTGGTGTGCTTCTTCAATCTGGGCTTAGTTGCTTCTTAGCTAGATGGCTGCTTGTTTGTCTTTAAGCCTGTAAGACCCCAGATGCTATATCGTTTGATAATCAGGCACCATCAGCCTTCTTTACCACATTTGTTTATGCATCCATTTGTCTTCGGTGATTGTGTTGAGAAGTGAGCATCATGGAATGCCAGGTTTTTAGAAAAAAAGTGCTCTTGCTTTAAGGGAGTATCTGATTAGAAGCCCAATGTCCTTCTGCTACTTTGATACTTAGCATATAAATATATGTACATAGATCCATTTCCGTATCTTTATATATAAATTATTTATATGTGTACATGCCCATATTTAGACCTCCGTAAATGACCATTGCCTGCTACTTCTTTCATCTATTTCCTTTCACTTTGTTCTTGTCCCACTTCATTCAGGCTTCAGTAATTCTTCTTGGTTACATTACTCCTGATCAAGCTCGACCAGGTCTCCTACACCCTCCTTGCCATTTATTTTAGATTCCTTATTTCCCTTGTCCTAGAATTGTTAACCTCCATTTCCTTTTTATACCTCCTCTCTCCCATGTCCCCCCAGAACCATTGGCCCTGCTGTTTTCTCTTCTGTATTGTTTATCTCACCTATTTTATCTAAATAGACATGAATAGACAATAATGAGCGCAAAAACAAGGTAGAGCAAAGCAAAACAACAAAATAAAACCAAGAAAAAAAAAAACAACAACAGAAGAAAAACCCAACAACACAAAGAGAAAAGTCTATAAATAGTTCCAGGTCTGTTTGTTGACTTTTAGGCATGTTTTTCAGTCAAGTCTGATGGGGTGCCAGCCTTGGCCCCAAAGTCTATTTGTGAAATTCCTCAGAGACTTCATTGCTTTGCTCTCCTTACTGCTCTGTTGCACGCCCTTAGCGTGTCACCCCAATGTGGTGGGGTCAGATAAGACACAACTCCTGCACTGTGACTGCAATGTTGTCCCTCTAGCTTTATGGGTCAGTGAGGGATCGTGTCTCATAGTGTGACCAGCCCTATGGTCCTCTGTGCATTGGCTGCTCTGAGCAGGAGTATCATCTTCTGAGTTTGGTGGGCCAGGATGTATTCCTCTAATGCTCCTTCCCTCTTTTATGCTTCTTTGTTCTCTGCTCAGATGTGCCCCTCTTACTGAGCTGTAGCTTCAGTGTTATCCTCACATTTAAATAAGAAAGAAAAAGTTGAAGAAAAGCCATGAATTATGTTTTTATATTATTTTTATACATGTATTTTTTTTTTGTTTTTGGGCATCACTGTCCTCTGGTGGTGGGAGTAGGAGGCCCGGTCTTTGCTCCTGTGGAGTCACTGCTGGAATTGAACCTCCACTCCAGTGGGCCGCAATCCCGCATACAACCACTATACCACCGGGGCTCTGCCCTTATACATGTATTTTTTATTGATAACTATATAGCCAATGGAAAGTCAATTGAAAAAGTAGCTCTTCCTGTTTGTTTTAATGCAGGTTTTCTTATAGACGAGGCTGTCTGTATCAAGTGTGACTTATAGTATTGTCATGAACTTGAGATATAATGACTGCTGTGTTACATTGAAATGGTTCAGATTCATTAGACTGTAGGACTATTTATGTATCACTTTCAAAAGAGTTCTGGATTGTTTACTTTTTGGTTTCTGAGCAGATAACCAAATATATCAACTGAAATGATATGTAGCTTCTGTTACTTTAGTTAATGGAACATATAATGATGAATGAAGACCTTATCCTGGGGGAAGACTCTATATCCTTCTGGGTTTCAGTCATGAAAATTATGCACCAAAACTAATTGACATCACAGTCGTGTTACCATGTAAACTTTCTGGGAACTTTATTTCTTGCTTCTAAATATTCTTGCTATGTGTCAAAAGTATAATTCACTCAATGTGACTACTTTATATAACCCACTATTTTTTAGCTTGTGGGTAGTTACTACTAGGAAGTACCCATGCCCCCATGAAACATGTGACAGGAGTCCGAGGACCAGTGCACGTTCCATTTAGAGAGTAAGAAATATGGCAATGTGTTCTTCAGATGAGAGACAAACGCACTTCTGTTAGTAGGCTGGTGATAAGCCAGTAGATAGAATAGGATTTTTTTTTTTGGTTAATTTGATTTCTTCATGTGTTTCGGCACTTTTTCAGGTTGTTGATAAATTTTGCAGAGTTCCACACTATGAAAGTAATGACTTGGTTTTGGAAACCTCTCCAAGCAGTTGTGACTACGACCACAAAAATGACTGTGTCAATGGTGTCTCAGTTCATATCACTTAATTCTGAGTCACAGGGCACCTGTGGGGTGATTATGAGCCATCTGCAATGTGACATGTCTATGTGCCCAGGCACGAAGCTTTGCCTTCTATATCTGTTGTTCTTATGCAATACAATGCAGCAAAAGTCTTCCTTATGGCAGTGAATTAAAATTGGATATGATTTATGATGAACAGATAAATTCTGGCTAGATAAATAAGATTTTTTAATACTCTTGGTTCCTGGTAACTCTATCAGAAAGTCTCTTATTTGGCCAATCACAAAAGAATAGCTTTGATTTATCTTTAAAGGGATAAAGTAGAATACAATCTATATTAGACCCCTTAAAATGATGAACCTGTGTTCCAGAAGACCCTTTTGTGCTCCATTTGCTTTGGTAAAATGGGTTTAGGCGTTTCTATGGAACAAGTTGGATTGACACAGCACAATGACAGCCACAATGATAAGCAACAATGTGAAAGCAGCACAAAAGTAGCAAACCCCCCGTTCACTCGCATCGAGATGAGTTGGACTCATAATGATATGGAGGATGGGGAGGACAGTCTCCTAGGATTCTGAGACCGTGTATCTTCACAGGAGCCGGAAGCCAGGCTTTATCCTGTGGAAGAGTTGGTGGCTTTCAACTCAACTTTGCAGCTCAAGGTGTAAACCACAATGCCAAGGCTGCTCTGGAGGCTGGCACAAGATCAATCAATGCTTTCTTCCATTCCACATAGGGTTGATACGAGTCAGAGCCAACGCCAAGGAACCTAATAGCAACATAGGGCTATTAACCCAACATGAATAGTTCGACTTTGATTAGAGGGCTGGGTTTGGTACTTAGCTCCCAGTAACAGAGGAAGTATCAGATCTAAGAGAACTCTGGGTTTACAGAGAAAAATTAACAGAGAATTGTTTATAGGATTATAAAACCAGAGAGTGAAAACTATCACTAGATAGATGGATGAAATTAGATGTGTGTGTGTGTGTGTGTGTGTGTGTGTGAGAGAGAGAGAGAGAGAGAGGGCGAGAGAGAGAGAGAGAAGCAAAGTGCTAGCAATCAGATCACAGCATGGGAAAAGTCAGAAAGAGAGCAGAATGGCATTGTTAATAGGGAGGAAGTGAGAGGGAGGGAGGAACAGCTGTTTGCACAGATGTTAAAGAGTAGAATTTCAAAAGCTATTATTCAAAGATGAGCACTAATGTGGTCCAGAGATGATTCCTATCCATAAAGACAAAGACTAATCTTTGATTTTTTAAAATTGTAAATAGATTAACACCCAAATTAGAGATTTCGACACAAGACAAAGTTTATTAAAAGTATAATAAATATCCCAATAACTGTTCTTAAAATGTTCTTCCTCTCTTTTACTGTGTTAAGAAAAAGGAGCAGGCAATTTTGAAGAGATAGAGATCATAGGTATGGAATTTTGGCTGGCTATAGAATACACAAGTGGTGCTGGTGCCGCTATGGGTTTGGTGTTGGTCTGCTAACTACAAGGCATTCTTTCTCATCCACCAGTCGCTCCCTGGTAGAGAGATGAGATGGTCTGCTCTGGTATGGCCATTTTCTATTTGTACCAGAAAGCATTATAACATCTAACCACAAAAGACTTTGAAAAATAACCCAAAATAAGGAACCTAGGTGTTCTGATGTTTTCATTGGTAGTCTTCTGACAGCCCTTCATTAATAATGTTGTTGTTAAGTGTCTTAGATTCAGTTGTAACTCAGCAATATCATTTACAACAGAAATAATAAAAGTTTTAATAAAGATTGAAAGTCAGTATGTAAAAAAAAAAGAAATAAATAGTTTCTCCTCCATCCTGACAATATTTGCTATGCTTGAACCTATATTGAAAATGACTCATTGTCAGTCTGTATTATTGAAGGTCTTTTTCTTTTAACCAACCTTCTACTTTTTAAGCATGATGTTCTCTACAGACTGGTTCCTCCTGGTAATACATCCAAAGTACTTGAGACAAAGTCTCACCATCCTCGCTTTGATGGAGCATTCTGGCTGTACTTCAACCAAGACAGATTGACTCATTGTTCTGGAAGTCTATAGTGTTTAATTTTCTTCACTAATATCATAATTTGCATTTCCTCATTCATTGTCCAACTTTCACGGGAATATGAGGAAATTAAAAATACCCTGGCTTATGTCATGTACATTTTAGTCCTCAAAGTGACAATTTTGCTTTTCAACACTTTAAAGTTGTCTTTTGTAGCAAGCTTGTCCAACGCTATGCATTGTTTGATTTCTTAACTATTGTTTTCTTTGGGCATTTATTGTGGATTCAAATAAAATGAACTCCTTGGCTACTTCAAACTTTGATCCATTTATCATGATGTTGTTCTGGTCCAGATATGAGGATTTTTATTTTGATCATACTGAAGACTATGGTCATTGATCATTGTGAATAAGTGCTTTTTACTTTCAGCAAGCAAGGTGTGTGGTCTGCATATTGCAGGTTTTTCCAATCCCATGCTGAGTTTTTCTTCAACTTCTTGGATTATCTTCTCAGTACACAATGAATGAATGTGGGAAGATATTTAACCCTGATGCATACATTTCTTTTGTTTAAACTACACACCACCTCAAGAGGAGTGTTGACTCATTAAACACTACTGATCAAAGAGTAGATGGGTTGTGGAATGATGTTAGGCACACCATGCTTGAAGAAAGCAAACAGTTGTTTAAAAGATAGGGAAGAAAGGAAAGACTCATAACCAATGCCAGTGACAAAATTAAATCACTCAATTTATGAACCTGAGAATACTAACCAAAAGCCCTGGTGCATGCTAACCACAAGGCCAGCAGTTCAAAACCACCAGCCACTCTGAGAGGGAAAAAGGCTTTTTTTCTCCTGGAAAGAGTTATAGTCTCAGAAATTCACATGGACAGTCCTACCCTGTCCCATAACGAGACCATGAGTCAGAGTTGACATGATGGCACTGAGTTGAGTTTTCCACAATATTTACCTCAAATGATAGCATAATCACAAATTTGTGTAACTAATTACATATTATCACCAGTTACATGACCATCATTTTTGAGAAGGAAAATTTTCATGTTAAAAATATCAAGTGGTAGATAATCTAATAAAAGTTTTATTTTACCTAAGAATATGATTTTGATCCTGGAGACATCTGTTGTTCCCAAAGTTGTTCACATTCGTTGTATCTACCAATGCAAGGTGCAGATCTCTCCCCCCCCAACCCGAGTTTCCATTTTATTTTATTGTGGGCTCATACATCTCTTATCACAATCCATCCACCCATTGTGTCAAGCACACATTTACATTTGTTGCCATCATCATTCTCAAAACATTTTCTTTCTACTTGAGCCCTTGGTATCAGCTCTTCATTTTCCACCTTCCTTCCCACCTCCCATCATAAACCCCTGACAATTTATGAATTATTTTTCTTTTGTCATATATTAAACTGTTCAATGTCTACCTTTACCCACTTTTTTGTTGTCCATCCCCTTGGGAGGGGGTTATATATGTAGATCTTTATGATCCATTCCCCCTTTCTATCCCCACCTCTTGATTACCCTCCTAGTATCACTACTCTCATTATTAGTCCTGAAGGGTTTGCCTGTTCTGGATTCCCTGTGTGTCCAGTTCCTAGCTGTACCAGTGTACATTCTCTGGTCTAGCCAGATTTGTAAGGTAGAATTGGGATCATGATAGGGGTGGTAGTGGTGGAGGAGAATTAAAGAACTGAAGGAATGTTCTATGTTTCCTCATTGTTATACAGGTGCAGACTTCATGTTGCAAAAGACAGCCATCTTACCTAGAGGTCAGCCAATAGATAGTTTGAGGAAAAGTCTTTATTTTTTCTTCTTTCTGCTTGATAATAATCTAAAAACAATTAGCACACACCCTAAACTATTTTTAAATTTTATTGATTAACCATCATATTACTAACACTTAACAGAATTTTATTTATTTATTTATTTCTACTTATTCATGCCTTGTGGAGCAATTATTGCTTGTTTTTACTTTTTTCATAGAAAACAAAGAGAGCTCCATGAGTAATTTTTCCAGTTAGGCAAGCAACACCTTTAATAAGTAGATAGGCCTCAAAAATATGTACACAGGTCCAGATAAGAGCTCAAAACACACAGAATCCTTGTCGGATAAAGTCTTCACAAATAGAAATAGGATAGTGATACCAGGAGGGTAGGGGGAAGACGGGGGAGGAAGAAAGGGGGAGCTGATCCCAGTGATTGACACATTATCCCTCCCCACCCCCAGGGATGAGCAACAGAAACTGAGGGGAATGGGAGACAGAGGTCAGTGTAACATATGAAACTAATAATACATTTTAACTTATCAAGGGGTGACAAGGGTGGCAGAAGGGAGACAGGGAAATATAAGCTCCTGGCCAGGGCTCAAATAGAAAATGAATGTTTAGAAAATAGTGATGGAAATAAATGTACAAATATGCTTGACACTGTTGATGTGTAGATTGTTAGCAGAGCCATGCGAGCCCCCAATAATATGATCTTTCAAAGAAATCTCGCTGCCGTTGAGTCGATGCAGACTCAATAGGTCGAGGTAGAACTGCTCATACATTTCGGAGTCTGTAACTGTGTAAGGGAGTAGAAAGTCCCTTCTTTTACTTGCAGAACGGCTATTGGCACTTTCAAACTCTTGACCTTTCAGATTGCAGGTCACCTTATAACCACAACCATAAAACATATCTATTTTTTTTTGTTTTGTTTTTTGGGCATCACTGCCTCTGGTGGTCGTGGGTGCTACCCAGTGCTGCTCCTGAGAGCTGCCGCTGGATTTAAACCTCTAAGCCCATGGGCTGCAGTCCTGCACTCAACCACTTACACCCCCGGGGCTCAGCCCAAAACATATCTTTTTTATGATAGCGATTTACATTTGAGACATAGTTGAAAATATGTTGTGAGTTTTAACTTTCAAAACTATCACATATTTATCACTGAATTCAAAACAAGAATTGATATAGTTTCCTAGAAATTTAGTGATTAATAATTTATCATGTGGCTTTATATACTCTTTAAAACTCTACTATCATATTTTAATAATATTTTAAATGTATGCACAACCAGGAACCAAATGATAAACAGAGTTGTTAGAAATGTTTTTCTACATGGGTCTGGGGAAACCAGTCCAGTGACAAGGGAACAACAAGTGAACTAAAATCAATGGAGAGAAGCATAGAATGAGCTATACGAGCAATTAAGGGCAATATAGCAGCAAGGAATTGCTAAACCCAAATGAAGGTTGAACACGATGGTGGGGCAAGAGGAAAGTAAAAGGAAATAGGGGAAATAACAAGAAGACAAAGGATATTTATAGAGGTTTAAATATAGGCATGTACATATGTAACTACATATAAAATGAGAGAGGAATTGAACTATGTACTCATATATGTATGTTAAGAATTAAGGTAGCAGATGGACATTGGGCCTTGACTCACGTAATCCTTTAACACGAGAACACTTTGTTCTAACAATCCATCATTTTGCAATGCTCACCTTTGGATCGGATCATTGAAGACAAAATGGGTGCATAAGTAAAGGTGGTGAAGAAAGTGATGTTGTCCAGCTATCAAAAGATACAGTGTCTGGGGTTTTAAAGAGTTGAAGATAAACAAGTTGCCATCTAACTGAGAAGCAACAAAGCTCACATGGAAGAAGCACTTCAGCCTGTGTGATTATGAGGTATTGATGAGAACAGGTAGGAGGCATCTAAGATCCAGAACAAAATCATACCTAAGGTGAATGGAGGTGGTGGGCATGGAGTGGAGACCTACTGCCCATCTGCAACAATTGGAGTTCCCCCTACAGAGGGGTCACAGGGAAGAAATGAGCCAGTCAGTGTGGAGTATAGCACAAATAAAACACACAACTTTCCTCCCGTTCTTTGGTGCTTCCTTCCCCCCACTATCATGACCTCAATTCTCTCTTACAAATTGGATTAGACCAGAACATGCACACTGCTACAGATAAGAGCCTGCAACACAGGGAATCACTCCCCCCACCCCCTAGGGCCAACAATGAGAGTAGAGATATCAGGAGGTCATGGGGAGAGGGAATCAATTGCAATGTTCAACCTATAACCCACCCCTTATGGGGACAAACAATGGAAAAGTGGGTAAAGGATGATGGAGGATGATATAAGATTAAAAAAAATAATCTATAACTTATCAAGGACTTAGGGAGGGTGGGTAGGGGAGGGCGAGGGAAGAAATGGGGAGCTATATCAGGGGCTCAAGTGGGAAGAGAATGCTTTGAAAGTGATGATGACAGCATGTGTGCAAAGGTGCTTGACACATTGGATGAATGTATGGATTGTGCTAACAGATGTAAGAGCCCCCAATAAAAGTGTTTAGTAATAAAAAATACTGGAACACACACAAAAATGTTTTTCTATGCAATATCTATAAGATTTTCTAAAATACTGAGTATATATGCAACCTGCCATGACTAAAGCCCTCTAAAATTACCATCACCACCTACCCACGTAAGAGCCCTGGTGGTTTTGAAGATATTGAAATATTGAATTGTGTAATATGTGAATTAAGTAAAGGATCAATAGAGTTTGGGGTTTTATTTTAGGTTATTCTTTTTAAAAAAGTTTTAATGCACATATCACACAATGTTTCAATCATATCAAGGAGAGTTGTACAATCATCACTACAATTAATTTTAGAATATTTCCTGCCCCCACATGGTTAAATTACTTTTAAAAGCACTATCTGTTCTAGTGCTCTCTCCCACATTCACTGTTTTTTCTCCCAACCCCCTCACCCTCCTTACCTACCCTAGAACGCTGGCAACAGTTCATTTCTCTGTGCACCTACTCCTGTGCTTCACAAGCTGAAAAACCAGACAGAAATGATAAAACTAAAAAAAAGTGGTAAGGATAAAATAATAATGACACAGAGATAGGATACAAATGATGAGCAAGAAGGAAAATATCATCATGAATATTTGAAAGGTCAGGGAGTAAATTTTTGTTTTGGAGTAAGCCAGAAATACTTGTACCTAGATCAATGTCAGGTTAGGTCATGAGGGAGGATAATTGACCAAGTATCCAGTCTGATCCAGTATACTCACAATGACAGTGATCTCTCACTCATAAGAAAGCTGCTTGAGACCCTTTCCTGGGGTTAGACGGGATATGCCAGAGGCTTTACATGACTAGATACTCTGCCCTCAACAGCCTTCTACAAGTTGGGTATTCACAATGTGGACTCTGGCACTTTTCCCTTTGTCATATTTGAATTTTGTTCTTGCTGTCTTTGGACCACACATTTGTGTGCTTCTTTAGTTGACCCCTTGCTTTCATGGCTGCTGGTCTGCAGGCAAGTCCTGAAGACTCCAGACACAATTCTGATTGATAGCCACACACCATCTGCTTTCTTCCCCACGCTTGTCTGTAGCATCCTTATCTTCAGTGATCGTTCCCTGAAGGTGACTATTGAGCAGGGTCATGTTATCTCATAGCTGCTCTTGGCTTGGCGTTAGAGTTCAGTGGGGGCCCAGGATCCATCTGCTTGTTCCTGGGATATGCATGACTCAGGTTTACTTTGTGGTCGTGTTGTGACAAATTCAAAACCCCTTAACACTAACTAACCCCACCCCATCAACAACAACAAACCAACTAGCAGGCAACAAAAGACACACACAAATAATAAGCAACCTAAAGGTAGGAAGACAAGACTTCCTATAAACAGAAAAGAATAGCATGGTGGAGCATCCCTCTGGTGTGTAAGGTGGTTGCACTTGCAGCACCAAGTTTTCCAATGACACGAGTTTGTTGGTTTTTTTCCAGTAACACACAAGATTGTTAAGGGACAGGGCCAACTCAAAGGTAACTTGCAACAACAGCATATCTCCTCTATGCTTTCTATGTCCCTTCAAGTATTTCTGGAGAAAAGTATTTAGATTCAAAAGCCTCTCTTTCATAAGGTAAAGGAAATTAAGACTGTAAACTTAAAATTCCATCAGATATTTTGCAATTGCTTGATATAACTACACTAGTGGAGCTACAAGATGAGATGTATTTCAAATAATCTACCATGGCTTAATTCAAGTCTTAGTTGTTGTTGTTTTGTAAACTGTAAAATGATTACGAGTAAAATGCATTTCTTTGAGCAAAAAGTTCCTTTTATCTAGTTATTAGGTGACTTACTATAAAATTCCATTAAGCTGCCCTGAAATTTTTACCCTTTTGACTGCTGAATGAACACTCATATAATTTCTTATTTTTTCCACATTCAGGTGACAAAACCCTTCAAATAAGTGGCACTTTGGAACCTGGAGATGAAAGAAGATAAATTAGAACAAACGAATATAGTTCATGACCTCGTGTTTTTTAGCTAGAAGTTGACACGATGTAGCAAATTTAATGAGCGTAGCCAAAACCGAGAAGCAACTTGAGCAATGTGGCAAGATTGATTGAAAAGAGAAAGGCCCTAAGAATAGGAATGAGGAGACCATATAAGATAATTATGTCATATTATGTGTAATTGTGGTTCAATAGTTTAGCACTCAGCTACTAACTTACAGGTCAGCAGAGAAAACTCCTTACCAGGGAAGAAATTTGCTTCCATAAAAATTGTAGTCTTGGAGCTGATACACAGGATGCATGTACAAAGTCCAACTTTATAAAGTGATGATGGCAACATACGTACAAGTATGCTTGATATAACTGATGTATGGAATGTTATACAAGCTGTATGAGCCCCCAGTAAAATGATTTTTTAAAAAGATTGCAGTTTTGGAAATCCTACAAAGCCATTCTACTCTCCTACAAGGTTTCTATGAGTCAGAAACGACTTCACATTCATTGAGCCTGTTTTATAAATTTAACAGAGATAATAAAATATACATCTATGCATACCACCACACACACAGCTTTAACAAAAACCATCTAAAATATGTCTGAAACAGATGCATGTGTGTCAGCATGTATTACATTACAAATTGAGTTGAAGCTCATTGTGGTCCTGTTGATGTTTTTTCCACCATTCCTACTCATCCTGGCTGGTTCACTGTGGTGAAAAAGGTTTGAGAGTCTTCTTACTCTGGTGCTGAAAGGAGTTGGGGTACTCACCAGTCAGGTGCTGTGCTCTGCTGAGGCAGAGAGAGTAGAGGAGTGACAGGTCCCAAGGAGCAAGTACACCGTGGTCTCCTCCACGCCACAACAGCTTGGCATCCTATGGTCCAGAGTTGGCTAAGGCATAAGGAAAAACAAACCCTTCTGGGGTCTTTCCTTGTATTTCCTCTATACCCCTTTGTACTCTCATTGGATAGATAACTTTAGATGCCTACAAACTCATCTTAAAACATAGCCTCTCCAGCTTTTGAAAACATTTTCTGAGGGAGAAATTGATCTGGCAAGTCAACCATAGCTAGGAGCAGAATTATTCTTTATATGCACCTTAATCATTGAACTTTTCAAGACACACACACACACACACACAGAGAGAGAGAGAGAGAGAGAGAGAGAGAGAGAGAGAATATATGCATAGGGTACACAATGTAAAATATGTCCAAGGATGTAAAAACCAAATGTCCTTTTATTCACACTCCCTTGTTCAGCCAGTTCCCCACTCCAGAATAAATATTCATTACCAGTGTCTTCTGAATTATTTAAGACAGTCTATGCTATGTAAAATTCTAACAGAAAGACATAAACCCAGTGTCACTAAGTTGATTCAAACTCACATTGACACTATATAGGGTTTCTGAGACTGTAGTTTTAGGGAATATTTCATATTTCTCCTACAAAGTGTCTTGTAGATTTGAACCACTAACCTTTTGGTTTGTGCCAACAGAGGTCCTTATATAAATATATAATTGTGTGTAATTTCTCTTCTTTTAATGAGAGTTTCATGCAATGTTCTTTATTTTTTTCATTTAAGAATGTATCTTGAAGGGGCTGAGCCCCGGTGGCATAGTGGTTGTGGGCGGGACTGCGGCTCACTGGGATGGAGGTTCAATTCCAGTTCCATGGAGCAAAGACTGGGCCTCCTACTCCCACCACCTGAGGGAATGATGGCTCCCCTTCCCCCCAAAAAAGAATGTATCTTGGAGATGGTTAAATATCAGTTGATGTTGAATGGTATTATCATTTGTGACAGGTGTATACAATTCCATTTTCTGTACGTACGATGATGTATTTAATCAGATTCTATTTCGAATGTAAAGTAAATGCCTTTAAAAAAATCTTCCAATCTGTTGCACTGTAAACATTTTTAAGGGGGGGCGTTGAGAACAACAATCATAATATATAAAAATGTGAACAAATTTGTATTCACCCTTCCCATAATGAGAGTAGAATTTAAGTCTGAAACTGAGGAATAGCCTCAGCTACATGGTGGTGCAGTAGGTTATGCTTTCAGATGGTAACCAAAGGGTTGGCAATTCAAACCCAACAGCTGTTTCAAGGGAGAAAGATGAGGTTGTCTGCTTCCACAAAAATTTACAATCTCAGAGGTTCTAAGAAAGAGTCTACTCTGTCTTAGCAGGTCACCATGAGTCTGATCAACTCTGTAACTACAGGTTTGGAAGTATGCTCTCCAGTGTGGATGTTCACCCTTCCCTACATTCTTTCCTTCTGAGATGCCTTTAAGAATAATGTGTGTGTAAGGGGGAGAGGGAGACGAATGTGAAGGTTTTCATTCACTCTTCCACATCTCCAAACTACACTTTCACTTAAATAATAGTCATGATGTAGTTCATCCAGATGAATTTCTAATTATCACTTTCTAACACATTAATTCTTATGAGATACTTAGGACATTGAGAAGTCATGGGGGTATTGATGGGTTACATGTTGGGCTGATAATCTCAAGATCAGCAGTTCAAGACCACCATCCACTCTAATGGACACAACTGAGTCTATCTACTTCTGTAAAGAGTTATGGTCTAGGAAATCCTCAGGGGTATTTCTGTCCTGTCCTAAAGGCTTTCTAGGGGTCTAAAGTGACTCCCTCTCAATGAGTTGAATGTTTATTTTTTCGGGGTTGATTTTTAATTTTTTCACAGGAGACAAAGAAGAGATTAAAGTAGTCAAGAATTTGATCTTGTTTGCATCCACAATCAATACTCGTGGGGGTAGCAGTCATGAGTTCAATGCTCATTGCAATGCTCATTGCATTGAGTAAATTGACTCCAAACTTCTTTAAAGTGTCGAAAAGCAAGGTTGTTACTTTGAGAACTCAGCAGCATCTGACCCTAGCCATAGTATTTTCAGTCACCTGACATACATGTGAAAGTTAAGTATTGAGTAAGGAAGATTCAGAAAGAATCTCTGCATTTGAACTCTGGTGATGGTGAAGAATGTTGAAAGTTCCATCGAAAGACTATCAAAAGAACAAACAAAGCTGCCTTGGAATAAGTACAATATGAGTGCTCCTCAGAGGCAAGGATGGCAAGACTTGATCTCATATACTTTGGACATGTTGTCAGTAAACACCAATCCCTAAAGAAGGATATCATGCTTAGTAAAGTAGAGAAAAAGAAATCTTTGTTTTTCTATCAATGGTCGTTTAAATTGTGTCCATCCATTTACTATTATGAATAGTGTTGTTACGAATATATGAGGTATACACATCAACTCAAGCTGTGGTATTCTTGATTTCTTTAGATCATTTTTTAAGAAAGTACCATGCTATTTTCTAAAGTGGCTTATAGTTAATGTTCATGGAAGCAGCAGTTAAAATCAAAAGACATGTTGCATTAGGTCAGTCGGTTGCACAAGACTTATCTAGAGTATTGAAAAGTAAGAATATCTTACTTTTGAAGATTAAGGTGCACTGACCCAAGCCATGGTGTTTTCCATTGCATCATACATGTGTGAAAGTTAGACATTGAATAAGGAAGAATAAAGAAGAATTGATGCATTTGAACTTTGCTGTCAGAGACTATTGAAAGTAGCATGGCTTGTGAAAAGTACAATCTATTTGTATTGAAAGAAGCCAGGACAGAGTGGCCCTTAAAGGGAAGGGGAGCAAGATAGCATCTTATATACTTTGGACACATCATCAAGAGACCAGTCAGTTCCTGGAAAAGGCCACCATGTTGGGAAAGTGGAGGGGCAGGGAAAAAGAGGAAGGCCTTCACAAGGTGCATGGAAACAGTGGCTGTATCCTCAATGAGCTCAGGCATAGGAACAAGGATGAGGACAGCAGAGAACCATGCAATGTGTGTTTTTGTGAATAGAGTCTCTATGGGTTGGAGCCCATTCAAGGGCACCTAAGGACAACAGCAACAAGAATGACCATCGGTGCAAGAGCATTCCCATCTCTCCCTAACCTCTGCAACATGACATTTTTTCCGTTTTTTTTTTAAATGTCGCTAACAATGCTCATGTGATTTGGCAATGCCTTGTTTTGATTTGTATCTGTCAGAAGGCTAGTGATTGCGAGCACTTCATGTTTCTTTGTCTGGATGGCCTCTTCGGTGAAAGATCTGTTCCTGTCTTTTCATTTTTAAATTGGACTATTCATCTTTTTCCTGCTGATGTATTGAAGCTTTCCACAGACTTTAGAGATTAGTTTTGTTGCCAATTTTCTTTTCAATTGATAGGTTTATTTTCTTTCTTTTGGTAAAGTTTTTTTTTTTAATTCACAGGGTTTTATTGACTAATTCTTCTGAGTCTATCTTAGTCTAACTTAATTGCATCTGTCTATATTTTGGTAAAGTCTTTTGATACACAGATGTGCCTTATTTTAAGAGGTCCATCTATTTTGTTTTCTGCTATGCAATTTTTCCAATTATGTTTAATAATGATTTATGATACTTGCTAGGATGCCTACATTTGTCTTTATATTTTCATCCATGATCTTTACATTTAGGTCTTGAATTCATCTTGAGTTCATTTTTTTGTGTCTGATGCAAGTAATGTGTCCTGTTTCATCCTCCTGCAAATGAAAAGCCAATAATATTGGAACCATTTGTGGAAGAGACTGTCTCTTCCTCATTCAATGTATTTGGACTCTTGGTCAAAAATCACTTGTCTGGATGTGCGTAGATCTATTTCTTGGTTCTCTCTTCTACAACTTTGGCCTGTAGAGCTATCATTGCTCCTGCACCACATTATTGTGGCCACCTTGACCTCCTACTTTATCCTTCTTTTGAAGAGTTTAGCTTTGCTTACGGGTCCCTTTTCTTTCTGTGTAAAGTTGGTGATTTGTTTTTCCACCTCTTTGAATAATGATGCCGGGATCCAAATTAGAATTGTATTTTATTTATAAATCACTTTGGTTGTATTGAAATTTTCACAATGTCAAGTCTGCTTATATATCAGCCTAGAATATTCTTCCATTTATGCAGGTCTCTTTGGTACCTTGTAGCAGTGTTTTGTGATTTCTTCCATTTCACTGGTTCGTTCAATTCCCAAGTATTTAATATTTTGGGTAACTATTATCAATAGCCAGAATCAACTTAATGGCAGTGAGTTTGAATGAGATTGTAGATAATGTTGTTTTGCTTTTCAGAGCTCTACTCCTCAATATACAAATATTCCAGGTGATATCTGTGTGCTGGCCTTGTATCCTGCCACAGTACCCTGCCACAGTGCCTAAATAATAATAAATTATTATTATTTCTAATAATTTCTTATCTACATATAGAATTCTATCACCTGCAAACAGGGAGTTTTATTTCATCATTTTCATTCTTTCCTGATGGATTTGCCTTGATGTTTATTTACCAGATATTAATATTGCTCCTGCTTTTTTTGATTGCCATTAACCCAATACATTTTTAACATCCTTTGATTTGTCTAGTTTTTTGCATCTAAGATCATTTTCTTGCTAGCAGCTTATTTTATTACATTGAATGATATTATCAATTGGTATGAATTTATTGCTGTAATTTTGCCATGCATGTGTGTGTCTGCTGTTGTTGTTGATCCTCTGTCCAAAAACCCCCCTTAATAATTTTTGTTAGTTTGATCTTGCTTTTACAAATTACTTTAATTTCTTCTCTTCTAGATGTGCCTTTATTTCTTTCTGCTGATATTTAAAATGCCAGTGACATCTCTTCAATCATCCTTACAACTTCAAGTCATCACAGTACAACAAATTGACAAAAAAGTGTGGCAATAAAATCCTAGTAAACAGTAAAATAACAGTGAAGGAAAAGATCACAAGAAAATACACAGACAAAATGAACTCATCACAGGGAACTATTAGTAACAGAGAAGCCAACAACACCACATGATGAAATGAGAGCAAGGACAGAAACACACACATGCACACACACGCACATGCCCACACAAATCCAGTCAACAACCAAATGAATGGAACTACATGACAACCCCCCCTCCCACACACACACAAATACATAAACACCCAAGTCATAACCAACAGCTGATTTTCTTTTTTGTCAGTCACCCATTCAGGGTGCACAGTTGAGTAGGTAATTTTTTTTTGTCAAGAAGCAGTTGTGGAGAGTTAGGGATTGTTCCTCAATTCTTGTGTCTTGGTGGTTTTTCAAAAACATCAAAATAAGAGAATCACCTACATGCACCCAAAAGTTGACCAACTCCCCCCACCCCAATACCAACAAAACCAAAAGCCCAGCCTTCACTGATCACTGCTTTTCCTTCTGATCCCCACTCCACGCCTCTTTTAGTGGACCTCAGAAGATGTGGGTATTGACATGGGTCCAGCCCCCTAGTGTAGACTATGCTGGCAGTTTATCAAAACAAAAAACAAAACAAAAGGAGTGGGGATGGGAGAAAAAGAAGTTCCCACAATTCTTAATGGCTGCTTTCACCCTGGGGCACCCCAAGTGATTGGGAGCCGCTGCCAGCATCATTTCCCTGTTCTGAGTGGGTGATCCTAGCCTTCCCGGCCACCACCAGCAAACTATGGAGGACCTGGATTATTCAGTCCCCCTTTTCCTTAGCCTCTCATGCTGTGCAACATTCACTCTCTTGGTCCTCTCCTTCCGACCACACTTGCAGCCTCAGGATGTAAAAGGTGGGGCACAACCAGCTGTTGAGTGGACTAGGTTGGGTGTCATTTACTCTTGTTCACGTTTGTGTGTGTGTGTTGGGGTGGGGGTGGGGGTAAGGGAATGCTCACCTCTCTGTCTGCCAGGTGCTAGAAATTTGCTCTGCTTAGTGGGAAGAGTTGATCAGTTTGTGCTTGGCCAGAGGAGAATTCATGGTTCCCTCATCTGGACACGGTGTGCTGATTCTTGCACTGCAGGTGGAACAGTTTGATTTGTGCTAGACTTCATTCAGCATCCCCTTCACTGTATGGATGGGGACACTGCCCGGCCCTTTCCCTGTCAGTGCTTTCGGTTCATTCATTCACCTTGTCCACAGAGATCCGGGCCTCTGGGTCTCTTCTTCACAGGTTCTTTTTGAGTTGTAGAGGGAACACTCAGTGGGTCTATCTTGTTTCCATCTCATGGAAAAGTCCATCATTCTTCAGTCATGATAACCTTAGTGTTTGCAAACAAGGTCATGAAAACCCAGGTACAAGAGTAGCCCCAGGAAGAGCAGACCCTGTAAAGATGATTGAAATGACTATTAATACAGAATGTTTTATGATTTCTTTAGTTGGTAAAATCTAGAATTATATGTGTCATCTTATGCAATATGAGAGCATTTGTTGGTAGTTGTGATTAACTCCCTTTCCTCACACCACAGATCTCTCTTCATTTAGTGTATAAAATTAGACTTAGTCTAACTTTAGCTTATATCTAATGACAGGATTCATTCATGCTGTTATTCATGCCTGGAGAATGTACAGGCTTGATTCCTATTACATTTAAACTTTGATTCATCACAACTGAAATAACAGGAAACAAAAACCAGAACAAGCAAAATCTTCTTATGAAATACATTATCAATTGATATAAGGGATTTACGTTAGTATCCCTTTATAGTCTTCAGAGAGTGTGATGCCAATACACATCCAACCTTGTCTCCCAATGCTCTGTTATCTATGGCAACTGCCTTGCGTCATGAAAACAGATGTTCCCAATTAAACATCTTTGGTCATCAAAGATTGTTACCCCTTGTCTGATCTATTTATTATGCTAAGAAAATGCCAAGAACATTGTATAAATTAGAGTAAATTAACTAGAACAAATTACTTTCAGAGCATCATATTTAGCAGCTTCCTTTTGGTCTAGTAGAATATAACCATTTAGAAATGTGAATGACTAAATGCTCATTAGGTTTACATGCATGTATATTTCAAAATTTGAGGCACCAGGTGACAGAGATAGCACCTTAAAACAGGACAAAATAGCAAAGATAATATGGATGGTTAATTATACCAAAAAAGAAAACAAAAAACCCCTGAGCCTAATTGATTGATTCCTATCTAAATAAGGTTTTAGATATACAAATTAAAATCGACAACTAAAACTTAAATTTGTAATTAAGATTACAAATTAAGGTAGCCATCAGCTTCATCTTTTTCCTGATGAGCAGCTTATGGATTTGAAACCCTGACTTATGGTTCAGAGCTCAATGCCTATCTCACTGTGCTCTCAAGGCATTTTCTATAGAGAAATTTCCACCTTTCTGAATAAAAAAAGCAAAATATTCTTGGGGTGCTGCAAAGTCTTGGCCCCATAAAGATACATTCTCAAGCTTATGATATTTATTCAAAGGGAATCCTTGTTTTCCAGTTGGTTCTGTTTTCAGGCCCCGCCATGAGTTTGAGTATAACTAGGCTCCACTGATTTTTCTTAACTGTAAACTTTGTGGACAGAGAGTGTCAGGTTTTTCTTCTACAGCATGCCAAGTGCTGTGACCCATCAAGCTTTCTATTAGTGCTCTTATTTAGTACTGTCAGCTCAATTTCCCACTCATAGTTACCCCCTAAAATAGAGTAGAATTTGCCCAGACAGTTTCCTCGGCTGTGACAGTGACAGGGGCAGATTTTCCGGGCTTTGTCCCATGTGGCTGCTTGATAGGTTTAAACTGCTGACCTTTCAGGTGGCAGCCAATTGCATTGCACCCCAAACCTCCTTCTGAGGTTAGTTATTCCACATTCTCCACCTTTTCCTGACTTTCCTCCACATTGTTTTAGGTTAATAGAGACAAATTGTCTCACCCTACACAACCATGTGCAAGCTTATAGAAAGAGACACCCCTCCCTCCCCTTCTTCCACAAACCTCACTGTCATCATGTCACTTCTGACGTATAGGGCCCCTCTGTAGGATTTCTGCAGCTAACACTCATTATGGGAACAGACAGCGTCATCTTTCTCCCAGAGAGCAGGAGGGGGGTTGACCTGCCGACCTTGAGGTTAGCAGTCCAACACTTACCTGACAGTCCATCAGAGGTCCTTTAAGACCAAATGAGAAAAAATTCCCCATATGATAGCTGCTTTCATTGTCTTCCAAAGGTTTTCATATATCGGTCTAGTTTGGTGCTACTTGCATTTGTTTCAAGGAATTTCTTGATGTCATTTTATGTTGGATCTTTTACCCAGCTGTTTTTAAGTAGCATGCTCTTCAGTCTCCATGTGTTTGTCCTTGTGTTCCTGTAATTTTTGTTTAACTTCTAGTTTTATTGTAATGTGATCTGAGGAAATTGATTGTAGTACTCCCTGCTTGAATTTGGCAAGACTTGGTTTGTGTTCAGCGTGTGATCCATTCGAAAGCATGTACACTGCATGTTGGAGAGGAGTGTGCATTGCATTGTTGTTGAGTGGTGTGCTCTGTCTATGTCTAGGAGGTCAAGATAGTTGATCGTGTTGCTTAGTTCTTTTGTTTCTGTATTGAGCTTCTCTCCTGACGTCTTTCCTGGAAAGTGGTGTGTTGAAGTTGCCTACTATTGATATCAAGATGTTTCTTTTTGTTTTCAATTCTGTGAGAATTTGACTGATATATTTTGAGGATCTTTCACTGGGCTGCATATCTGTCTATTATCGTTAAATGTTCCTGGTGTATTTTTTTCTTTAATCATTATGTAGTGTTCATGCTTCTTTCTCATTATGTGATTTGCCTTGAGGTCTGTTTTATCACAGATTAATATGGTAACTTCTGCCTTTTCATGGTTGCCATTAGCATGGGAGAAATTTTTCACTATACTTTAATTTTTTATTTATTTATTTTTTTATACTTTAATTTTTGTCTCTGATTTTATTTGAGTTTAAGTTGTGTCTCTCATAAACAGTATATAGATGGGTCTTGTTTTCAAATCCACTCTGCTCCTCTCTGTCTTTTGATTGGTGCATTTAGTTAGTCCATTGGCATTCAGTGTCCTTATTGATGAATATGGGTTTGTTGATGTCACTTTGCTGTGTTTGTGCTTGGTTTCTTTTCTGCTTGTGTGAGTGTGTCTGTGTGTTTATTGGTGTCTTTGTTCCTTCTCTATTTCTGTGTTGCATTGAGTGCTGCTTTCACTGTATTGGTTTCTGGATGCTATTGTTGTGTCTGAATGATCCTCTGGCCGAGTAATCCAGTTAGTGTGGTGTTTGTGCTTTTGTTTTTGCTTTAATAATTCTGGTCTTGTTTTCACAACTCCCCTCAGTTTTTCTTTGTCTGGGAGTACTTTTATTTATCCGTCATATTTTAGGGATGATTTTACTGGATATAGGATTATTGGCTGGCTTTTTTTTTCTTTCAGAATTTGATATCTGTTATTCCATTGTCTTTTTCCTGACATATTTTCTTTCTTTCTTTTTTTTTTTTTTTTAGGCATCACTGCCCTGGTGGTGGGAGTAGGAGACCCAGCCTTTGCTCCTGTGAGCGGGAATTGAACCTCCATCCCAGTGGGCCACAGTACTGTGCACAACCACTATGCCACCGGGGCTCAGCCCTCCTGACATATTTTCTGATGAGATGTCTGAGGTCCTTTTTAGTGTTGGTTCTCCTTTGTAGGTTACTGTTCTCTTTCCTCTAGTTATGCTAGATCACGATGCTCCCCTTTTCCTTGAAACTAAGGGGTTTGACTATGATATGTTGTGATATTTTTCTTCTGAATATCTAAATTATTTGTAATTCTCTCCATTTTTAAATAGTTATTTTCTCTTCTTTTGTGATGTGGAAATTTTCTTCCATTATTTCTTCTACTATATTCTCTCTGTATATGTTTTTGTTTCTTCTTAATATGGGATCCTGATGAAGTGTAGATTGATTCTGCTGATATGTCTATATTATTCTCAGGCTTTCCTCAAATTCCTTTGCTTTTTTTTTGTCAATTATTTCTCTTATCAATTGCTATTAGAGTGACTGTTTGAGTTTACTGATTTGATTTTCCTTTTCTTCCATCTAGTCCTCAGGTCTTTTAATATGTTACCTAATTACATTATCTCAGTGTTTATCTTCTGGGATTCCTTTTGGTTTAAGGATTTTAGTTTTTCACTTTCTTCCATCATTTTTATTAGTTTCCTACACATATCTTGAAAGGTCTATAACATCATTCTTCTGAATTCTGCTTCTGTTAGGTCCAGGACTTCTTTTTCAGAGAATACCATTGGGATTGGGTGATTTTCAGTTGTTTGTGTATATTTTTCTTGAGTTTTACTGTGATTGACTGTTTTTATCTTGGCATTTAAAAATAAATCATTTTACTGGGGACTCTTGTAACTCTTATAACAATTCATAGAACATTTGGATCAAGCACATTTGTACATATGTTGCCATCAAAATTTCCAAAACATTTTCTTTCTACTGAGTCCTTGGTATCAGATCCTCTTCCCCATCCATCCTTCTTCCACTCTCCCACCCTTGTGAACACTTGATAATTTATAAATTATTTTTATTTTCATATTTTGCACTGTTATATTGGTCAAATAAATGACAGCCACTATAATGTGTTGAAATCTAGAAGAGCTTTTGTTCAGTTTTCTTGGTTACTGTGAAATGAAAGATGTTTTCCCTCAGAGCAGCCCAAAGATGAACTTCTCAGTCCATCTTTAAGACCAAAAAACCCATTTATCACCTGTCTAGGGTTCAAGCAAATATGAAGAGAAGCAGAAATCAAATTAATGAATTCATTGTAACTTCAAGAAAAGTAAGCATACATTACAAGGTACATTCCTTATCATAAAAGAAACTATACCCAAACTGATTGCAACATCTTTGTTATCATGAGATTAACTGCACCATTCAGATTACAACATTAAAGAGAACAATAAACAAACAATATATTGACAAATAGTCTAAACTAATTGTACTGTCTAGAAACTGGAAACATGGGAGTGCATTCTACAATTAATCACCAGCAGAGACTTTGCCATAAGGGGAGGGAGAATGGGCAAGTCAACTAGCAGTCAACTTTTTAAGATGGGAAGGAGGAACAAGTCACTCAGTAGCTAACAAAAATGGAGTTTCTTTTGCTAGTCTCCCTTAATATTGTCTCCCTTCAGCCAAGTTTCTGTTGTTTGTACCCCTGGGGGGGTGGGGTGGGGCGGAGCTGTATGTTGATCATTCTGATCAGTTCTCCCTTTCTCCCTCTTCTCCCCGCACCTTCCTCATGGCATCACTACTCTCAATGTCCATCCTGAAGGGTTATCTGGCCTGGGTTCAGTGTGTCAAGAACTTTTTCCTAAAGCAGTGTACATGATCCAGTCTAGACAGATTTGTAAGATAGAACTGGGGTCATGATTGTAGGGGAAGGAAGCATGAAAGAACTAGAGGAATGTTGTGTGTTTTGTCGGTGCTAAACTGCTCTTTGGCTGGCTCATACCTTCCTTGTGACCCTTCTGGGAAGTCATGTCCAATTGTCGCCAGATGGGCTTTGTGTCTCCATTCTGAACCCCTTCATTCATATCAAAATCGTTGCTTGTTTGGAATCTTCTGATGCCTGATATCTGAATCTATTGACACCTTGTGATCACATGAATTGGTGTGCTACTTCCACGTGGGCTTTGTTGCTTCCCTTCTGCGTGGCTACTTGTTTAACTTCAAGTCTTTAAACCCCAGACGCTATTTCTTGCAATAGATGAGCATCATCAGCTTTCTTCACCACATTAGCTTCTGTACCCATTCTCTCTTCAGTGATCGTGTCATGAAGATGAGCATCACAGAATTCAAGGTTATTAGAACAAAGTGTTCTTGCACTGAGGGAGGACTTAAGTAAAGGCCCAATGTCTGTATGCTACCTTAATACTTAAGATATAAATATATGTACATAGACCTATATGTTTATCATTACATGTTAATATATTTCCATTTGTGCATTCCCATGTTTATATCTCTATAAATATCTTTTTCCTTCCTAGTTCTTTCCTATATTTCCTTTTAATTTCCTTTGGTCCCTCGCTCATGTTCAAACTTTGTGGTAGCTACATAATCTGTTGTCAGCTTGAGACTATTGAGTGAAGGGGTGGCATTTAGCCTGTCAATCAGGTCACAGTTTGATGACCTCATTTAGAGGTAATAAGGAGATAAATAGTTCACCAGAGGTGAGACACACACTCACTACCTGTGAGACATTCCTGTTGACAAGGCACATGGAGTTACACGAGAGCCCTGGAGTTGAAGCCACTTGGAGACCCATGCCAGTGCTGAGATACTTACACCCCACTGGGTCATCAAGACTTCCCACCCACTGGCCTGTGATATTCCTGCATTCAGTGTCATTGCATGTGTTTCTTGAATCTGAAGAGGAATTTACAGACAGGTACTGGCCATGTGTGCTAATATCGAGCTTGTGGACTTGATCTGGACTGGGCTGGGATGTCTTCTCAATATTCAATTGCTCTGGTACATAAAGCTCTTCGGTATATAAAGCTCTTTTATATATGAGTGTCTATGGATTTGTTTCTCTGGTCTACACAGACTAACACAACCTTCGTTCAGCTCTCTGCACTTCCTCTTGGCTACATTGCACTTGTTAGAACTCCCCCGCGCATCCTATGCACGCCTTGCCATCGATTTTAGATCTCTAGCTGTTCCCTTGCCCCTGGGTCTATTGGCTTTGCCCACTATTTTGGCAGTTTGGTGCAGCTACTCGTAATGTGATATGTTGTCTGTGTGTGTGTGTGTCAAGAGACTACAATGTACATAATGATAGCAAGAAATAAACTGCTGTCTGGATAAAACAACAGAATTTTTAAAATAATGGCAAATATATTTTAAGAGGGATAATCAGGACACATGGAATCCAGGTCAGATAAATCTCTCAGTAATAGAAATGGAAGTAGCAATACCTGGGGGGCAGGGGGAATGATGGGGGGAGGGGGAACTGAGGGCAATGATCGACACATAACCCATCATGAGATGAACAACAGAAGCATGGATGAAAGAAGACAGTGCTGTGTGTAAGGCAGGAAGACCATAATAATTTATAATTTATCAAGGGGTCCTGGGAGGAGAGAAGAACAGCAGATACCAAGAGCTCAAACGGAAAGTAAATGTTTAGAAAATGATGATGAAAACATATGTACAAATATGCTTGATACAATTGGTGGATGGAATATTATGAGATTTAAGAGCTCCCAATAAAATGATTAAGTAAAAAAGAACAACAACAAATTGCACGTGACTTGGCCCATGCATTTGTAACCCATGTTTTCACAGTATAGGACCCTTCATTCAGCTTGCCCATGGGGAAAGAGTGTGTGCTAGCCAACCAATGTGGACATCTGCTCTTAACAGTAGTTATAACTCTTATTGCAAATTTAAAAATTGCCATTTTGATTGATATTTTTTGGAGTGGTGGAGTGTGAGTCATTGTCTCCAAATCTGATCAAATCTAGGACATTGATAAAATCCAATTCTGGAGCTACAAGAGTGAGGGGAGGACCCTAGAGAGTTCAAATTAATCATAGTAATACTACTTGCCAAGGGAGTTCATGTCTTTAATTCAGCTCCATAGCATGCTATTTCTATTTCTGTTTAGCACTTATCTATTGCTATCTTATGTTAAAACCAAGTGGTTCTTTGTCTTTTTTCTTTGTTAAATTGTAAACTCCCTGAGGGTAGGAATCATATATATTCATTTCCGTATTTGAAATAATATATATGACCGTGTCTGGATTCCAGGGAGTATGCAATAAATGAATGTTCCTTGTGTGTGGCCGATGGCCTCTGCTTGTTTTTGAAGTTATATTTTTGAGATGACATATAATATTTGCTCTTTTCCTTTATTCATAGTATTATATCATTGTATCACTGAAACAGCATCCTGTAATATCACCTTCAAGTAAAAAGGCAATATTCAGAGGCAACATTATCCCTAATGAATTTCCAGAAAGTACCAATAAAAAAACTTAAAAATCTCATAGATATCTTTGACTTCTTTCCATTTAAATTTTAAATGTGGAAACTGGACATGCAGATTATTTCCATGTATCCAATTTGATTTTTAAACCACCTTTATTAAATATTAGATAAAAAGTAAATGTAGATGTCAAGACTATAAATAAATAAGCATCTAAGACAGCACATTATCATTATATTTGAAATCCCATGTGTGCTCCTCTACAACCCTATTCCATGCTTTCTCCTACAAGAGATCCACCATTTTGAGTTGCATTCAATTTTAATCAAAACCTGAAGTGGCTATTGAACATTTTGAGACAGAAATTCAGGGACTTGGTGACTGGAAGACACCATAGTATTTCTGTTGGGTGAATGGCTAGCTACTGCACTCTGCGCTGTAAATTAGATCACAGAAAAGATAATTATGTGATTAAGAAACACAGATCCTAGGATTTACTTCACAGAGGTAGAACAAATAAAAATAATTCATAGGGTCTGTGTTTTTATATTGAGCAAAAGAAACAATATCAATGTGTTTTCTTTGAACTGGTATAAGGAGGGCTTAGGTCTTGTCCATAGGGTCTCCTGAATGTCCTAGTAGGCAATGTTGTTGTTGCTGTGAGGCACTGTTGCAGTCATTCTGACTCGTGGCAACACCGTGTAGCAGAATAGAATTAGCCCCATCAGGTTTTCTTGGCTGTAATCTTTTTGGAAGTTGCGCACTGGGTAGGTATGAACTGACAACCTGTGGGTTCACAGTCTAGACTCTACTCATAAGACAGCTGCTGCAAAGGAAGATGATGAAGCTGTCTTATCCTCTAAACACTTATAAAGAATTGTTGTTTCTTTTCTGAGGTGTCATCAAGTTGGCTCAGACCCTTAGCCACCTTGTGCATAACAGAAACACTGCCTAGTCCTAAATCATTCTCAGGATGATTCCCATGCCTGAGCCACTATTGTAGCTGCAGGATAAATCCATCTCACAAGGGACAAAGCTTTGGAAATGCTATGGGTCACAGTGAGTAAGAATCAATTCCATGGCAGTGAGTTGGGCTTTGGATTAACTTTAGGAAAGCACTCCTAAATCTACCATATGCCAATGAATTACATTATTGTAAAGCATAAGACATCTTTAGCTAATTTTTGGAAATCTGAAAATCATGTTTTCCCTCTAAAAACAGAGACCAGCTCATTAATTAAGTCAAGGCTCTTTGGGCATGCATGTAAAAACTTAAATTCTGGTCCAAGAGGTAGCAAGCCATTGTGGGAGGGTGATGGGGATAAACACATTGCAGTAATGGGTTTCAGTAACCTGCTTCAGAAGGAGGCATTTTAATGGTTCTCTTGGCTAGCATCGTGTTGTTTTGAAAGTTCAGTAATGGATATCTGTGCAACTGAAGGCCTGTGGTTACATACATTAGTACCTCAATCCGAGAAAAGGGCCTGTTAGTTCCTGAAAGAACACCCCATTCTGACTCTCTGCCTTCTATGTTGTGTTCCAGAAATGAAATAAAATTGGCTGAAGACTTTGAAGCAACAAAATCTTTTGTTCTTCAATTCTGGTTTTGCTTGGGTAGAATTGTTGGCTTATAACTAATGCATTTACACAGCATCTAGGAATCTTTAAAGAGCAGTGAATCCTACACTTGGAGGGAAAGGCCTTGCCATCCTATGGGGGGGCAAGTGGTGGCTGGACTATGAATTGTGCTCTCAGTCACTCCTCCTTCCACTCAAAAACTGGAGATGATAAATGGGTGACATTTTAAGAAAACTGAATTTCATAACTTAGAGATCCATGAACTGGCTTCAGGGATTTTATCTGTGCAATTCTTTTGATATGGAAGACCTTTGGATGATAATTGCCCTTTGCCCTGCATATTATTCATTATTAAAAATGATGCATGCCCATAGCAATAAGATATAGTGTACAATGAGACGTGACATTTAGACAACAATACTAGGATTTAAATGAACTTCCTGAAGTTCAGAAGTATCCAACCCAGGGTAAGTGACATCCACCTGACATTTTCCTTGAGATATGTGTGGCAAGTTCTGATTTATGCAGGCGATCTTATTCTCATATTGCTTTTACTTATGGCATAGCAAGAACCAGGAATGAAAAGATTGATGTCCAATGTTGTAAAACTGCACTGAAATCTGAAACTCTCCTATGACAACACTCTCCCAGAAACTCTCAAGCAAAGTCTACTTCCCCCCACCCCCAAATAGACTATGATGTGTTTCAGCATTTTGGTTACAGAAAAATATCTTCCAGTTCCTGACTCCTATCTGCTTCACACCAGTTATTTGTACCTGTTCATTATCTCTCAAATGAACAATCAGGAAGAAAAAGCCCTGATTGGTTTTTCACTTAACAGAAAGACTAAATCAATGATTTTTAAAAGACAAACTGATTACTATCTTCCAGTGGCTTCCCACTACCATTCAGATAGGATATAAAATCATTATTAATGTAGTTTATAAGATCTGAAAGTATCTGACATGTGCCAGTGTGTTAGTCTGGGTAGACTAGAGAACCAAACCCATAGGCACCCATATGTATGTAAGAAAGAGCTTTATACACCAGAGCAATTGCACATTGAGAAAACATCCCAGCTCATTCCAGATCAAATCCATAAGTCTGATATTAGCCCATATGTCTGATACCAATCTATAAAGTCCTCTTCATACTCATTAAACTCATGCAATGATACCGAATTCAGGAAAATCACAGGCCAATGGATGGGAAGTCTTGCTGATCCAATGTGGTGTAATCATCTAAGCACTGGCAGGGGTCTCCAGACAGTTTCTCCAGTTCCAAAGGGCCCATCAGCTTGTGTCTTCTTCACAGGGATGTCTCCTAGGAAGTGAACCCAGAGAAAGATTCTCTTCTACCTGCAGGTAAGAATACAGGAGTTCTCAGAATCTTCTGAAGAAGGCCAGGCCCACAGAGATGCCTCATTGGTTATGGTCTGACTGGCAAGATAGACTCCATCCCTTCACTCTGTATCCTCAAATTGACACCAGATTATGTAACTACCAATAGACATGCACTAGACACAGTGACTTTTTCAGGTCCTGGAAAACTAAGTTCTTTCTCTCCTCAGATCTTGCACATGTACTATCTTTTGAGACATATTAGCCTAAAGAGGAAAATACACTAATCTATGGTCAATGAAAGGACCTGGGAAAACAATGTTCTGGGAATACAATGGTTCAGCACTAAGCTGTGAACCAGTTTTGGTAGTTTTAACTCTCCTGGGCTCAGGCATTGGAATTACTGTGCGGATGGTGTCAGATCAGGCAGGGTTCTGTTCTGTTGTGCACTGGGTCACTGTGGGTCGGAACCGACTTGATGGCCCCTAACCACAGCAGCCTGACATTGTGGTTGTTTGTTTGTGTTGCTGGTTTCCATTCACAGTAACTCTGTGTACAACGCTGCTTGGTCCTACACCATCCTCACAATTGTCATTCTGTTGATCCCATTGTTTGAGCCGTTGTGTCAGTCCATCACTTTAGGTATCAGGGGGTGATCAAGCCTCTGATATTCTCACAGTAAGGGTTCAACAGGCAGTTGGCTAGTGACAATTATTATTTATTATAACACCGATATAGAGATCACGAGAGAGAGAGAGAAGAGAAAAGAACATTAGAAGTTACATATGCATCCTTTCATGATACATGCTCACTGCCGTCCCGCTAGATGGTCCACATGGAGAAGGAGACATGAAAGCGGCAGTCTGGAGGGAGGCAGACTGGAGTGAAGCAGACTTCTTTCTCTAACTCATGTCCCATCCCTCTATCCCTCTCTAGCCAAGCCAGGCCCCTAATTCCAGGGAAGGTCATACATCACAGGAGAGGGCTGTCTTAACTGCTATATGGTGATAAGAGGAGTGGTCTTAGGGATGGCTACACGACTATGTGAAAAGGAGAATGATAAGACCAGACCTTGCACATCTGGAGGTAGACAAACAGGTGTCAGATTAGGAGTCTTTGACCATGGCTCTTGAAGCCCTCCCACAAGCTTCAAAGGAAGGGAGTCATCATCCTAACAGCAGGGGAGTTAGTCCTGCTATGTGACAGCACAAAGGTCTCAGATAATTGGGAGCTTCAGAGAGAATAGCGAACTTCCATAACAAATGCTGGTAAACAGTTTGCTTAATATTTGGTGTATAATAATTGTGGAAAAGTTCTGTCTTCATCCCACATTTAGGGTCTTTCTCTTTTTTTATTGATATTCAACTTTAGAAGCATAGTTTCTTTTTCCAGGAAATAGTCTCGCTTGATAATATATCCCCAAATCTCACCATCTTTGCTTCTAAGGAGCAATCTGTCTGTACTTCTTTCAAGACAGATTCATTTGTTCTTCTCTCAGTTCATGGTACTGTCAATATTCTTCGCTAACACCAGAATTCACATGCGGCTTTTATTCTGTGGTCCTCCTTAGCCAGTGTCCAGCTTTAATGTGCATATGAGACAAGTGAAAAATGCCATGATTTGGGTCAAAGACACTTTAGTCTTCAAAGTGACATCATTGTTACTTAACACTTTACAGAGTTCTTGTGAGCCAGATCTGCTCCATGCAATGTGCTAATTGATTTCTTGACTGCTGCTTCCATGGGCATTGATTGTGGGATCCCAGAAAAGTGAAATCACTCACAGATTCTGAGCTTTTGATAAGTAACTTGATGCATCGTCCTGGAACTGGCTGACTTCTGAAACTACAGGGGCTTGCGTAGGTGGTGGTGGTTGTTACTTGCTGTCCATGTAGCTTAGACTAAATGCAACCCCACGTCCAATGGACTAACACATTGCCAGGCCCTGCACTTGTCCCACAATTGTTTGTATGCCCGAGTCCATTTTTGTGGCCATTATGTATTCTGAGTCCCTCCCCACCCACACTGGAGGGGATCACCTTCCATCACTCTATCAAACAGCATTTTGCATTCTGTTCTAATCTGTCGGATCTTCATAGGATAGATTTTGCAACTAGATTGGCAGGGATTTGTCTGGAAGCTTTAGTGAAATCAACTTATCATAAATGGTCCTGCTATTATTTGAATTATTGGTTGCGTATGATAGTAACATGCAAGCCACCTATATAGAAAAGTTTGACAGGGAATACAATGGACAAATTTGCTGAGTGGAAAATTTAGCTGGATAGGAAGGGACAAAGTATTCCTTTTCTGCTGGATATCCCCTTTCTGCACACATCACCAGCCCACCCATGCCTTTTCCTATTCAGATAGCACTTTCTTATATAACTTCTCTATGTATGAATTTTCTATTATTATTAGTAATAACACTGAATTATTTTCTTTCCCAAAAGTTATCAGAAACTGTACTTACTTGTTTATTGGAAAGTTTATTTGTGTGCTTTCGATCTCCTTTACCATCTCAATCCATAAGGGCAGGGACTACTTTCCTTTCCTTTCCCTGTTTTAACACAACATCTATGACATTTAGTTCAACTTCTATTATACTATGGATACTTGATAATAAATAAGCAAATTCTGGTTATATCAGATACAAAGGTTTTATTTACATGTGATAGAAATTACTTGACTGTTGTGTCACACACAAGATTCTCTACTTTTTCACTTAGGTTCTAGTGTTTTCTTGTAATGGCCATACAGACCTCACAGATAACATTCATGATTAAAAGGGATTAAGGATGTTAACACATTACAATGCAGGTGAGAAATGCTCAGGACATAGCTGTTCAGTCAGGCATGTTACAAAGATTTTTCCAACACTCCCCTCCCCAACACTGCCATTACGTCATTTCTGACTCATGGTTACCCTATGGGGAAGAATGCAACTACCCCTGTTGGTTTGATGGACTCTTTAAGGAAAGAGAAAGTCTCATTTGTCCTCTTTAAGGGAAGAGAAAGTCTCATTTGTCTTTCATCAAAGTTCCTTTGTAGCTGCTAATAAATGTCCAGAAGTTTAGGCTGAATTCAAAAGAGGATGTGGAATAAGGGACATCATTGCTAATGTACTATGGATCTTGGCTCAAAGGAGAGAATATCAGAAAGATGTTTGCATATGTTTCATTGGCTATGCAAAGGTCTGCTGTGTGGACCATAATAAAATGTGGATAACCTTGGAAAGAATGGGAATTCTGGTGTAATGCATTGTGCTTATTTGGAACTTGTCCACGAATCAAGAAACATTTGTGTGAACAACAAAGAAATCCCATATGATCTAAAAATCAGGAAAGACATGCATCAGGGTTGTATCCTCTTACCGTACCTGTTCAATCTCTATGCTGAGCAAATTATCAAAGAAGCTGGACTATATAGAGAGGAGGGTGGCATCAGGAGTGGAGGAAGACTTACTAACAACCTGTGGTACTCAGACAACACAACCTTGCTTGCTGAAAGTGAGGAGGAACGGAAGCACTTGCTGATGAAGATCAAAGATTGTAGCCTTTGGTATGGATTACAACTCAAGAGAAGGAAGATCCAAATCCTCACAACTGGATCAATAGGCAACATTGTGTTAAATGGAGAAAAGATTGGAGTTTCCAAGGGTTTTTTTTTTTTTTCCTACTTGGATCCACAATCAATGTCCATAAAAGCAGCAGTCAAGAGATTAAAAGATACATTACATTAGGTAAATCTGTTGTGCAAGACCTCCTTGGAGTATTGAAGAGCAAGGATATTACTTTGAGGACTAAGGTGCACCTGAGCCAAACCGTGGCATTCTCTACTGCACTATATGCATGTGAAAGTTGGAGATTGCATAAAGAAGACCAAAGAAGAATCGATGCCTTTGAACTGTGGTGCTGGAGAAGGACATTGAAATACCATGGACTGCTAAAAGAACGAAGCAGTTTCTATTGGAAGAAATAAGATCTAAGTGTTCAGTAGAAGCAAAGATGGCAAAATTTCATTTGCCATGCTTTGGGCATATTATCCAAAGAGATTATTCCCTGGAGAAGGACCTCATGTTTGGGAGAGTGAAGGGGCAGCAGAAAAAGAGGAAGGCCTTATGTGAGATGTATTGACACGGTGGTTGCACCAATGGGATCAGACTTAGGAACAATTGTGAGGTTGGCGTAAGACCATGCCATGTTTCTACCTCTGTTGTTCACAGAATCACTGTGAAGGACATTGTCAATTTGATGGCATCGAACAATCAGTGTCTAAAGAGCATGTCACTTCACTGTAAGCTTCAACCCCAAATCACTTAGCTCCATTTCCATGGATCAGCCATCTTTGCTGCCCCAATGAAGTTTCCAGAAGCACCTGACTCTATAAGCTAGGCTCCTGCCCCAAGGTATCCAAAGTGACTTGAGTTGGTGAAATCACTACTCTGTCACATGCTCTGGTTCCTGGTTCTTCTGCTGCTCCTCTGCAACTCCTCACATTTCTAAACTTTTTTTTTTCTGAATGAGAGAAGTTCACTGGACTCCTGGTTATTGCTGGCAATGAGAATCTCCCTCTCTTCCTTCTGAGATGGGTCACTTTATACCCAGAAGGATGGCAGTCACTAAAAATCAAATCCTTTTAGAATATTCCTCCAGTTTCTTATATCCAGATCCACCAGGAAAAGTTGTTTGTTGGGAACTGCAGAGGCTAGGCTACAAGAGCTACATTAGATCATTTACTACCCTATACAAACTCAAATTAGTTTAAGCACTGGGTTAGTCCGGGTAAACTAGAGAAACAAATTCACAAACACGCACATGGATACAATGGAGCGATTTATATGCAAGAGGAATCAAATATTGAGAAAGTATCCCAACCCAGTCCAGTCCAAGGTCATAAGTCCAATACTAGCCCATAAGTCAGATACCAGTATACAAAGTCTTCTTCAGACTCATGCCTTGACACCAGGACAATCACAGGCCAGTGGGTGCAGAGTCTTGAGTATCCATGGTGGTATAAGCATCTTAGCGCTGACAGGGGCCTCTCTCTAGCTTCTCAAACTAGCAGGAGTTTCTCAGCACTAGCAGGAGTCTCTATGTGTTTTTTTCCAGCTTTAGAGGTCTGGTTCCATCAGGATAAGCCCATGTCACTTCTCCTCCGGCTCCTCTGGTTTCCAGGACTCAGGTTCCATCAGCATGCTGCCATGTTGTCTTTTCAGTTGCAATGTCTGTCAGGAAGTGAGTCGTGATTCTCTCACCTCCAAGAGAAAATACCACGAGATTTTCCAGAACTCTTAGAGAAAGCCATGCCCACACAGAAGTCTCATTGGCTATCTCCAGATTGGCTATCTCCACCCCTACACTCCTACTCCTGAAATTGACATGATTACATGACTGCCACAAGCACGAAGGGAAATTTGTTGACTTATGTAACTCAAAAACAGATGCTATTTTTGGGCAGAGGTTCACATAATATCCCTAAGAATCTAATTTGTCATTCTGCTCTAGTTTGTGGACTTGTTTTCATCCGCAAGCTCCTTGATTTCCTAGACTCATATTTTAGTAGAAGAAGGATTGTCAGCAGTGTCAGACCACACATCCTTAAAGCTCACCATCCAGATCATCGAGTGTCCGAAATAGAGCTGCCTCTAATAGCGCCATTCAAATAAATACTATATTTACCCAGAAGGCACAGTACATAAATTGCTGCCCCTCAGTTACTGTTAGTTTTCAAAGTAAACACTACTAAATCGATGCAGCAAGAAAAAGTGAGATGTGGCTTTGGATTGAACAACATTTGAGTCAACTATAGAAATTAGTGTTTGGGCTGTTGCTGTTGGGTGATATTGAATCGATTCCATGCTGTAGCAACCATGTGATCCATAGAGTAAAATACCTCCCAGTCCTGCACCATACACACAACTGTTGATATGCCTGAGTCCATTTTTGCAGCGAATTGTCAATCCATCTCATTTATTGTCTTCTTGTATTCCTTTGAAATTCTCCATTAGCAAGCATGATATTTTTAGTTGTTACATAATCCTGTGTCAATGTGAGGGTATTAAAAGAGAAAAGGTGGAGTCTAGCCTGTCAATTAGTTCACTGCCTGATGATGCCTCCTTATGGACATGGCCTTCTCATAAGGATTCTGGGAACTTCCTCTCTCTGCCTTGGTCTTCCTGTTGACAACCATTGTGGACATGTGCCAAACTCTGGGAAAGCCTCTCTCTGCTTCACCTTCCTGCTGTTGAGTCACTCAGAGAGTTGATGGAGTGATGGAGTGCAAGAGCCTGGAGATGCTTCCACCACCAAAGGATCCTTGCGTCCACTAGGCTGTGATCGCCCTGCATTTTGCATCATTGCATGTGCTGTGTGTGTGTCTGAAGAGGGGTTTAAGGACTAGTGTTGGACTCATGTGCTAATATTGGACATATGGACTTGATTTGAATTGGGTTGGGATGCTTTCTTAATATACAATTACTCTTTAACATAGATTTCTTTCTTTTTTAATTAAAAATCATTTTATTGGGGTCTCGTACTTCATTTTTCACAAAATATAAACATACTATGCCAAGCAACTTCACATGTCCGTTGCTGTTATCATTCTTCAAACATCTGCCTTTCCCCTCGAGCCCTTTATATCGGCTTTTCCATCATTTCCCCTGTTCCCCTGCTCTCCCCTTCCCACCAACCCTCAATACTCTATAAATTATTATTGTTCTGTCATGTCTTTCACTGTCCTACCTCTCCCCCAACCCACTCCCCTAATGTCCATCCTTCAAATAGTAGCTTATGTGTATATCCTTGCAGTTGGTTCCATCTTTCCACCCCACCTTCTCTCCACCCTTCCTGCAGCTTCAATCTCACCACTGGCCCGAAGGGGCTCATCTGTCCTGGTTTCCCATGTCTCCAGCTTCCCTCTCCACCAGTGTACCAAATCCAGCCCATCTGGATTTGTAAGGTAGAGTTGGGACCATGATAGTTGGGGGGAGGAAGGCTTCAGGAACTAGAGGAAACTTGTATACATCATCACTGCCCAGTTGCACGCTGATTGGTCTGCCTCCTCCTCGTGACTCCCCTGTAAAGGGGTATCCACTTACCCACCAGTGGGTCTTTGGTCCCCACCCTACTCTCCCCCTCATTCATAATGATGTGATTCTTGTTTTTTTTTAATATAGATTTTATTGGGGTCTCTTACAGCTCTTTTTTTTAATTAAAATCATTTTATTAGTGGCTGGTACATCATTTTTCCAATACATAAATAAACATACTGTGACAAGAACCCTCACACATCCGCTGCCATCATCATTCTCCAAACATCCGCCCTTTCCTGCAGCCTCTGGTGTTGGTTCCTCCAATCCTTCCCCTGTTCCCCTGTTCTCCCTCCCCATTAACCCTCAATACTCCATAAATTATTATTATTATGTTGTATGTTACCCTGCCCGACACCTCCCTCAGCCCACTCCCCCATGCCCGTCCTCCAGACAGGTCATATGTAGATCCTTGCAGTTGGTTCCGTCTCTACCCCACCTTCTCTCCACCCATCCAGTAGTTCCAATCTAACCACCAGCCCAAGGGGGCTTATCCATCCTGATTTCCCCATACCTCCAGCCCCCCTCTCCACTAGAGTACCTTCTCCAGTGCATCCGGATGTGCAAGGTAGAGTTGGGACCATGATGGTTGGGGGATGGGGAGAGCTCAGGAACTAGAGGAACCTTGTATGCATCATCACTGCCTGGCTGCACTCTGACTAGTCTGTCTCCTTCCTGTGGCTCCTCTGTAAAGGGGTGGCCAATTACCCACCAGTGGGCTTTAGGTCCCCACCCTGCCCCTCCCCTCACTCGTAATGAAGTGATTCCTGTTCTTTGATGCTCGATACCTGCTCCCTTTGGCGCCTCTTGATCACATTTGATGGTGTGCTTCTTCCCTGTGGACTTTGCTGTCTCCGTGCTGACTGGCGACTCAGTTATCCTCAATTCTTTGAGACTCTAGACATTCAATCATTTGGTAGCTGGGCACCATCTTTTCTTCTACTCTGTTTGCCTCTGTCTCCATTTTTCTTTAGCAATATCAGGAGTCAATTGGTCCAATGATTTTGATTTTTGTTCTTTGATGCCTGATGCCTGATTTTTCAGCACCTCATGATCACACAGGCAAGTGAGTTTTTTTATGGTGGGTTTTGTTGCTCCTGAGCTAGATGGCTGCTTGTTTATGCTCAAGCATTTAAGACCCTGGAGGCTATATCTTTTGATAGCTGGGCACCATCAGCTTTCTTCACCACTCTTGCTCATGCTCCCACATGTCCTCAGTGGGCACCTTTTAACACACATTAATATGTGTTCCTTTCACCCCCCCCCCCATTTGATGTCTATAGCCTAGACCTTTCACCACTGTGTGGCCTCGCTGGCTGTTTTGCTTCTTCTGTGTGGGTGTGTCTCTTCTCAAGTGGATGGTTTATTGTTTGTCTTTAGTCTTTTAAGACTTCAGATGATATATCCTTTGATGGCTGAGCATCATCATCTTTATTCACCACATTTGCTTATGCACCTGTTTTACTTCAGTGATCATGTTGGGCCAGTGAGCCTCGAGGAAGACCAGATTCAAAGAACAAAATGTTCTTGCATTGAGGGGGCACCAGGGTGAGGGCCCAAGGTCCACCTGCTGCCCTAATATTTGGCCTATAGATATGTTCGTAAATTTATTCCCACCTTATAACAGATAGTTGTATTTATGTATGGACATACCTATGTTAGACCTCTGCAAGTGCCCTTTGCCTTCTAGCTCTTTCTTCTATTTCCTTCCATCTCCCTCCTGTCCCACCATCTTGTTCCACCTTCTTTGGTGTTTCAGTGTTTCCTCATAGGTTCATTGTCCTTGCTTAATCCCAACCAGGCCTCCCACGCCCTCGATTCTTGTTCTTTGATGCTCAATACCTGCTCCCTTCTGCCCCTCTTGATCACACAGGCTGGTGTGCTTCTTCCATGTGGGCTTTGCTGTTTCTATGCTGAATGGTGACTCATCTATCTTCAAGTCTTTGAGACTCCAGACAGTCAATCATTTGGTAGCTGGGCACCATCGTTTCTTCTACTCTGCTTGCCTCTATATCTATTTGTCTTTAGCGATTGTATTGGGAGTCATTTGGTCCATTGATATTGATTTTTGTTCTTTGATGCCTGATACCAGATTGTTTCAGCACCTCATGGTCACACAGGCAAGTGACCTTCTTTTATGGTGGGTTTTGTTGCTCCTGAGCTAGATGGCTGCTTGTTTCTGCTCAAGTCTTTAGACCCCAGATGTTGTATCTTTTGTTAGCTGGGCACCATCAACTTTCTTCACCACTCTTTCTTATGCTCCTGTATGTCCTCAATGGGCGCCTTAGGGATGTGTGCACACAGTGATATGTTTTGTTTTGTTTTTCCCCATTTGATATCTATTGCCTAGACCTTTCACCACCTTGTGGCCACGCTGGCTGTTGTGTTTCTTCTGTGTGGGTGTGGTCTCTTCTCAGGTATCTTCAGGTTTTTTAGATCCCAGATGATATATTCTTCGATAGCTGGCCACCATCAGCTTTCTTGACCACATTTGCTTATGCACCCATTTTATTTCAGTGATCATATTGGACCAGCGAGTCTCGTGGAATACCACATTCATAGAATAAAGTGTTCTTGCATTGAAGGAGCACCTGGATGAGGGCCCAAAGTCCACTTGCTACCCTAGTATTTGACCTATAGATATGTTCTTAAGTTTATTCCATCCTTATAATAGATAATTGTATTTATGTATGGACATGCCTATGTTTTGACCTTTGTAAGTGTCCTTTGCCTTCTAGCTCTTTCCTCTATTTCCTTCCATCTCTCTCCTGTTGCACTGTCATGTTCCAGCTTCATTGGCATTTCAGCATTTCCTCACAGATTTATTGTCCTTGATTAATCCCTACCAGTCCTCCCACACCCTCCTTTCCATCAATTCTGGACTTCTTGTTGCTTCTCCCATCCATAAGTCTGTCAAGCTCTTTCTTATACATTTATGATTGTTTCTGGATTTATTTCTCTAGTCAACCCAGACTTATTTGTTTCTCTTGTTATCCCATCTGATAACAGCAAAAGTACATGAGATAAGACCTTCCCTTCCTCTTTTTAAGGAACCTGCTGACACTACTTCTAAGAATGATTTGTTCATTTCATGGCAATATCCAGTATTCTTTGGTAGCACCATAATTCAAATGGATCAGTTTTTCAGTTCATTCATTGTCCTACTTTCATAGATGTATAAAGGTATTGAAAATAGATGGCATATATCAGGAGTGTAGTAATTTTCAAAGTGACATTTATTATTTTTAAAAAAAAATTTCAAAGAGACCTTTTGTCATAGATTTCCCCAGTGGATTACATACTTTGACTTATTGATTACTACTTCCACAGCCATTGGCAGGAAATCCAAGTTAAATGAAATACTTGACAATTTCAAACGTTTCTGTTTTTAGCATGATGTTGTTTATTGGTCTGGTTTGGGGGACTTTTTTAAACATTGAGATATAATCCATAATCCATGCTATGGTCTTTGATCATCTTTAATAAGTACTTTAAATTTTCTTTACTTTCAGCAAACAAGATTTATCATATCTATATTTTAGGTTGTTAAAGAATTTTCTCCAGTCCCAGTACTGCTTTCTGTATACATGCAGTCCTGATTCTCAGATTATTTGCTTGGTATATATACTCCATAATCACAGTGAAAGGATACGATCCTGGCACACATCTTTCCTGTTTTAACAATCATACAGTTTCTCCTTCTCTGATTAAAGCACTACCTTTTGGTCTACCATGTATAAAGTGAGTTTTCTCCCACATTCCCCCACCCCCCCGCACTCCTGCCAGTGTGTGCCCTCCAGGGGGCACAGCTCTCCCCAGCCCGCCCACCTTTCCGCACATTTTTAATGCAGTTTTTGTGGTAAAATTAAGTGCCCTGGCTGATATTCAGGTCATCTTATTCTTGAGTATATATGGTATGTACAGGCTCCACATATATGTAACAAAGCCATGTTCAACTGCATTCTTGCTCTGTGTGTGAGCTGGTAAAACACCACTCTGTCTCTCGCTGTGGTTCCTGGTTTTGTGGGTAATAGCTCACAGCCCACAGAAATATGTAATTTTCATTCTTTACAGCATGAGGGTTAAGGTTACTCTCACCCAATTAGAAGATTAACAATGGGGGAGAGATGTATTCCCCAAAGCAAATTCTATGGAAAGGTAGGAGAATAAAATCTGGGTATCTGAAAGAACCAGGGTTTGTTGTGCACACTTAAGTACATCAAAAGCACTAGATTCATGTTCTCTTAATATTTTGTGCCAACCTCTATTCCTACACACTGTATCTCCTGGTCTACCATTCATCAAGGGTGAAATTTACAGGAGTTGGCCTGGGACATTTTCTTGATATAAAATTATTTCTTGATAGGAAGTTCTTTCTTATACATATATAAGTGTCAGTGCATTTGTTTCTCTAGTCAACCTGGCCTCATGCAGAAGTCCTTTTTAGTTTCACTTGTCCATGAAAAGCAGTAAAAGTTTTGAGGTAGACGTTTCCCCCTAAGTAGAGAAGCCCACAAAGATTTTCCCTCTAGCATAAACTTAATCCCAAACTTGTATAAATGATACTTAGACAGACTTATGGTTTGGCTTTTGCAGCATCTTATTAAACTGAAAAATTTCACAGTGAAATCTTTGATGATTGTGTTTAACAGCTGCTTATAACCAGCCATGATGTGAATTGATTTCAGGCCAAAGCATATAGTTAGATTAATACACACCCCGCCCCCTCAAACTCTGTTTTTCCATCCCTAGTGCATATTTAACCAAATTATCATTTCCCCCTTGACTTTATTTACTCATTAGCTGTGTTGTAATGAAGATTCTACTGTGACTAATTCTTCTGGCTCACAAGGAGGTGGGGTTTAGCCCAGGGTTCTGCTGCTGTGTGGAGCAGTTTTCTCCTTCCTCGTTAGCCACAATCACCACCAGCACCAAGGTGGCACAGAATCACACTGGAGTCTCTGCCAGTTCCATAGGAGCCGGACATTTTTTAAGGGTTATAAAATGCAACACTGTGGAGGAGATTACGGAGAGAACAACACTGCTACTTACGTGGCAGCTGCTCTGCGATCATTTTGAAGAGGTATAACAGGATCTTCAAGGTGGTTCCATGGAAAACTACTCAGGGTACAAAAAACACACAAAAATAAAAACAACAAAAAAGAACCTAGTTCTCTCTCTTTCTTCTTTAATAAAGTTAGTTTTTTATTTATTTGGGTTTGGGTTCCCCCACCCTACCCAAGGGGACTGTGCATGGAATGATCTTAGTTTGGGTATATATTTTCTTCACCAGTACTATTTCCTTCGTCTTTCTTTGTTACAGAGTCTCAAACATATCTCCAGTGGCTGCTTATCTCAATACCTGTAGGACCTATCCTATGTTATTTCTTCTGTGATTATATCTCACCTTATTTCCTTATATCACCTATCCCATGTTCACTCTTTTAATTGTTCATATTGGTACTAAAGTACTCAACCCCCTCCCCAACATTTCTTCCAAGATTATAGTCCCCATAAAAGCATGAATACATCTTTGTTCAACTCACTGCCATTGAGTTCATTTTCTACCCTGTGGCAGGATAAACCTACCACTGTGGGTTTCTGAGTTTACAAGTCTTTATGGAATTGATAACCTCAACTTTCTCCCATGGAGCCACTAGTGGGTTCAAACTGTTGACCGTCTCTTCTACCAGGGACTCCTTCTCAAGCATCTTAACCAGTTGTTAATGAGTTCATTCAATCCGATTCATCATGATCCTGTTTGTGTGTGAGCAGAATTACACTCTGTAGTGTTTTTAATGGTTGGTTTTTCAGAGGTGGTTCATCGGGTCCTTTTTTCTAAGATACCTCTAGGTAAATACAAACATGTCAACCATTTGCACCACTCAAAGATTCAAACAGCATCTTAAGATACTGAATATGTATACTCAAGATGTTGAAATGTTAGGAGCTTTTGAATTTTTAATGAGAAACACATCGAATGAAACTCACTGAGCACATTTTGTGGGTATTTCATGTACAAATACTTTGAATTCTGATTATGAGCCTTTTCAAGAGGGCACATTTTGCCCACATTCAAAGTAAAGCTTGGATATACTCAGAGAATTGGTTACTGTTTCTGTAAGCATAAGTCAGACTGTATGAGTCTTTAGCCACCTGTCTTCTTTCCCAGGGGCTAGTTTTTCTACCTCTGCCTAATGCAGAATAGAAGGAGCACCAGTCTGGAAGCCTTGGGAGCATGATTTAGTACACATCTACTTTGGCTACAATGTAACATATTTCAGCCACATGTTACCTATCTTGTTAGTAGGGATGACACCAATTTTGCCTTCTCATAGCAATTTTTGGTACTTTACATACATCTCTTCTATAAAATTAAGCACAATCTGTTCTAATCAACCCACTCCCCCACCACTACCACACACACATAAAATATGGCTGCCTTCAGTACTTGATTATTGATTTAATTTTTATTTTGATTGATTTTATTGATTTAATTTACTTTTTTCATGTTTCCACTATCTATGACAGTGTAAACATATTGTGAAGACTCAAAAATTATTTTAAATCAAGCAAATAAATAACATCTATTGAGATCTTCTACATAAGATCCCTCCCCCCACCTAGGTACAATGGAGATTTCAAAGTGAATAAGAACTTAAAATCTATTTGGAAAGAAAAACAAGGGAGGCACAGAAAACAATCAAATACATAGTTCAGAGTGCACAAGTGAGGTAATGGAAGTGTTGAAGATCATCCAAAGGAAAGATTAATTACAACTGGAAAAATCAAGGAGGTATTCTTCAAGGTAATGTATTTCAACCATCCTAGAAAAATAAGAGGAATTTGAATAGGTAGGTCTAATAGGCAGTGTTGTAAGCTGCAGGAGTCACACTCAGAGAAGAGAAGAAAGCCTTTACTGCCCACTGCCATGGAGAGAAAAGAATCAAGTGTAATTGGGCTAATCTGACAGATAATAGTGTCAGCAAGAACTGTGATGGGTCTCCATTCATAATTAATAAAGTATTAGATGTTTCACTTTGATCAGATTTCAGAGTTCAAGCAAAGACCTATTAAATAATTCATAGTCTCTAAGTGTTATAATCATCTTTAAGTTTCCCCAAGATTTTGTAAACACATAATGGAATAATAATAATTTTTGTAAAGGATGCTCACAAGAGCGACAAAGAAGTTTGGTATGATCTTTCTACTTACTAAATGAAATAAATATGCAATTTTTAGCTAATTAATATGCACACATTAAAAAAGAGCCAACAAGGATGGGTACAGGGAAATAATCCTAAAATTGATAGTGAGGAAGGCGTAACATTTTTGGTTGTGTGTAATCAGTTGAATTGTATCTGAGAAAAATTACTGAGAGGTGAATAATGGGTAAACATGATAATGTGGCAGGAAGAAAAACTAAAAAGAAGAAAAAAGAATCTGTATGTAAATACATAAATATAGTTGTGCTCGTTTATATATGTATGTTTATGCAAATTCAACAAGGAAAGAGATGGACTTTGAGTCTCTACTTCAATCTTACCTCAATATAAGAATAGTTTGTTCCAATAGTGTGGCACTGTATGACACTCACCTTCCTGACAGAATCACTGAAGACAAAATGTGTACATAAGCAAATGGAATGAAGAAAGTTGATGGTGCAGCTATCAAAATATATAATATTTGGGCTCTTAAAGACTTGTAGCCATCTAGCAGAAAGCAACAAGGTCCACATGGAAGAAACATACCAGCATGTGTGATCATGAGAAAAGTATCATGGGAAAAGTATCAGAGGTTAAAAAAACAAGCAACCAAATAGACATGAAGGGGCCTAGATGTAATGGAAACCCCATTAATTGGACAGTCCTTCTCAAAAGGGACACACAGAAGATATGAAAAATCCAGGGTGTAGCATAGCAATGATGAAACACATAATGTTATCTTCTAGTTCTTTAATATTTTCTCCCTCTACTATTGTGATTTTTGTTTGTTTTACCTTGTTCATCATGTTAGACTTGCATATGTTCATTTTTATAATTAAGATCATTGGATACATGAAAGCCAAGATAGATAACCCTTCAGAAACAGTAATGGGAGTAACGGTTCCCTAAGGGCAACCTATGGGAAGAGAGCGGGAAAGAAGACAAAGGGAAGTCGATAGCCAGGCACCATCCACTTTCTTTACCCATTTTGTCTTCAGCGATCCTGTCTGGAAGTTGAGGTTATTAGAACAAAGTATTCATGTGCTGAGGGAGTACTTAAGTAAAGACCCAATGTCATTATGCTACCTTTATACTTAACATAAATATATGCACATAGATCTATATCCCTATCACTGTACAAAAATATATTTTACATATGTACATGCCTATATTTATATCTCTATAAATGTTCTTTGCCTCCTAGTTCTTTTGTGTATTTCCTTTTATGTTCCTCTTGTCCCACTATCATGCTGAGCCTTCATTTGGTTTTCAGTAATTCCTCTTGGTTACATTGTTCTTGATCACGCCCTACCAGACATCCTACAACCTCCTCACCATGGATTTTAGATCACTTTCTGTTCCCTTGTACCTGGGAGTTTTAACAACCCACTACCTTTCCCCTGCATCCCCCTCTCCCATGTCTCCCAGGAACCATTGATCCCATAGTTTTCTCCTCTGGGTAGTTTATCCCACCTATCAATGGAGGGCTTTCTCATCCAAGCTAAAAATAATACAACCCCCAAAGTCTTTGCAGAAAGTGCTATTGGCACACTACTTTTGAATTCTTTTATCAGCTCTGTATATCCATTCCCTAGCTTTCCAGTGTGTTGCTGCTGATAACCCTATCCAGTGACCCTCAGATGATCAGAGAGCAGAAGGAAACAGAAGATATCTTCTTCCTCCCTCCTGGGCATCCTGTGGTCAATAATAAGCACTGGAGGATAGAAAATTCAGCATTTTTACCTGTGGATGGAGAAACTCCAAGATGTAATCTATGCTCTAGAGGTCCTTCTCTGGATCAAGTAAGTCATTATTAGATTTGGCTTCATTCCTTCTTTTGTATCTCTTACCATTTACTCAGATCTTCTGTTAGCTAACCATTAATTAAATCACTTGTTTCTGAACCTTTGGCTCAAGGTCTTCTTAAGGGAAAACCTTAACTTGTTTCAATCACTAGCACCACATGAACTGGGAACTACCATCCCTACACCCACACACACCCACACACACATACCCACCCCCCCACACACACCCTTGGTCTCAAAAAAAGAGAAGTAAGAGTTACTTCTATGGCAACAAGATAATCTTCTCTTAGAGATAGAATTATAGCTTATCTCATGTCGGTTACTCTATGAGAATAAATAAAAAGAGTGATGGCTATACTTATATACTGCCAAGTGGCTCTAAAAGAAAAGTGGGCAGTGGTTGCAACTTTTTGAGTAGGAGTTTAGAAAACCTCCAACTTTTCATCTTATTGATTAAACTTTATATTGGGCTTTTCCAGGTTATTTTAAGTCAAGACAAATGAGCTCAGGGAGATAAAAATATTGCCTTTCTCCTGAGGTAAATAACATAAATATAATGTAGGTTGAATTTTGACAGAATAATCTCTAAATTTCCTGTAAAAATCCACTTAAAACTGGTCTGTGTGGTTTCTTCCTTTGCCCCACAGCCAAGACAGCAACCACCATAATAACAGAGGTTGTTGACCTTACTCCTCTTTAACTTACAGAACTTGCACGCAGCTGACCAAACACTAGACCAGCTCCAGCTCACTCTCAGGAAGAGAGAAACATGATGCAAGAAGTCAAATGCAAACACTGATATCGAATTCATTTTAAGACATCACTTAATGATCATCGTTTAATTGGGGGTTGGGAATAAATAGGAATGAGATAGGAATGCACACAATGCTAGATTTAGCAACACTTGTTGTCTTCTGTGAAGTAGATTCTGACTTGCGGTGACCCTGTAATATAGGGTAGAACAGCCCCTATTTCATTTCCAAGGCTATACCCTTTGTGTTAGTAGATGCCCCCACAGTTCTCCCATCAAGTGGCTGGCAGGTTTGAACTTGTAGCTGAACACTTTAACCACTGACCCACCATGAGTCTTTCTTGTACTAAAGTAAGGTTCAGTAAAAACAGTATGTTTTTTCTAACTAACCTACACATTTGGCTGAAGTACAGACCTAGGAATAGATTCACAACCCAGGGGCTGCTTATTCACCAATTCCGATAATATAATCAGACAGGGTGAGAACGACCACTGGAAATGTTTCTGATCTTCTATGTTTAACTTGTAAGTTTAATACAACTTGGCAATCTCAGTCATTTTTCCAGGGTCTTCATAATCAGCTAGTCCCTGCAAACAGTTCTAATTTCCTTAGAATAAGGGTTGTCTCTGAGCCACTACTTAAATATTTACTTTTGTCCTAATCATATAGACTAAGCATAAAACCCAGATGTTATCTAATGAATCTGATAGTTTAATGTATTTATAGAGAAAAGATAGTGAGCTCCTTGTCTTTCTTCATAAGATGACATTGACTGATTTTAAATCACTAGGACAAGATTTCTTAAATTCAAAGAAATAAGTATAGCTTACTGAGTGTATTAAAAATGGTCCTTTGTCTTTTAGATTCAAGGACTCAAGAACATCTGATTTTGAAGCAATCTTTCTTGGCTTGTTTCCCAGGTCTTTTGAGCAGGCTTGCTGCTCAAATTAAAAGCTTGCCAGAGTCTTTACAATACCTACAGTTGCTTCTGAAATTTTAACATGTTTTGGTACTCTGTCTTTTGTTCTTGGTCACTTTATAATGTGGATGCAACATGCAGGAAATCCCAAACTGATGCTCCTTTTATATTAAACAATTATTGCAAGGTTGGAGTTGGAATTTGGTTCTTTGCTCATATATGCCAGCATGAACAAATTGATACAAACATTGATCTTTGTTGCTTCTCTAAATTCCAGTTATAACCCAAATGTGGAATCTCTGAGTGGTGCAAAAGGCTAATACACTCAACCACCAATTGGAAGAGGTGGAAGTTCCAAAAAGTTGGAGGCCAAAAATCAGTCCTTGAAAATCCCATAAAGACAAGTCTAGTCTTACATATAAGAAATTGCTAATGAATGGAAGTCAAATTGATAGCAAATTATTATATGTTAAGAATAAAGAGGAAAAGTAGAAATTAGAGATGTTAACATACTTTTGGAAAGAGGAAAGCATATACAGAACATTATATACTCTGTACAATCAGGTGATTCTTGAGATGTTGAATCTGCCAAGATATGGCCTCAGGAAGACATCATACAGCTGAAGAGAGTCTGAGAAGTGTATCCAGAAAAGACAATGATTCCGTATCCAATAGAAACCCCACCAGTCTCTTCTCTTCTGCTTGGTGTTGTGAGTTCTAGAAGTTAGATGAATACTTCTCAAGATGAGAGAGAAGTTATGGATCTGAAAGTGATATATATTCAGAGACGTATCTACAGGGGTATTCAAGTGAAATTATCAGATTCTTAATTTATTAGCTTGTAGTAAAACTTAACAGCCAACCAACGTCCACATTCAGCATGTTTCTAATCCGCATCCTTAAATATAAACAAATCGCCAAGAAACACAGACACTATTTGTCTATCTATTCATTGTAACTCTGAGGACTTGCTTGTTGGGGTGATGCTGGAAGCTATGTCCTATGTCACTGGCATTTCAAATGTCAGCAGGATCATCCAAATCAATAGGCTTCAGTGGAATTTCCCCCAAACAGACTACAATAGACTGTTCACTGTTCACTGAACAGCAGCAAATGAGGATCAGATCTATTTCTGGAAGGTGAGCCCCTTGGGGTCAAGACTCATATAATTTGACTGGGAAAGAGATGCCTACTCAAAGTAAAGTCAACCATACTATGATGGAGAGAGTAAAGCATTCAAGTCTTTATTTGTGATAGGGCCAAATTCAGAAGAAACAGTTGCAACCATCTATTAATAATTGGAAAATAGAATGCAGTATGAATCCAGGAAAAGTGAAATGGCCACATAAAGATCAATATTCTAGGCATGCGTGAGTTGTAATACATTGATATTGGCCATGACAATTCAAGAAAAAGGCATCTAATTCACTGGTAAAAATAATATTTCAAAATCTATCTTGAAGTACAATGCTGTTTATGATATTATCTATATGCCTAAAAGGAATCCAGTTAACACAACTATTATTTCACATTTAGGTACCAATCACAAAGCTACTGAAAAACACTGCAGAATTTTACCAACATCATCCATCTGAAATTGATCAACTGAGCAATCAACATGTTAATAAGTACTGATGATTAGATAGATAGCAAACTTGTTGCTAGGTGACATGAAGTTGGTGCCCACCCAGAGTGATCCTGTGAACAACAGAGGGAAACACTGCCCAGCCTGAGCCATTCCCACATGTTCCAATGCTCAAGCCCATCGTTGCAGCACAGTGTCAATTTATCTCACTGAGAGCGACCTCTTTTTTGCTACCTTCCTATTTTACCAGGCAGGAGTCTTCTCCATGCACTAGGCTCTCCTGACAAAGTCTTGTCATCTTTGCCTCTAAGGAACAATCTGGCTGTACTTCTTCCAAGACAGATGTGACATTCTTTATATAATCCAGATTCTCAGATTACTTACTCAACATACAGATAATATAATGCTGGAGTTGTTGAACCATCTCCTTAATATCACATGCGATTTTTTCTGAAGCTCATCCAGCAATGGCCATACCAGTACATAAAAAGAAGCTAGCAGAAATTCATTCTGGATTTGCGACCATAGCACAAGGGCTATCATTGCTGATTTAGATAGGTCTTGACTGAAAGAAGAGAACACTAGAAAGATGATTACTCATGTCTATTGCCCATCTAAAGAAACTTGGCTCTGTGAATCCTAAAAAGCTGTGGATGACATTGAGAGGAATGGGAATCTAGAACACTCCTTTGGGCTCACGAAGAACCTGTGCATGGAACTAGTGGCAGGCATTTGAACAGAACAAAGGGATATTGCTTTTAAAAGGAGTATGTATAGGAGGAATGTATTCTCTCACCATACTTATGTAATTTGTATGCTGAGTAAATAATCTGAGAAACAGGACTACATGAAGAAGGAGGCTTCAGGATTGAAGGAAGTCTTATTAGCAACTTTGATATATAGCCTTCAGTATGGATTACAACTCCATGTAAGTAAAACCTTATAATGATTCATAGACAACATCATGATAAACAGAGAAAGGACAACATCACAATAAACAGCCAAATCTGCTGCACAAGCCCTTTTTAAGGAGTTTAAGAGTAAGAATATCATTTTCATGACCAAGTTGTGCCTGATACAAGCCATGGATAAAATCACTTTATTGGGGGTTTGTACATTGCTTTTCACAATACATAGTTACATATGGCATGGTATTTTTAATAGCCTCATATCTCTATGAAAGCTATAATGAATAAGGAAGACAGAAGAATTGGTTCATCTGAATTATGGTCTTGTCAAAGACCTCTTAAGCCCTGAGAACTGCCAGAAGAACAAACACATCTGTCTTATAAGAATAGCACACAGATTATATGCCTCTCTGAGGCAAAGATAACAAGGCAATCTCACATGCTTCTGACACATTTTCATGAGCGACCAATGTCTGGAGAAGGACATCCTGTTTGGTAGAGGATCAGAGCACAAAAAGAGGAAAGCACTCAAGGAGATGCACAGTGGCTACGACAATTCTTCAAACACCATTGTGAGGCTGGTGCAGTCCCAGGCAGCGTTCCGCTCTGCTGTGTATAGAGTTATCCATGGAAACCGATTCAAGGGCATCTAACAACAACAGCACTCAGACATTTAAGGAAAGCCTCTAAAATGATACATGCAGGCCTAAATAAGATATATGTGGTCGGCAAAATCAGAGAAAACTAGAAAAATGCAAGGCACATAAGGAAATAATTTAAAAAGAAACCTACTATTTCCAAAATGAAAAGAAAAGCCATTGCATTTATGAAAGAGAAGTCATGAAGAAAATGAGAAGATCCAAAGGGGAAACTTTTAGATATTAAAATCATAATGGAAGGCAAAACTGAGGAAATCTACAAGAAAATAGAAACAATAATGACACACAAAGCAATAAAAATGGGAACGTTTGATGGTTCTGGGTTGTATAGGGAGAAGATCATTATCACTAGAAAATAAGGGCTTTTATCTTTTCCTTTCCAGTATTTATTTCTTTTATTAGTTTTTCCAGTCTTTAACAAATTGACAAGGACTTTCAAGGCACTGCTGAAAAGTATGATGACAGTAGACTTCCTTGTCTAGTTTCTTTCTTAAATAGTAGATACCTTGATATGGCTAAAAAGAACTTCTTATTGACTTCTTTTCCTCATGAGCAAGCATCAGATTTTATGAAATTGAGCTTTGTAAATCTCTGTTCAAATGAGTGTATGGAATATTTTAAGTTAAAATGGTGTTGAATTGACCCAGAAATAGACTAGAGGATTTGAAATATGGACGAAATGAACTTAAGCATACATTTCAGATATATAGTGATGTTAACATATAGGGAATATTAGCAGTAACCAAATTAGCATTTTCATGTGCACAATTCAATGAGACCAGTTACGCAAACCATTCTGTACAGTCATCATGAATTTCCATTGCCAAATGATTTTATTACCATAAGCAGATATTCAGTCCTCCCTAAATAGTGAATCTCCTGTTCTCCCTACCTCCATCATCTGATTTTTATTGTTTGGTGTGTGCGTCAAGTTCATGCTGACTCATGGGAATCTCATGTGGGCAGAGTAAAAATGCTCTATTGAAAACTAAGACAAAGCAAACAAAAATGCTCTGTTGAGTTTTCAGGTTAGTAATCTTTAGGATATGTCAGTAGGGTATGTCAGTAGTGTATGTCAGTAGAGTGTTCAAGCTGACAAACTTTCCATTACTACACCAGTGCTTATGGGACATCCAGGTATCTGGTAACCACTATTAAAATCTGACTTGCTTTCTCTCTATCTATCTATCTATCTATCTATCTATCTATCTATCTATCTATATATACACACACACACATACACATATTTGTAAAGGATTAATATAGAATAAACTATATTGTTTATTCTATATTAATCCTTTACAAATATATAATAAGTATAACATTGATAGTATAGCAATAACCACAATTTAATTATTGGATGTCCTTGTTTCATTGAGCATTGAATTAATCTAAAAGGGGAGAGAAAATTGCCTCAAAACTCATGTGCTAATCTGATGGAATTAGTTAAAGCCAATGTGGTGATGCCCATTAAAACAAGTTACTAAGATCATCATAAAGTAAGCCAATTATGTTAAAAAATTATCTTATCTTTCATAGTGTATATTGCTAATGAAATAAAAGACTGAAATATACAGTCAACAAGAACTAGTTGACATTCAATTATGTCAAAAGGTAACTCATGAATCATTGGTATTGATGGAGAAAGTCCAAACTACATTGAATGCATTAGCAAAAAACCAGGGTCCTGGGGATGGACGCACTCATAGTTTCAATGGTTCAAAACTGGGTGCAGCACTTGCAAGCACTCACTCATCTGTGCCCAGAAATTAAAAAGTCAGCTATCTGGCCAACCAACGGGGAGAGGACCGTGGTGCTGTTAGGTACCACAGAGCTGGTTCCGCCGACAGCAATCTGATGCGCCACAGAATGGAATCTTTCCTGGACCCGCCCATCTTCATGCTGGAGCCCATTGTTACAGTCACTTTGTTCATCCATCCCACTGAGGTTTTTCTCTTTTCACTGCCTCTCTCCCAAGCATGATGTCCTTCTCCATGGACCCATCTCTCCTGGCGGATGTCCCAAGTATGCAAGACAAAGGCATTCCTCATCTCTGAGGAGCGTTCTGGCCTTAGTTCTTCCAAGATGGATCAGTTTGTCCTTTGAGCAGTTCAGGGGACTTCCAAAATTCTTTCCCAGCGCCACAATTCAAGTGTATCCATTTTCCCCTCAGTCTTCCTTGTTCTGTTTAACTTTCACATGCATGTGAGACAATGAAGAATACCATGACTTGAGTTAGACACACATAACCCTGAAAGCAACATTCTTGCTTTCCAACTCTCTGAAGGGGTCTTGTGAAGAACAGTTATCCAAGACAATGCAGCTTCTGATCTCTTCCTGCTCCTTCCATGAGCATTGGCTGTGGATCCAAGCAAGACACAATCTTTGCCAGCATCAACCTTTTCTCCATTTATCATTATATTACCCCGTAATCCAATTGTGACGATTATAGTTTTTTAGCATTGAGTTGTAATCCACACAAAAGACTATAATCCTTGCTTCTCATCAGTAAGTGCTTCAAGTCCTGCTCATTTTCAGCAAGCAGGGTTGTGTCTTCTGCTTATTGCCGATTGTTAATAAGCCTTCTTCTAATCCTGATACCATATATAACCCAGCTTCTCTGATGATGTGCTCAACATACAGATCACACGCTGAGCATACAGATAAACATCCTCTGGTAGGATGCTTTCATTCAGGATCCATTTGACATCAATAGTGATATCCTTTGGCTCAATCCTCTTAAGAATCCTGTCAAATCCTGGGCAACTCCTTGCCAAGGTACCACTGCAACTGTTGCTGAATGATCTTCAGCAAAACTGTACTTGCATATAATACCAATGATGTTATTTTATAATTTTATCAATCTGTTGGATCACCTTCCTTTGGAATGAAGAGAGATTCATATTCCTTCCTAATACAAATAAAGATGATTCAATAAAAATTGAAATTACTGAACACTATTATTTATATAGTTAAAATTATTATGCAAATAAAATTAGGCTGAAGATACTTTGAAAATGGGTGCAGCAGTACATTGGCAGAAATCCAAGCTGTATTCAGAAGAGGCACAATAAGGGTTATCTTTGCTGACATCATCTGGTGGATCTTGATTGAAAGCAGAAAACACCAGAAAGATGTTTACCTGTGTTTTATGAACAGGTAAAAAATTTTGACTTTGTGGATTCTAACAACCTATGAAACACATTGCAAAAAATGAACACTTAACTGAGGTCTCTCAGAACCTACACCAAGCGGCAGTCATTTGACAATGAGAACCCAAAATCCATTCACGGAGTCCTAATGCCACCTCCAGTGGGGGCCTTTTGAGCATTGCCAAGGGTTATGAGTAGCCTTTCCATCAGACCGAGTACCTTGGAAAGAGGCTCATGCAGACAAAGTCAGGTTAAAATCTAACCCCTTCTCATTTGCTCTCCCTTTAGACTCATTTAAAACTTTTTCTCACGTTTGTTATTTTCTGCTTTGTTTTGGATTGAGATTTTTCTGAGTTTTATTTTGCTAATGCTGTTAAGCTTTGTTGTGTTTTTTTTTGAACTGGAGGGTATGATTTTTGTTTATATGAAATTCAAGATTGTTAACTCTAGCGAGCTAATAACTGGATTAATAGCTTCCTAGAATTATGGCATGGGATGCTAAAGGGGCATGGGGAACTGAATATAGTGAGTACAAGATGGAAGGAAGTATCTTAAAATTGATTGTGGTGATTATCACACACATCTTTTAAAATATATTTAAGCCAGGATTTGTTTGGTAATTATATGCTAATAAAGCTGTTAAATTAAAAAAAATAAGGATAGTTAAAAAAATAATAATAAGGTAAAATAAGGGGAAAGGGGTAGTCGTTAGGACAACACAAAGTGATGCTGAATTGTTTTCAAGTGTGCGCCAAGGCATCACCCTTTTACTAGAGCTATTCAGTCTACACGCTGTATAAATCATCCCCAAAAGAGTCTCTATGGAGAAGAATTCCAGTCCATGGACAAGGCTTTCATGCTTGGTAAACACGAGAGGCAAAAAAAAAAAAAAAAAAAAAGAAATCCACGAGGAGGTGGATTTCTATAGTGACTGTACAAGGGCTCAAATACAGCGATGACTGTGAAGAGAGCAGGAGTACGCAGTGTTTTTCTCTCTTCATGGAGTCACTGTGTGTAGAAACTGACTAGAGGATTCTTAACAACATATTGTGTATTTGTTCTCACTTTTGTGCACTGCTGATGTATGATCACCAGTTCTAGTTGTGAACTCCAGCGCTGTAGAGCAGAAAAGACATATGCAACAAACCACTTAGGGCCGAAACATAGGTAAGTGGGTTGAGAAAGGGGTACTTGCTTCATCATTTGTAAGATCTTTGGAGAGAAATACAACAGAGTGGCAAGATTCCTGAACTTTGGAATGAAATGGGTCATTTTTCCAGCTCAATGTTGCCCTTTATTGGCTGTAAACTTGGGACAGTGTCAATCTTTCTTAATTGTAATTTCTTCATCTTTAAAATGGGTTTATAATAGGACTTACTTCATAAGAATGCTTGAACAAATTAATACACGCAAAACCTTTAGAACCATGTCCCAAGTGTTAGGTGTCTGTAAATGCCATCTATCATAATTCAATCCTTATTTTAAAGCCAAAGTAGTGTGTGTGTATGGGGGAGGGAGGCTCTCTTTTCAAGGTTACCAGCTAGGATTATTTATAGCTTTTTTCTCAAGAATCAGCTTGTGTGTACACATATATAGTACCCTTCATGTTAGCCAGATGACCCAGTGAGTCATATTAACAGAGGCTGATACTGACAACTTCCTATGTAATAAAACCTACAGAAATTAGATTAGAGAAACATTTAGTAGTTGCCTTTATTTCCTTATGACAGTAAATCTTCTACATACTGGCACACCTCCAAATATATTCTGGAAAAGTACCTATAAGCCATGCTGCTTTCACTTTACTTTTATGGAGCCTATTCAGGGTTTTATAAGGCACGATACACCACAAATTACAATACTTAAGAGAGTTTTGGGGACACAGAATCTTCAACTAAAATACCCGTGAAAGCAGGATACTTTCTTCTTGAGATTAATTAAATGGTAATGTCATCTTTTGCTTCTCTTCATAATGATATTTTAGAGGGAAAGCTTATTAATTTGATTACACAGAATTTGAGCAATGGGTCTTCACATAACAACAGACCACAATCAGCTGTAAGAATGATTAGAAGTCCAGAATCTCCACAATCATTTTCTTCAACCCAACCTTGAGACAGAACTGATTTTGAGGAGGAGTGGACAGTAGGCCTTGTTATGTTTTGCAGGACTCTGATTTTCTACTGATCCTCCTCACTCAGGAGTTCAGTGAGCCTACCACGTTTAAAGTCTATGCCTTGCTCTCAAATATAACCTGCTCACTAGAGTGTACTGTTTGATAAACACATTCTTATAAAGTTGAGCATGCTAATGTGTCCTCTTCCCTTAACCGAGCACATTTTCAAGAGATAAAGAATGGGTCTTGGTAATGGGATTTTGCTCCTCAAGCAATGATGGGAGGGCCTTGAGGGGAATTTCCGAAGTTCTCTCAAGCACACCATAATGGCAGCTGCTCTGTTTACAGATAGCCTTACAGTTTATAAAGCACTTTAAAATGAATTTTAATTTCTTATATTTCATTCACTCTAACAATCCAGAGAGGTAAACATTAATATCCTCACTTTATTGATGAGGAAATTGCAACCTAGAGAATGTGTCATGCATCAAGTTTCAAAGACAAAATTCACTGTGATCTTGTCATCACATTATCCCTGTGGACAGGTGGGAAAAAATAGGCCCCGAGGTCTCTTGTTCTATCCACACCAGTTATTTATTTTACCCTAATTTGCCCTCCTGGAAAATCAAGTATTTCTTAGCTATCTAGACTTTAAACATGCTTTATTTGAGTAGTATTTGGTGGAACTTTGAGAGCTAATAGACTCTTCAATTAGGTTGGTTTTACTTGGCCAGAGCAACCAAGTTTTGTTCCCAACAAAACTTATTTGAGTTCAAGTCAAAAATCCAAGGGAGGAATTAATGCCAATCAGTGGGGAGTAGCTTCGCAATTGGAAGAGGTATGCCTTGGGGATGTATTGTGCTAATATGCATTTATTAACTGAGTTCCACTTGAAGTTTAATCAGTCTTCAAAGTAAGGAAATGGATTAAATGTCATCTTATGATAAATGATTAAAAACTTTTCCCATCTCAGACTCACTTTTTCTTTTTGGCACGTATTCCAGAAGGAAAAAAATCACTTAGAACTTAGTCTGTATACTTCTGCACATTTTCTGTGGTACATAACCCCACTCTTGTTTTCTTATGAACCTATTTTTATTGATGTTTAATTGAAGTTTTTGCAAAATGCTCCTTTGGCTGCATTTCAGTGTTGGAAAAAAATTCACAGCAAGGATACTAATATATTAACATGGGGAATCTTCAAAAAAAAGTCCATGAAAAAATTGGAATGAAAACATCATGGAATTTTACCATGAACCTTTTGAAACTCCATGATATAAACCCAATTTTCTTGCAAAACTTGTGTGCGTGGTAAGATATAAGCCTGCCTGCCTAGACTATGGTCAGCTTTCCCTCTTTTATTGTTATTGTTATATATTTCTACAATTAATATATATTAAGATGAATCAGGGGTATTTAAATCCCCTTTTTGATGAAATTTTGAATGGCTACTAAATAGCCTACCATAATATCACAATTAGGATAAGCATTGAGAGTCAGGTAGAGTATAATAAAATAGCTGAGATTTTAATTGAATCTGAATTCAAATTTTAGTTCTTCATTTAAGAGCTGTAAACTTTAATCTCTCTGCATTAATTACCAGTAATTGGGAAGCAAAATAATGCAGACTCATTAAAGCTGTTGTGACAATAATACCTATCAAGAATCTATCACATCCAGCATAGAGCAATTTGTCAGAACAAGGACGCTATGGCTGTTGTAGGAGTAGTGAGAATGCTAGCCATTTATGATTTTCTTGAAAGCAAGCCATATCCTTTTGTATAATAAAATATACTATTATTTTCAGTAAAATGTATGGATTTGGTGACATTATGGATCTAAAAGATATTAAGCACGTCTAAGACCTACCACAATGAGTCTCAACTTTAAGGTGTAGGTTCGATGCTGTAGATCTGACCTGGAGCAGAGATTTTGCACTTCCAAGCATGCTGTTGTTGCTAGTCGGCAGACATACAGAGGCACAGGGTCCCAGAACTAGGTGAATGCGTGCTGCAGTTGTTATCATGTGAAAAGTTCCTTTTTATGTTGATATAAACACCACTGGTCTTCCTTTACACACTTCTTCATTAAAAAGAAAAAACAAGATATCACGTTATACATAATTTAATTTAAAGCTATTTTTCCATTTGCCATACACAGAATCTCAGTTACAGATTGGTTAAAATATGCCAAAGTCTTCCGTGACATCCTACACCCTTGTCAGTTTTAGAGGATGCTTTAACGCACTCTAGAAATATGTCAACTAGGCCTACAGGTGATTCATGTTGTGGTGACCCCCCCACTGTAAAGTTATTTTCATTGCAACTTATTAACTGTCACATTGCTATGGTCATGAATCGTCATGGATATATCTGATCTGCAGGATGTAGTTTCATTGTTACATAATGAAGGCATAGTGATTAATCCCAAAACAGTATGTAATTATATATTGTGAAATATTTATTTCTAATTACAAATAAATGAAAGTTTGTCTTAAAAAAATGCCAAAGTCTCATACTCCAGGCTTGAGTCACTGGATAGTACACATGGATAGCATGCCTGACTATTAACCAAGAGGCAGAAGGTCTGAATCCACCCAAAGCTGGGTCTCAGGAACAAGGTCTCACCATTGACTTCTCTCACATCCGGTCTCTGAAAGGTCAGGTGGGGTCCTCTGGAGCCAGAATTGATGCCACTTCATTTCAGTCCCCAGCACCAAATCTGGCGTGCAGTGAGCAGTCAAGAATTAGACGGTGATTTTCCCAAAGGTTAAAGGCAGTGGGTTATGCAGTGGTTTTCTGCTTTGGCTACACCAGAATCACCTGGGAGCTTTTCAAATCTGTATTGACCTGGTTCCTCCCCAGACCAATTAAATCAGAGTCTCCCTGGTGGGGTTTTGTGTATGTGTGTGTTTTTAAGAACACTCCCTAGGCGATTCTAATGGGAAGCTGGATAGAGATCCTTTGAAGTACAGCAGAAATTGCAGGCATTTTCTCTAGACAGGCACCTCATCCTTGTCTTCAAGACTGCAGTGCCTACCTCTGCTCAGCACAGGCTGCCCTGGAACCCCTAGCTTTGACTTCTGGCTATGCAAGGCCCTGAGGAGTCAAAAGGTCACAATCATCTCTTGTGATCTTGAGCTGTTTTTCTTCTCTTTATCTCCAATGATTGGTATAATTTTAAAATGTGCTTATAAATTTACAAACAGGATTGTTAATACAATGGAACCCTAGTACGTGACTGCATCAGGACTTGACATAATTAGATTTTATCGTGGAATGTCGAGAAAATTTTGCATCAGAACGCAAACAAAACATTGGAATACGAAGCAACACACGTGATTTTTATAAACGAATGCAGTTCATGTCTTGGTCACTGGGTGTTCGTTGGCGTTGTTAGTGCGTTGTATTTAAAAACTTTTTGCGGCTGTGTTCCAAGCTGTTTGCTATAAATTTTTTTTTTTAGTTTTTGTGGTGGTTTGTACTGTTTTTAGATAAAAAGCACGGGTCCTAAGAAGGATGAAAAGAATCATCATGATAAAGAACTAGTTAACCGTGTTATTGACATTGTTGATGCTAAGTTAGAAAACAGTTAAGGAAACGCCAACAACAGACCATGGTATAGAGATTGTTCCCAGTGAAAGAAAGGCAGAGAAGGGGAAAACCTCCAGACAAGTAGCTACTGGTCGATTTTATGGGAGAGGCATTCCAAACAACGACGCTCGCTCCTTATCTCCTCTCCTCATCCGTGTCCACAGATCCAGACCCTCATCATTCTCAAGGTATGGAGCATATTGTAGTAGTTAAACATTTTTTTTAATGTTGTGCTTGCTATTTAAATTATAGTATTTAACCAGTAAAGGTGATTGGGATGGCAACTTTGTTGGGAATAGCATTTGATTCAATCAAGTCATTCATAAGTCGGTGTTCATAACTTGGGGGTTTACTGTATTAAGATCAATATCATTTTTTGGTGCTTTCCCTTAAATAGTTTTGGCATTATCTTTTTTTTTTTATTTTAGTTTTGGCATTATCTTTGTGAAACTATTTTACTGCGTCCCACATCTTCGCTCACTGGATATCATTGGCAATGTTCATTTCTTTTCTAAACCAGTGGCCATCAAGTTGGTTTCAGTTCAGGACAACCTCAAGTGTATCAGAGCAAAACTTGACTTTGTAGGGTTTTCCATAGCCAACTTTGTTTTCAGAAATAGATCATGCCTTCTTAGCGCAGTAGGCAGCACATCAGTCTCAAAAGTAAATGCTCAGATCTTTCATCTAAGATACCCCTAACCTCCACCCTTTTGTGAAGCAGCCAAGTAACCTCCACCCTTTTGTGTAGCAGCCATGTGTATTAACTTCCTGGGGACAATCTCACCTCCTATTCTCTTGTAACAGCTGACTACGTCTGTCCTGTGTCAATGCTAACTCAGTATCTCTTGGTAGAGTGGGCTGATTTTGGCCTATTGCTGATAAATACTCAGTTGCATATATCATTTCTTAGATATAACCTGAAGGAAAACACAAGAGTAAAAGGATAGAAAGGAAGAAATTTTGGTGATGCCCCAGTTATTGCCATACCCAGTATTCATCAAAGCATTTGCAAAAATCAGTTATTACATTTTAAAAGAAACCTGAGTGGTTTTCTGGTTGAAGTCACCCAGTGACTTCATGGGAGAAAGATCAGGTGATCTGCTTCTGTTAGAATTAGTCCAGAAACACCTAGAGGGCAGGTCTACTCTGTCACATTAATTTTTATGAGTTAGAATCAACATAATCACCAACTTCCACCACCTATATTTAAAAAATAATAGATACGACATACGCTCCCTCCATATTAAGTAACTTGTTCAGGCAAATAGGGCTATAACTAAGATTTAAAATCTGGATATTTTTGGTTCCAAGTACTTAGCTGCTCAAAGACTTGTATCTCATTCTCTACCCTAGTACAGGTGAAGGCATTGAGTCTCTGTGATGGTTAAAGTTATGGGTCAACTCTGATGGATACGATTCTTAGGGGTTTGGAAGTTTCGATGTAGGCAATCTCAGGTCTACGATGAGCAGTCCATCAATTGAAAAGGCATTTCCTCAGGGGGTTAGCCATCTCCTAGTATATGTCGATGTTCTGGCAAAGCTCACTTGCCTTTTTTTGCAGAATCTGGCTCCTTATCTGACTTCTGGTTCTTTGGACTGGGGTCAGTGGTCTGCCATATTGCCTGTCAATCCTGAGAGAAGTCAGGAACAACCCGCCACCTGATGTACTGATCTTAGATTTATTGACCCTGCAGGTTTGAGACTCAGTAAAAGCTTCCAATTTGATAATCTGACTCATGGGATTAGAAATTGCCAGTCTCTACAACTATGTGAATCATTTCCTTGTATTAAATATTTTAATAGATATACCTATATAAACTTCAAAGGCTTTGCTTCTCTAGAGAACCAACCTAAGACAGTCCCATTCACTGCCAATGGAACCATTGTGACTCATGGGCTCCAATGCCATTCCTTGAATTGCAGTCCCCCTCCTTACTTTGGTTGTAGTGTCTCTATTTTGACAACTGGCTTATACCTTTTACAGTAGGTTATGTTTTACTCTCAAACCCAAGTTTTTCTTATGGTACTTCATTTGGTGCTCTAGTGTTCTGAGACTAAGACCCAGTTTTCCATGCCTTCCCTATCATTTGGTCAGAAATTATTAATTAGTAACCTGTCGTTTTGCCACAGTGTATGGTAGAGGTGGAGTTGTTCATAGTGTGTACTGAAAGTGTCGTGGATCACTGTTCCTGCTGAGTGGGGTGCTACATTTAGGTATCTATCAGGAAATTGTTTTACTCAATAAGACATGCACTCTAAATCTTCCCTTTGGCAAAAAGGAAGCTCAAAAGGCTCAGAGCTGAGTTGTAGACAGACACACATAGGAAATCAAGTTGAACAGGTATGTTGATAGTGAAGGGTACAAATCCTGGGTAACAAATGCTAGGCTTTTCTCAAAACTTGATTAACATCATTGAGAAGACCAAGAATTTCCTGCAAATGACAAAGTTGTCATTAACAGGAAAATAACCCCACCACAGAGTAGTTTTGAGAAAGACTGACTGCTGGAGACATCTGGACAAGAAATATATAAGAGGGGAGAGAGGGAGACAAAGAAGAAGGAGAAAGAGAACCAATTGTTTTTTAAGTACCAAACTAAGGATTTTTATTAGTTCTTTCAGGATAAAAACATCAACTTTAATATGAATAATAGCTCACAGAGAATAATCTATCCTTTGCTGAGATGCCTGACCCTTTGGCCATGGGACTACGAATGGTTATCCATGCAACAGACATTGATAGAAAACAGTCCTTGGTTCAAATTATGGGTTGGTCACTTACAGTCATATGTGGCATATTGTGTTTCCTAAAGATATCCCCAGCAACACCCCTCATCTCCCGTGGTTTTATAGAACTTTGCCACTCCCACATCAAGAGATGGCATCTGCCTCCCATTTAATTGAATATGTATACTTAAAACTTGCTCTCACCATTAGAGTGTGCAAAAGTGGCACTGCCTAACTACAGGGGCTGAGGTGGAAAAGGTGAATTGCCAGCTTCCTTTCTTTCAGGAAGACTGTTACTGAATGCAAGCTCTCCAAATATTTCGAGGCAACCATGCTGACCAAACCAGTCCCAGTGGAAGAGTCAGCTGGGATCAGGACCTGCACATTCAAAAGGCCCAGGCAGCCACCCATCAGCCCAGTGAACTGGATAAGTTGGACCACTTTCTAGTGTGTTATGTTGTAAAAATGATTGAGCAACACTGTCTTAGAATAGTCACTACCTCCTTTCAAGCCATGGGCATTTCTCTCTTGCGTCCTTTCCCAACCATATAAACTAAGCTTTACATTTTCCTATATTTTTATGATAGCCTAAAAGTGCAATCAGACAGATAATGAGTAAATATTGAACACATGTTATGTGCTTTAGATCTTGAGAGGGTTACAAGAAATACAATAAAATTTCAGTCCTGAAGGAATCTGTAATTCAGTTACAGAGATGAGACCAACAGTTGGAACAATCACAGAAGTAATAAAAGATGTTGTATGTGTATAATCAAAGACTAAATAATATGGCACAGACCATAAATGTCAGCAAGCATGAGAGAAGGGGTTGAGAAAACATTAAAGAATCTAATTTTACATCACAGTTTATAAATGAACCCTTAGTGATCATTAACTAAAGTGAGTATTAACCAATATGTAGGAGTGAGAGAGAGTTCAATGATTCTGAATTCCCGACTAGTGGCCATTCATCCATTCAACAAACAGAAGTCTGTGCTGCATATACATTGAGCACTGTTCTCAGTAAGTCCCTTAGGTACAGACCCAGTGCCGGATGCCCTGAACACCAGATATACACAGAACTCTTAGGTCCCACAATATTGTCTCCATTAATTTTAAAATCAAAAGGTAAAAAGGATCTTTTAGATCAAACAAATGCTCTACTGCATAACATTAATGTATTTGCGTTTACAACAACATTGAATAGAGGCGAGAGGGCCAGGAAGATGAAAGTGTCTTGGACTCATGAAAATCATCAAAGGTCTTTTTGATTGAGCAGTGTTTTCCCAGATATTTGTTGGGATTCTAACCCCTATATCTGTAAATAGCAGGGGTCTTGGTGGCAGAGTAGGTTGGACTGCTGACCATAGTTCAAAACCAGCAGTGACTTCACAATAGAAAGATGAGACTTTTTACTCCTATAAAGAGTGACAGTACTGGAAACCCATAGGGATAGTTACATTCTGTGCTACGGGATTTTTATGAGTCAGCATCAAGTCAGTGCCAGCAAGTTTCACACATACATGGCATATATGTGTATATATGTATATATACAATGAGTGTGTACATATATGTGATAGATAGGTAGGTAGGTACATAGATAGGATATAGATAGAGTGGATCTTAAACCTAAAAATTTCTGTGTTATGAAAAGATCAGGGTAGATGAAGTGAAACCCACAGGAGAATAAAGACACGGAAGAAGTCGAGGCACTCCAAGGATTCTGCCCACTAGTAACTAAATGTAGACATAGAGACAAAGGACTTCCCCTCAGACCCAGACTCTGAATCTCGACTTCTAGCCTCCAAAACTAGGAGAAGATAATTATCTGTTCTTTAAAGCCACCCCTTGTGGCATTTTTATTCTGGTGACACAGGTGTTGGTTGTTCTCAGCCTTGGGGAAAGATAAAATGATAAAAGGTAGGGAAGAACTTGTTGCACCCATGAAGTTTTTATCCTACAGGAAGAGAATACATTCTTTTATTGCCATGGAGGCAATGCCGACTCATTCCAAGACTGTGTTTATGGGAGTAGAAAACACCGTGTTCCTCCCATGGAGCTGGTGGTGGCTTTTGAATTGTCAGTCTTAGGGTCTCCTCGCATAAAGAGAGAGCATACTTATAGAGAAAACAATAAGCAAGACACTTTCAGACAACTATAGGCAATGTAATCAAATAAAAGATAGTTGTATAAGAAGCGAAAGAGTGGGAATATGCAAAGTTCTGTGAAGTTGAACCCTGTCTACTAAAGATTTTTAAAGCATTAAACTGGAAAGATATGGGAGAACTTTCCAGACAGGAGGAGAAGCATGGACAAAGACTCCACATCACGGCTAGGCTTGGTTGAGTGGAAGAACAAGAAGACTGGTGGGCTACAGTGTAGTGAGAAAGGGGAGGAGAGCAGAGATTGTTAAAGAAGTATGAGGGACTACCCATGGATGTTGTACGGCCATGTAAGGGCAGTGGATTCTGTGTGGTATATGTCCTGATGGTACTGTTGGAGAAGTACTGAATAACAAGACAGGAAGTTCAATTGTTCAAGGCAGTTGTTCAGCGGGGGAACGAGGAGGCTATCTTGCTCCCATAAAGATGTACAGCTTCAGAAATCCTGTAGGGGCTTACGATGAGTTGGAATAGACTTGGGCTTGTGGTTTCTGTGTTGAGTACAATGCGAAGCTACTGAAGGGATTTAAACAGAGGAAGGGCATAATAGAGCAGACATTCTGACAGATTCTTCTGAGTGCTGTGTGGAGAATGGGCCAAGCCAGAGAAGGCTAACTAGGAAACCCTCACAGTGAAGCAGGTGAACAATGTTGATGGCTTAGGTCAGGAAGGTTTTTGGTCTTCACTGGTTTAGCAGTCGAAATGGCAAGAAAAAGGAAGATTGGGTGTATTTATGATGTGTAAGACAGTGAGTCAGAATAAGTACTCAAAGTGAGGAGAAAAGTGGAAAAGTGATGAAAGAACAACAAAACAGTTCTAGAATGGTCAAAGCAGAGCAGCTTAGAGAAGATGATTATGCAATTTAAAGACAAAATTATTTAATAAAAAATTAAAACACTTTCAATCAACTTGATGAGAGTTTAACTGAAATCACTAGACTATATAAGAATATACCAAATTTAATGGGATAAAGGATATGTGTGTCTCAATTATAATGATTTGTAGTGTTTGGATACTTGAGAGCTTTTAAAAGAGGAGAAATCTTTAAACCATAATATGTTGCATTATGAAAAAATCAAATATCTTGATTTTTTCTGCAGTATTATAAGAAGTATTTTGTAGGCAGGTGAGCCACAAGGGCAAACCTCAATTTTGGATAAAAAGAGTATTTGTGATAGGTAGGTTTATTGTGCCAATCTGGACAGTGAACACATGTGGGATAAATTGAAGGACAGTTTAATTGAAGGGCGGAAAGATAAATGGCTTGGTGAGCCTCACCTTTCTTGTCTCTTGCTCTTTGGTGATTGGACAGTGTGCAGCTGCCTTAGCTGATTCTCTGCCTTAACTTGTGAGCTACAGCATTTGTGGGATACCCAACCCTGTGGTTCGAGGTTCCTTCAAGACTGCTCTGATATACTACTGGAGTATACATTGCTTGAGCTGGGGACTGTCATATGCTGTAATCTGGCTGACTGTTGCTGACCTGCCTTCCTGTGGGCAGATTAACTGAATTATTGAACTCAGAGGACTCAGCTGTCTGCTTCCTTGACTTACACCTGGTGGCCCTCGTGACTTGAAGGACTGCCATAGTATTAGCTTTCTCAGGGAAGTGAGTTGCACTGAGCCATTTGTATTGTTCTATAGAGTAATTAGCTCTATATTTTGCTCTATATTAGCTCTATATTTATTTTGAATCTCAGTATAAAAATGTATGATATATGGGGGCTGAGCCCCGGTGGCATAAGTGGTTGAGTGCAGGACTGTGGCCCAAGGGCTTGGTGGTTCAAATCCAGTGGTGGCTCTCAGGAGCAGTGCTGGGTAGTGGCCATGGCCATCAGAGGCAGTGATGCTGACCCCCCAAAAAATGTATGATATATGTATATGTATACACACACACACAGATACACACACAGTCATACTGTCCTGGCCACGTTTCTCTAAAGAACCTGCTCTGACACAACATTCAATAATAAATTAACAAAAAGGTAATTTAAAAATTATCTCATGAAATAATTTACATTGTTTAGTATCATAATTTGAATCTATTGTACAAAATTGAGCAGGATGGAGTTGATGAAAATGTTTAGTTGACTGCTATGAAAAGTACTAAATTTACATGAAACAGGGTCATCAGCCTTCAGAGTTATCTGAGGAATAATTTCAAGCTCATCATAATGAGCTTGAGAAATTTACTTCCGCATTCCCAGTCTGTGATTTATAATATGTAATAATGTCTACCTCATAGCATAAGATTAAGTTTAAAATTGTATAACACAGATTTCATAGTCTGAAATGGAAACATCAGTTTTTAAGTAGATGTATCAGTTTTCAGAGGTAGGATCAAACAATGGTAAGCAAACTAATTATGCCCAAACTCATTGCCAACGGGGTCACTGCTGACTCATAGTGATCCCACAGTACAGGGTAGGAGTGCCTCTATGAGTTTCCTAGACTGTAACTCTTTCACTCTTTCACTGCCACTTCTCTCTCCCACAGAGTGGACTGGCAGTTTCAAATCACTAATCTTGCAGATCACAACCCAGCCACCAGGGATTCCTAAGCAGAAGGACAAAAAGATTGCAGGGTATAAGTTTTGAGCAACAATTTAAGCCATATTAAGATTACTTTGAGAGTGTTAGAAATAATACTTTTTCAGAAAACTAGTTATAGTTTTGTTATATTGAACACCTAAAATGATAGAATTGTATACTCTGAAAATTCAAAGAAAGACTAGAACTCAACCACTCCAGTGGTTCCCAGAATTTGAGATTTCACAATCTCACAAATAGTTCCAGAAAATGATTAAATAAAACAGGGAACAATAAAAGCAAAACAATAACAAAAAAACAGGGAACAACAGAAAATTCTCAAATTTTTACTTACTTATATGAAATAAAAGTGTCAAGTAACTACTTGTTTTTTATGGTTAGATCTGTCAAGTTAAGTCAAATCAAGAAACTGCTGCCTTCTACTATTACATTGAGTTCTTACATGACATTCCTAAATCATATCTGTATAAAACATTCACTAAGTTGTTTATATGTTTTTTTCTTTTAAGCAGTCACTTGAATGCTCAGGAATATTTATCATGAACAACTGGCAGCTACTATTTCTATGTTAACTTAGTTACAATTCGTTCGGTCCTGAAATTTCTCAAATAATGGTTGCACTTCCTCTAAGACAGATTTGTTTGTTCTTCTGGCAGTCAATGGCACTTTCAGTGTTCTTCCTTCGACAACTCCACGATTCAGGTGCATTCTGTCTTCTGAGGTCTTCCTGTTCATTCTTCAGCTTTCCCACAAATAGGAGGCACTTGATAGCTTCAATCATTTCTTTGTTTATCAAAATGTTATCTACTTTTAAGGATTTTTGCTTTCTTAACTTTTCATTATTAACTATACTAATAGTTGTAGGTTTTTATCTTCATCAGTAAGTGTGCTCAAAGTTCTTTGAATGTACCTGTTCATTCTTTAAAAATAGCAAGAACTGTCTTGTTAGAATTTTGTTAAGAAATCTATGTAATCTACCCTACAGTCCTGTTCTTATCCCTTCAGACATTTTTTTTTTGCTCCCCAAATTCAAAGAACATTTGTAATGGACATGATTTGTGTGTCCTTCACATATGTCAAAAGTTGTTTTTTAGAATAATTTTGATACTTAGTTCATATACCCTAAAACTCAATAGTTCAATCATAGAAAAAGAGTTGTAAATAGGTAAAATTTGTCAGGGAAGAGTTAGAGAGATGGAAACACTGCATTCATAAGTATGTATACCCAGATGGAGAATATTTTGAGAAAAAATAGCTTTACACTTTGGTATTTTTGTTCAATAAGGATTTTATGTAATGTGCAAAGGCCTGGAGTTATAATGTTTTTGCATAGTTAATGAAACACAGGTAAGCATCTTTCTTGTATTCTTTAAGTCGAGCTCCATTTGACATCAGCAATGATATTCCTTGTTCCACATCACTTCTGAATCTGGCCTGAATTTCTGGAAGCTCCCGGTCAATGTACTGTTGCAATCATTGTTGAATGGATCTTCAGCAAAATTTTACTTGTATGTCATACTACTGCTATTGTTACATAACTTTCACATTTTGTTGGGTCGTCTTTTTTTAAGAATATTGACTCTCCTGGACTTGCTTTCATTTTATTCGACTGTCACCTGAACTTACATATGTGTAATCTGCTCCACAATTTTCCCTTGGCCTGGGTTTAGCTGGTGACATTCAGCTCTGCTTCCATCATCTCTTCCCACAGATGTTGTCAATTTGATTTCTGTGTATTCTATCTGGAAAGTTCAACAACCTTTTGGGTTGCTGAAAAAAGATATTTGCAATGAAGAAGTTGTTGGTCTTGCAAAATCCTGTCATGGTATCTCCAACTTTGCTTCTATCACCAGGACCATATTTTTAAGCTACCAGTTCTCTTTATTTTCAAATTTTACATTCCAGTCGCCAATAATTATCAATACATAGTGATTGTATGTTGGATAAATTCTAAGCTGTAGATGTTGGTAGAATTCTTCAGAGATTTTATCACTCGCTTTTGAGATTGATGCATAAATTTGAATCGTGATTTTATTGATTTAATTTCCTCATATGCAGATAGACAGACCTTGTCTTACCACAGTCTTATATATGTCTAGCTAGATCTTGAAATGTTCTTTTTATTCTTGACATCATAAACTATATGATTTTGTGATTAAAAATGTCCAACACTCATACGTTTCAATTCATGAATGCATAGAAGATCTGCCTTTGTGTGCTCCCTTTGCTTTTTAACAATTTCCAATGTTCCTAAATTTATACTTCATACATGTCAAGTTCTAATTATTGTTATTTGCAGCTGTTCATTCTCATTCTGAGATGACCCTTGTTAAGCAATGAGGTTCTCAAAAGTGTGACTCTCACAGGCTTTACTCCATCTCTGCCAAGAAGGTCAATCCTACTTTCAGAAGGCACCTCTTCCCCCGCGCCTTGCAAAGGGGGTGAGGTTGGGGGTGGGGGCTCATCTTCTCCCACTGTCTCTGACAAGACTCTGCTTCTATTCAGGAGGTTTTCAGTCCCTGACAATCTTTTGATGCTATCCAGAGCTTTTTGTCTCCCCCTTTTGATGTAGCATACATTTTATTAAATTTTATCCTACTATATCCTGATATTAAAAAGGGGATTTAGTGGAAGAATCTCCCCTTTACATCATCTCTTAACATAGAGCCCTACATTAAGAAAAATTCTCATCTGAAAAGAAAAAAAAAAGCAACCAAGATATGTTCCTTTCTTACAGGTGGACGTTGAAGTGGACCTAATTCTAATTTCCTTTAAAGATCCCCCAAAAGAAAAGCAGAATAGATGTAAATGAAGTGAATGTGAAAGTGGTCTGTTAAGCTCTGGGTCTCCGCTACCATTTCCCGTGGTGAGGATGCCGGCTCTTCTTTGTCTGCGCTTCTTATCCAGCGGCACCACCATTTTTATCACATTCTTCCTCGCGGTCAAATTTGATTTCCCTCCCTGAAAAGTGTTCTTTTCCTGTCACCGACCCAGCCTGTGCCACTGGGCTTCCTTTTCCTTTCAATGTGTGGTGACCTGTTCGACTTCGTTTGTTCAGGGATTCTTGTTCATCTTCCATGTCTTTCTGCTCTGTGGTTTTCGCCACTTGTCCTCCTCATACTTCCCATGTCACTTGCTGGTTTTTGACTCTGGGTTACTGTTACCTGCCTCGCTGGCTTTATGCAGTGCTTCTTCAGCACCCCGCCCCCCACCCCCAGCCATTTGCTCCTCTGACAAAGTGTCCAGTTGCTTTCTCCACAGGTCTTCTCCTCCAAGTCACCTGGAAACTTAAGCAAGCAGCCTATCCTTTCCTCTAGAGATTTCACTAGAGATTTCACTTCCACATCTTCTGCTAACTCCAGCTTTTCTTCCTGCGCTTGTTTAGCTTATAATTTAGTCTACACTTTATTTTGCTTTCTTTGCTTTTTATAATTTAGCCTACACTTTATTTTGCTTTCTTTGCTTTTGATTTGCAAAGCAATCATCTGAGAAAGGAATTAGCAGGTCTGTGTCGTTAACATTTCTGCCCAGGGGTTTCTATGCACTTCTTAGCACATTCATTTCTTTCAAACACAAGAAATATTGACCACGACCCAGAGCGTTTCCCATGGCTAATTCTTCCAAGGTGCCAGCCTCCTTCTTCTCTGGGATCTGGTCCCACTCTGAAAGCTCTGTTGAGACCTGCTCCCTGTGGGTGCCGCTGCTGCTGTGTGACATACCAGTGCCCAAGCTATCAGCTTAACCACACAGAATTAGCATTCCTGGAACCACAGACTGATACATGCGGCCATGTAGGGATCGCCACCTAAAATCCAGGCCAGAAGACTCATGATAAGTGGAGAAAAGACTGAACTTGCCAAAGATTTCATTCTACTTGGATGTACAGCTAACGCTCATGGAAACGGCATGGAAGGACTCAAACGCCGTACGGAACTGGACAGATCTGCTGCACCAGACCCCGTTAGAGTATTCAGTCACTCTCAGGGCACGGGGGCATCTGGGCCAAGCGTAGAGTTTTCAATTGCCTCATATTTCGGTGCAAGCTGCAGCATGAGTTTTGATGATCCTAGAAGAATTGAGACATTTAAATTAGACAGAAAACATTGAAAGTACCACGGACTGCCAGAAGAGCAAACAAATCTCTCCGAAGTGGTACAAGCAGAATGTGCTTTCAAAGTGAGAACGGCAAGACTCCCGTTTCACTTTGGACATGTCATCAGGGAGATGTTCAACAGCAAGCTGTAAAACAAAAGGAAAATCACCCCCAACTCGCTGCCATTGAGTCGATTTGGACTCCCAGCCAGGCCACAGGAGAAGGGAGCACTGGCCCTGGGAGGTTCTGAGACTGTAACTCTCATTGGCAGTGGAAATCCCATCTTTCTACTTTCTGATTTTGAGGAATTGCTGCTGATTTCGAAGTGTTGAGGTTGCAGCTCACAGCTCAGCTCCTAACCTCTATGGTGCCAGACTGGAGAAGGGCATCGTAGAGTGTTCACAATAAAGCTATGACCCAGGGCAGGAAGGAGTGAGGAAATGACTGCACTAAGGGACTCAAGCTTAACAACAGCTGTCCGGGTGAAGCAAGACGAAGCAGTATTTTGTTCTTTTATACAGAGTTGTTATGCATTGGAGTAGATTGACACCACCTTACAACAAGTGGATTTTGTAGCAATAATTTTACCCTGCATTCTATAAATAACCTATTTCTTTTTGCTATTGAAAATAGTTTCACTGATATGACTTTTATTTATATCTACATCTGTCATTACTTCAGGAGCCCTGGTAGTACAGTAGGTTCAGGATAAGGCTGTGAACCAAACAGTCAAGATTTGGAATCTACTAGATATTCTATAGGAGAAAGGTAAGGCAGTGTGATGATTAAGGGTTGTTGTGCCAACCTGGCCAATGAACACATTGAGATTAATTGAAAGGCAGAGAGATAAATGGCTCAGCGAGTCTTGCCTTTCTTGTCTTTTGTTCTCTGATGGCCAGACCAGTGTGTGGCTGCATTAGTTGGCAAGGCTCAGTTCCTGCGAGCCATCCTGCAGAGAAGCCACTGGAACCTAACCTGATGCAGCCCTGGGTTCTGGAGAAGCCATGCGGAGACCCGTGTCAGTGCTGAGATGCTGACACGCTCACTGATTCAGCTTTCCTCCTGCATTCGGCGTCATTGCATGTGTTTTGTGAGATGGAGGAGGACTTTGTATATCGGTGTCAGACATGTCGGTTAATGTTGAACTTATGGGACTGGACAGCACTGGGTTGGGATGCTTTCTGAATGTACACTACCCATTACATTAAACTCTCTTATACATCTATGGGTTTCTATGGCTTTGTTTTCTCCAATCTACCCTGACTAATGCAGGCAGTGTGTCAGTTGGTATAATTATTTCAAAAATGGTTTCAGGTATTATAATAATTTAGCAGTATTTCACAGCTCATGTTATGCTGTGTGTATGTCACTGCTAGAGTTGCATTTGTAAAATCTGTCAAATTTCCCACAGTTCAGAGGAGGCTTTTGACATGAGCATATTTTGTATTCAATTATTCTTTTAGCACATATCAATCCAAAGTATTTCTTCTATCCTGAGTGGTACATGGCTAGCATAATTGTTCATTAGTGTAGGGGATCTGGGTGGCAAAGAAGGATGCCTGTAGTGTTCTTCATCAGAAAAAAGTGATTAGGGGTTAGTAAGGGCACCCCAAAATCAAGTGGAAGGTGTCATTTTATCCATCTGCAAGATGAAAGAAAACTGTGCTGACTTGACAGTGGTATTAATAATCGAACTCTCATAAATTATAGAGGAGAAGCTGACAATAATGAGGTCAGAGGCTTCTGAATTTCTTTAAAGGGGACCATTTAATTTCTTACAGCAATAATTGCAGAAATAAATAATAGATAATTAATAAATAAATAAATAAATAAGATTCTGAGTTGTACTTCCTTTGTCCCTCTTGTTCTTACTGCTTCAACGCCTCAGTCAGCTTTCCCCATGGGAAATGCACTGGTCTGCTGATAGAAAGTGGAGAGTTGATGTGTGAGGTTTCAGAAACCATGTTTTAAGAAATTCCTGAGAAAGCTTGTAACATTATAGGCAACTAACTGACAAGTGTACCCAATGAAAGATTGAGGAGACTGATGCTCAAAAGTAGTTCTTCCAATTTCAAACAACAAATTTGGATTCACCTTCCTCTTTCTCTCAGGAAGAAGCTTAGATAGTCATACTTTAGGATGTAAGGAAATGGTTCAGCTAGGAGACACGTCCCAGCATCTATACAGAATCAGAAGGGAAGGGAGGGTAAGAAAGAGCTGTCTAGAGGCAAGCACAGAGAGATTCACTCTGATCACAATGACAAGTCTGTTCAGCTGAATCTGACTTAAGGAATAAATCTAATTTCCTTGTGCAGTTAAAACACGCTTCCTGGATGTCATTCTTGACATTCAGGAGCTTGGAGATACATCAATAAATATAGCAAAAGCTCTTTGGGAGGGGGTGGCACCTAATAATATAATATAATGTATTATATCATATAATGTTATATATAATATATTATATATTATAATAATATACAATACAATGTATTATATAATATATAATATAGTATAATATATGACACAATATAATAATATATAATATAATATTATATATTATAATATATGATATGATATGATATGATGTTTATAATATAGTAAACATGGGCTTCTCCCATGTTGATTCATGTCCAGAAGGTCTTAAAAAATTCCCAGCGGCCATCCTAATAGCTATAATGTGAACGAAGAATCCCAAACAAAGTAATCAGTGTTCATATGTCATGGAATCCAAGCTTCCTGGAGCAGTGACGCTGAATAATTCCTTGAAACTATTGTGCTGAGATAATCTTTAACCCTCAAACCATAAATCAAGGCTATTCTCTTAAAATCTCCTTATATCAGACAACAGTCTACTTAACCAGTATATATTACCTTTCTTGAGCTTTGTATTCTTTTAAGAAACATACTATATGGAATCCAATTGTTAATAGTAATTCAGAAGGTTATATAGGACGTGTGTGGGGTAGTATGGGGGAAGGAGTGAGGTTATACTGATAGGAGAAGAATCTATCAGAAACCGAGGGTAGGCATGACTGTACAATTCAAAGATTGTAACCAATGTCACTGTAATGTATGAATAGAAATTATTAAATTAAATGTTCTTGACACAATGGATGGGTGGATTGTGATAAGAGTTGTACGAGCCCCCAATAAAATGATTTAAAAAAGAGAAATTGTTGAATTTGTGTATGTTTCACTGTGTACATAATAAATTATATACCTATTGTGTTGAAAAATGACTAGTGAAGTAAGAAAACCCAATAAGCACAGCAAAGACTTTCTCCTTCTTTATTTAAATTTTGTAACAAAAGTCCTTTTAAGTGAAGGGGAAACCCACAGGGGTTAAGCTTCCAGTAAATCCCCTCTGACCTCAGACCAGGGTTGGGAATAGTCTTGCTATTATGGAGGGTGCTCAGGAAAGAAGATTATTGCAGATGCAGTTATGTTAAAATTTGACCCCTCATCCTCTGATCTCCCTTTTGATGCATTGAAAATTTGTTCTACTTCTTAATAATTTCTGCATTCTTTTCTATTGTGGTTTTAAAATGCTGACTTTGTTGTTGTTGTTGTTGTTTGTGTGTTTTTCAGTATATGGAATCCAGGATAGGTAAATGTATAACTTAACAGTAACAGTAACAGTAACTGAATTAATTGTTTCTTGGGGTTATGGCAGGAAAGGTTGGGAGTTAATGGGGAGCTAATATCAATAATTACAAGAAAGATGAAAATGTTATAAAATTGGGGGATGATTACACAACTTTAAAAATATGGTTCAACTCTTGAATTGCATGATATGTGAATTATAGGCCAATAAAAATATAGACATAAATATATAAATATTATTATTAGGTAATTTGAAGTAGGGACACAGAGAAAGTTTGCTGACAGTGATATTTGAGTAAAGACATCAAGGGACAGCTATGCAGACACTGAAGGAAGAGAAAGAAGTCACCCCCACCTCAAATGGTAGCATATTTGGTTTGTCAGAGGACAGTTGGAAGCTGGTATGACTCTTGTGGAGCCAGAAGTGGACAAGAGGTTAGAGTTCAGGTGAGTGTTGGCTGGAATGGGGGCTCTGCACAACATTTAAGGGACTTGGGGTTTCACTGTGAGTGTGATAGGAATCATGGGAGGTGTTAAACACTTTTAATGTCTGCCATCCTTTGATATAAAAACAAAGTTAATATCACTGTTAAGAAATTCGTGTGTTTTAAATATTACTGTTTTTTAAGCATTAAAACATTAATTGCTTACCTTAAGCACATCCACGTGTCAGTATATGAGTCTGTGAAAAGAGGGCTAGTTTGGCTCTATTGTTTGGGAAAAACACAACAGAAATGCCATGATCTCTAATAGGAGAGACCAGGGGAGAATAATTACACATGTCAGGAGCATAAATGACAATTCTGCACATGAAAGACTTATATAACAACTGAATTCACAGGACTTCACCCCAAATGGCAAATCACACAGCCTCACTTTTATGTGACAAGAAAATCACTTCATTGGTAAGTAATGCCTGCTTCCCTGTCACTTTAGAACTGCTCTAGGTGGGAATTTAAAAGTTAGGGACAATGCATCATTAAATAATAAGATGTCAGAACTCTGAGAGATAGTAGAGATGCTCCAATCCAACCATCAAAAATTCAATTTTTGATGAGGTATGTCAAAGAGAGAGAAAGAGAGAGCTTGAGAAGTCCCCCAAGGTCACATAGAAGCCAGTGTGCTATATGCATAACAGTTGCTTATGCGGCTCAACTGCTTTCATGACAATCCTCAAAGGCTTGTCTCTCTCTCTCTCTCTCTCTCTCTCTCTCTCTCTCTCCCTCCCTCCCTGAATTTCCATTTGTTGTAGGGACTGCTATGATCAGAATAAAACATTGGGAAAATAATTGTGCTTGCCACCAGTCTCAAGCTCTCACATACCCTGTTTCTCTAAGTCCTGGCTCATAGAGCAGTAGTTCCCAAACTACCTTTTTTCTGTGATGAGCATGAGGAATTGTGCACACACACATACTTGTCAAATGTCACTGATGTCTACATTTAAGATATGTGAGTCTTACATTAGGGGAGCATTAAAAAGTTCATGGGAAAACAGAATGATCAGATAATGGAGTTTTTCCAGTAATTTTTAAGTCCCTTGCATTAATTTTAAGAATATTAAACCTAACAAGTTTACTAAAAATATTCTTTGCCTATAGTCTTAATTTTACCACTCTCCTGTCAGTTTGGCACACTGTGGTGGCTTGCCTACTATTGTGAAACTGGATGCTACACCAGTGGCATTACAAATGCCAACAGGGACAACTTGGTGGGTGGGTTTCAGTGATGCTTCCAGATGCAGAAAATTCAAGGAAGAGACTCACACTCTTTCTGAACATCCGCCAAGAAGAACCCTGTAGGGACGCAGCAGAACACGGTCTTCCTTGCTTGCTTTGGACACATCACCCCGGGAGTTATGTCTCCAGGAGAGCACATCTAGTCTCATGAAGTGGAGGGCTCAGAAGACTGAACGAGACCTCTGTCCACATGGATGGACCCGAGGCCTGCGATCGGAGGATGACACAGACTTGGCAACAGTGTTTGCTGTTGTGTATAAGGTCGCCATGAGTCACAACTGCCTCAACAGCAATTCACAGCATCACCTTGTTCCATCTCAGGAAAGAGTGATCATTGCAAGGTTATTTATAATAACAAACATTGGAAAGCAATCCCATTGTCGAACAAGAGCACAATAACTTAAACTGACCATAAAAGATTAGAGGCAGGAATATTTAAAATTACTTCAAATGAACAAAAACTATATTCTTTAGTTTAGAGCTGCTGCTCTGAGACCTAGTAACCAAAACGTATATACTTGATGCTGATTTTCTCACGTGTGGTCCTGTTGGATCTATTCTTGTCCTGTTTCTGCCTAGTCGCTGCCATATAGCATTGCTCACGTTCCCTTACAGCTGCTTTCTTCTCGGTGGGATGCACCTACAGGAGATGGAAGTGGGGAGAGGAAGAGGTACCCTGCTGCACAGATCCCCTCAGCTTGTTTCAGGGCTATCTAGCAGTGGCTCTGGAGGCCTAAGACTGTTGGGTACTTTCTACTCCGTGATGCTAGCTCTTACTGGGCTCTGATAATATTTGCTTTCTTACACTTGTCAAGGGCCCAGTTTCAAGTTCTATAACTTCCCTTAATCTTGCCCATAACCCTACAAATAATGCCTTTATTGAAGCCTCTTGAATTGCTGCATTTTAATGCAATTCTGTTTCCTTGCAAGACAGATTCACTCTGGACTTTGTACTACTACCAATTGCATATCAGAGTTCTAACTGGCTAACATTAAAATAACCTAGTTTTTTTTTTAAATCACTGATATGGAGGTTTTAATTGAATACTATTGTTGGCATCATTTATTGAGATGTGCTATATAAGTACTTATATTATGTTTATTTTTTAATCCCTCCAGATTCCTTATTCCTCATAAATAGTGGTTAATTGCTTTAAAAAAGAAGAAAAGTAAAATTGAAATGGATGTGGTGTCTTCAGTGACAGACAAGCTTATCTCAAACAAACAAATAAAAATAATATTAAACCCACCTAATTCTTGGTGGTACAAATGGTTAAGTGCTCTCCTAAGACCCATAATGTTTGTGGTTCAAACCTGTCCAGTAAGCTTACCTGTTGTGCTTACCTGTCCAGTATGCACAGCTGAGGGTCTGTTTCTGAAAGATCACAGCCCTGAGAGCCCCAGGGAGCAGCTCTGGTCCTCATTCCTGGGTCATTGTCGGTAAGAATTAGCTCCATGACAACTAACAACAGCCAAAGATGAATTAGGTTCAACAATCTCACAACAGATTGTTTTCTTGGTTACTATCATTTGACCATTCTTCATTAAAAATCTGCAGCTTCATCTAGATGAATTTGAACCACCAACCTTATGATTAATTGTTTGTGATACCCAGGGACTAGATTGTTCGAATATCTGTGCATTAGAGCTATGAGATGCTATTAGACACTTTAATGCTATTAGGTATTTTGAGGATGCAGTTAGAATTATAACTATCTTCCTAAGACTGAATGAAATTAACTATATTTCAAACTTATTTTTATAATTTTTGACCTGTTACATTTTGTGACTTTTTTTTTCTCCATTAATAAGGATGACAGAGAAGTCATCTTGGTGGTACAAGCACTTCTATAAAATATAGACTGGGCATACCACCATCTCTTTCTATTTCAAAAACAAGTGGATCTGCCTAATTTAGCATGGGCAGATTTCCTCAAGTTTTTCTTCAATAGTTTTTGCATTGAACTAGATACTCTTGTACTAGGTAAAAGATTGATGTAGACCTTGTTAATACTGTATATTAACCAGTCACTTTCTCATCCTCTGCTGAGTATTCTGGTCACATGCTTGTTGGTGTCTGTTACCTCTGAGCTAAAATCCAGAAGGAATTCATTTGTAGAACTGTGATTCGGGACTTGCTGGTGTCGCCCATTTATTTCTAGACTAGGAAAGCTGCTGAAGTATGTCAGCAAGCCCTGTGGAATGCAAGTGGTTAACCAACACCCTGCATCAGTGGAGAGGTTGATGGTTCAAATCCTCCAATGGAAGAGCTGGTGATCTGTGTCTGAATGACCGTAGTCACCACAAAAGCTACAGAGCACACTGCTGCTCAGATCCAGGGAGGGTGGCCAGGAGTCAAGATTGACTCAACTGTAACTATTTTTATACTCATATGGGGGATGAAAAGATACAATTTCTTTGGAACCAGATCATCTCCCATTACTAAACAGAAACCAGGTATTCTTTGAGGCTAGAACCTTGAGGTAATCTTCAAGTATCCACCAACAGTCTTACTGGTGCAGCTATCGACATACAGTCAAAGCTGGCTAGCATTTATCAAAATCAAAATCAATTTCATACTAACCCAAGAGCTCAGGAAGACTTTATCTCAATGGATGTTGTCTTCCAATTAGCTGTACTGTTTGTTAGCTTTGTGAATATGGGAGGTGGTTATCTTTTCCTCACCAAACACAAATAAATCCCTGTTGTGAAACCGCCAGGAATCATTCCCCCCTTTGACTGTGCTGCCAATCAGTTCTAATGTGAACTGTAATTCTTCAGTGCCCTGTAATTTTCCTAAAAGCCTCTAGATTAGAAAATGCTGCTCAAGCTGATGGCTTCCTTCTCTGTGTACCTGCACAGCAGGCAGATGTACGAGTGACAGAAATGTGTCCCATCTCATTACTTAATCATTTAGATGGATATTGTGCACAACGATCCCATTTCTTTATTGTGTGGAGCTGGAGGAAGGGCCTCCTTGCTGTCATGGTTACATGTCAGTGTTGGAATTTTAAATTGAGATACACTGTAGTCGGTGAGAGCTTTTAGACAATCTCGGTCTGGTGCTGTCCTTGTCACTGTTAACAGCAGAAATCAGTCACTGCTTATTGCAAACTGTCTAATCCAGTTTTTGTAGTTATGATGAAATGATTGTATAATCAAGAGAGGTATAACATTCAATTGATGGAGAATGAAATTGCCTTTTATTGGTTCTCTTTCATAAATGCTATGCTTCTGGTTATTCTTCAGAAAACATTAAATACTTCAGTGTGAATACTTCTCCAGGGAAATCGATGAATTCCTAATCATTTCCAAAGTCTTAGCATTCTGTATGAAGATGTAGCCCTCACTGCAATAAGGATCCCATGCACTGTTAGAAAATTTACTCCATCAGCAGTCATGATAGATAAGGGTCTGTGGAAACCTGGTTGGGTCAGAACTCTCAGTGGATTGGCAATGAAGACATTGCCCCATGATGTGATCTCCCTGGGGCTGTGGACTGTTTCTTATAGAAATGGACACTGTGAAAGGGTTTTCTTGTTTTTTGTTGTCTTTGAAGTCCGCATTTGGCTCATCATTTGACCTCTGCTTCTTTGTACTTGAGTCAGTGGCCCACTGATTTTGACATCTACCACAGCTTGCCCTTTGACCTGCCAGTCTTGGATTCATTAGCCTCGATGGCCTGAAGTCTACTAGTGAACTTGTTGGCCTTAGGTTCACTCCACTGCTTGAGTCTAGACAAACTGCCAGCCTGATAGCTTATCAACAGATGTGAAATTTGCCTGCTTCTACAATTGTATAAACTATTTATTTGATATAAATCAATCCTCTCTCTCTCTCTCTCTATATATATATATATATATATTTATATATATAAGTCTGTCAACTTCTGCAGTCTTATTTTTGCCTATAGGGTATATTTAAGTGATCCAAAAATACAGCATTCCATTTTGATATGATAAATCCAAACATTTCTGTTTAAGTGAATTGTAAAACTGAATACATCTGAAAGTTTACATCAACCCCAAATTATGTTAGAGTAGCTCTGAAATGGTATACTTCTTATATCTCCTAAAGCTTAGTATTCAGCATCTGCAAACTCTTATTACATAATCATTAGTCTTTCTAGCTTTTATTACTTTGCATTATGTTCCTTTGAAAATGAACACATGAACCCAAGTTCTAAATGAAGGATTTAGAAAGATTTTAGAAATCGTAGGTTCAAATATCTGTTTATATTTTTACTGCAATGATTATATCATTTTATTTTGAAAAACAAATATTTTACTGAAACAATTATTATTATCTCAATCACAGTCATTGTTCCTTTGCTAATAAATTACATGGGTATCTGTTAAGTATATTTGTTATGAATTTACATTTTTGCATAAGCCATTGAAAATTTGGTTAAAGAAAAAGAGCCCATCGATGATAAGACAAACAAGGTTTCCTAAACCTAAATGCTGTTTTCTTTAGTTTGCTTGATTTTTTTGGTTTACTTTCTTAATACTGGTACACACTTCCAGATACACATCTGCTAATGACACTCCTGCGGGGCTGAGCCCTGGTGGCTGTAAGTGGTTGAGTGCGGCACTGCGGCCTGTGGGCGTGGCGGTTCAAATCCAGCAGCAGCAGCTGCTCTCTAGAGCAGCACTGGGTAGCTCCCGTAACCACCAGAAGACAGTGATGCCAAAAAAAAAAAAAAAAAATGGCACTGCTGTGTTTTCTTTTTCCAGGACTTGATGGCATTTTATGTTATGAGATATGAGTCCTGACGCACTAGGTGATCATACACTAATTCAGGGCAGTTTCTCCACCACAACTATCAGTGCATGCCTAGGACACCCTTCCTGTGACCGACAGATGAGTGGCCTGGGGGAAATGAAGACTGGTGGTCTTCACTCCGTTTCTCTGCCTCTAATATCAAGCATACAGGTACAATTTGTAAGCATGAGAAATGTCAGTCACAGTCTTCTTGACTTTAGTCTACTTTTCACCTTCTTATGGAGGAATTGAGGCAGAAGCATTTTATCCACAAACTTCATGTGCTGCAGAATAAAGCACTCATTTAGGATTATACCTTTAAAGATTGAGATCATTTCTCAATCCGTTTTGAAACGTTTTGAAAATGATGGATTTTCTTTCTGTTTCTCTCCTAAGTGTGTCTATAGCAGAAAATAACATTATTCAATAGTTTTATTAGACATAAAATTCTATTTTTTCAGTCTCTTGGAGATATCATTATATGCATGTTTTCTGATGAAACCTTATGTTTTACTCTAATTGATGTTCATTTAGAATAGAATATCGGCTTTTTCTCTGGATGGTTTAAGATTTCTCTTTATATAAGGGATTATGATACTTTGCTATTATATACGTAAACGTGAATTTCTTTGTACCTTTTTGTGCTTGAACTTAAATCTGTGGATGATGACTTTATCAATTTTAGAAAATCCTCATAATTTCAAAAATTGTGTCTGCTCCATTTCCTTTCTCTTCTCCTCGTGGAACTGAAAGTAAATGAACGCTTGGCATTGTTACTGTATTCTCCATATCTCTTATCACCTCACCTTCAAACATTTAATCCATATGCTTACGACCATTCATCTGTCATTCGTTTTCAGCAGTTTCTTTTAACCTACCTCCGTGTTGACTGGATTCCGCCTCTAATTTGTCATTAATCATTGACTTCTTTTTTTCAGTTGTTTTCAGTTCTACAAATTATTTTCAGTTCTTTTTCAAGTATGCTAAGTACTTGCTTTATATTCCTTTACTTTTTTTTGTTTTAAAACTTTAATAATATCTATATACTATTGAGCATGACTAATGCCATTACTTTAAAACCTATTTAAAGTCTAGCTATTGATTCCACTGTATAGGCCAGGCTAAGTCAGTCTGATCAACCATCTCTTGTTTCTTTGTGTTCACATTCATACTTTGTTGTCTCTTTGCATGCCTATTATCATTCATGGATTGTGTTCTAGACAATTTATTTGAAAAATAATCGAAAACATTTGAAATCTAGACAAGGTTATCTTCCTCTAAAGAAAAGTTGTGTTTGCTTCTACCAGGCACTTCTAGGAAATGTCACAATGACGTGAAATTCTATGAGTAAGTCGTTCTGGCTCCCAAGCCAGGCATAGGAAATTTACAAGATCCTCTAGGAGCTGGCTTCAGCTCTGGTCCTTTTCACTGGGTAAGGCTGACAAAAGTGTGCCGAGTGTCTCAGTACCCAGTTCAGGAATCAGCAGATGCCCCTGGAGGAAAACCAACCGCTCCAAATGTTGAGCTCACATGTCAACATATTTAGTTATTCTTGTCTGGCAAGTCTTTAATTGTTTCTTATCTGTACTATAACAATGAGTTATTTTTAAAATGTTTGTCCTGATCTTGTAGCAGTCGGCTGAGTGCGGGTTGGTATGCATTATCAGGGTTTCTATTAGTGGAAGTGGAAGTTTCATAGTCTCATCTTTTCTTTTTTTTTTAATTCTCACGGCGATCTAAAATTCATATCATCTAACACAGTTCCTATGATAACATGCTAAAGTATAGTGACTGTGTTTTCCAAAAGTTGATTCACATTGTTCCTTTCATTTTCAATGCAATTATAGTTCTGTGTTATGGCTTTTTTGTCATTTTGTTTTGAAGATTATAGAATATAGTGTTGTGTTAGGCAGGGATATCTTAGAGAAATAAAATTCAGGACACTAGTAATTCTTTTTATGTATTTATATATTGAGAAAGGCATATAAGATAAGGAAGAAAAAGTTAACTATCTATAAAGCAATACAGATTGCTCGGTACAACTCACTTGCGTGAGGCAACTAGAAGACTGGCAGTCCTTCAAATCTTGAGGGCCGCTGAGTAGTCCTCTGTAGAGCAATCCAGGCTATCTGGTTACAGGCAGCAAATGGCATAGCAGGTCGCCAACAGTCAGCCAGATGACAGAGTCCAACAGTCCCCAGCTCAAGAGATGTATATCCCAGGAGCGTGGCGAAGTAGGGCTTGAAGGAACCTCAACTCACAGCAACACAATTAGGTGTCCCACGGGTAGTGTTGCTTGGAGGTCGAGGCACAGGACGAACAAGGCAGCTCTCTGGTCCGAAGATCCGGAAGCAAGAGAGAGGGTGGGACTCGCCGAGCCCTTCCTATCTCTGCCCTTCAATTCATTCCATGTGTTCATTGGCCGTGCCGTCACAATAGACCCACAAATCTTCTGTGGCCATGTTGGCATAAACAAACCTACCCATCACAAATGTCTTCTGGGTTTTGAGTAGGTTTTATTTATTCGTTTCAGTTTTTTATTATGGCTTTGGTGAAATTTACAGAACAAATTATATTTCCATTCAATATTTTACACACACTTTGGTTTGTGCTGTTGGCTGCCATCCCCAGAGATGAACAGCACTCCTCCCAATTCAAGCCTGTTTGCCTTTCCATATGTCCTTCTTTCCTATACATTTTTGCCTTTTAAGGTTTATCCCTGGGCACATCTTGTCTTTTAATTATGGTCTGGCTGACTGTTCTAAGGATTGTGTGCTTCTCTGAAACGATTGCCTGTTTGGTTCGGAAGTGAGCAATTGGGGTGGGTTCATTCAGGCTCACAGGGTGTGTAAGGGCCTTAATCCCAGAAAGTCCTCTAGTGTCTTTCAGATCACTATGTCTGATTGTTTTAAACTGATTTTGAGATTTGTTCCACATGTTTCTCCCATTCTGTCCAAGAACGCTCCTTTTGGATCAGTTATTTGTGGTGGTTAAGCACCACCTCGTTCTTCTAGGCTGGACTTCAGTGTTGGAGTGATCCATTTGGACTCACTTTCTTTGCGTCTTCTACTTTTGTTATGCTACATTGTTCTAGACCAGGTAAAACTAAAGTGGCAACACAAATGGTGCTCAGACGCTGTTAAGACCCTACTTGCTACTGACCAAAGAAGGATGGAGACTATTGTGTGGACTTTGCTGTGCCCGTTGACCTGACTGTCCACAAGACTAGGTCCCCAACCCCCCTGGCCCAGTGACTCAGTTCCTTCAAGGTGTTTGGTTACGATGAAGACATCTTCATAGCTTCACTTCTTTTGCAATTATGGTGCTTTAAATTTTCGAAGCAGAAACCATTTTTCTCTAACTTTTCACTCATACCCACACTCAACATATTTAATATCCTAGTTCAGAGTTATAATGCAAATAAGTAATTATGTACATGTTAACTTGATACTATAAATTCTAGGGGCCATTAAGCTAGAAATCATTTGGTTTGATTTTTGTTTTAAGTCAATTATTATTTTGAAGGTTAATTTTGCTTAAGAAAGTGAAGCCTTTTTTATTAATTACTGTTATGATAATTATTTTATGTTTCCTATGTTATAGTCAACTTTGTCTTCTGTGCTTTGTTTTTCTTTCTTTTTTTGGGGGGGAGCGGGCTTCACTGCTCTCCGGTGGTGGGAGTAGGAGGCCCAGCCTCACTGCTGGAACTGAACCTCCGTCTCAGTGGGCCACAGTCCCGCGCACAACCACTACGCCACCAGGGCTCAGCCATCTTCTGTGCTTTGATGCAGATGGTTTTTCTCTCTTCACTTAGCAAATTAAAGCTAAGGAAGATTAGGTTTGTAAACTTAACTTTTAAGTTAGCTGATTAATAATTGGGAAAATTATATTTATAATTTTATAATATATAAAATTATATTACATATATATGCCAACCTTTTAGTCATTTCTGTTGTTCAGTTTGCCTGCCCTGCCAATATTTTTCATTAGGTCTATTTTGTTTTACTGCCGACAGAGCCCACTTCTTGATCCTAACTCCTTGAACCTGAGGATAGTTGAGGACATATTGATCAAATTGAGTTAATTGTGTTCTTTCTTTAGAGCAGTGATTCTCAAATTATGGGCCACAGCCCCTTTGGGGGTGTCGAATGACCCTTTCACAGAGCTTTCCTGATTCATAGCAGTAGCAAAATTACAGTTATGAAGTTGCAATGAAAATAATTTTATGGTTGGGGGTCACCACAATAGGAACTGTGTTGAAGGGTAACAGCATTAGGAAGGTTGAGAAGAACTGCTTTAGAGAGTTAAGAATTAGATTCTAATCCATCAGGCTCCATAGTGGAACTAAACGTTACAAGAAAAATGCTGAATTAACTATGTCTAAAAGTAAGTGCAAAAAATTAGTAGGGAAAGTGTAGAAAGATGGACCGCTAACATGAAAACAAGAAAGAACGAAGGCTTCTGAAGTGGAATGCCCTGATCGCTGTTTGGCTATGTGTTCATTGTGAAGCTTAACTGCCTAACTCACACGACTCTGTGAGACATTTTTTATCCTTCTCTGAAAGCTAATTTTTTATTAAAAACCAACATAGAGGGGGAGACTTATTAACAACCTGCAGTATGCAAATGACACAACGTGCTTGCTGAAAAAGACCAAGATTGCAGCCTGTAGGATGAATCACAACTCCATGTAAAGAAGACCCAAATCTTCACAATTAATGGAGAAAAGGTTGAAATTGTGAGGGGTTTCATCTTGCTTGAATCAACAATCAATGCTTATGACAGCAGCAGCCAAGCAATTCCTACAGTGCACGGCATTAAGTGAACCTGTACACGATCTCTTCAAAGTGCTGAAAAGACAAAATGCCACTTGGAAGAGTAAGACGCACCTGACCCAGGCCCTGCTGCTCACCCTGGTCTCTTGTGCATGTGAGCATTAGGCACTGACGAAGGAAAATGGGAGGAAAAGTGATGCCTTCGAATTGTGTTGGCAAAAAGAATATGTTGAAAGTAACTTTTACTGCCAAATGAGCAAATTGCTCCGTCCTGGAAGAAGTGCAGCCAGAATGCTCTTAGACGCGAGGATGGCAGGACTTTGTCTCACAGACTTTGGACATTTTGTCAGGAGAAACCAGTATCTGGAGAAAGATATCCTACTTGGTAAAGTAGAGAGATGGTGAAACAGAAGGAAACACTCAAGGAGATGGATGGGCACAGTGCCTGTGACAACGGGCTGACGTTGAAAGAAGATGTTGAGGACAACACAGGCCCAGCTAGTGTTTGTTGCGCTGGGTGCTGGGGTCCTATCTGTGGGAACTGACTTGATGGCCCCAGACAACAACACAGGTGGGTTATGTTCCTGGTAATTAAGTAATTTTTCACCAAGACAAGGCCATTTACTGAATGTAATTTTTGGTCATCTGACTTATTTTTACCTTTACATACGTAAATAGTGTATGTAAAGCTTATTACATTTTATTAGTCCTCAAACTCAGTTTACTTGACATGAGCCATGTTAGGAATTACTGTTCATAAGGTCCTTTTAATAAGTTTCCGAAAAAGTACAATAAAGTAGTTAATGAACATGTCAATCTTGGGGAGAAAAACAAAATGCTTGAGTCAACAACTCACTGGATTTGGGACAATTCTTTGCAGATATTGAGATCTTGTGTCCCTTTTCTTTTAAGATAAATATTCAAACAGAGGTCACAAATGAAGCTGTAAAATAACCTGAAAATACTCTAAGAAGCTTTACCGGTCTATCCAGTTCTTGACAGTGTGCTACATAATGTGATGAACCCAGACTCCTTGGTGGTGTAGTGGTTACACGTTAGTCTGCTAACTGCAAAGTCAGCAATTGAAACTACCAGACAGGTTTTTAAGTCCCATAAAGAGTTCTAGCCTAGGAAACCCACAGGGACAGTTTCACCCTGCCCCATTGGGTCTCTATGAGTCAACATTGCGTGGATGGCAATGAGTTCGTTTTGTTTGGGGAGAGTGATTAACCATATAAGTAACTTTCTAAAAGAGTGCTTTACAGAATGTCCCCCTGAGAAATTTTAGAGAGCTCTTGAAAGCCAGCTTTTCTTCTGAGTGAACTAAACTAGAAACCATATTGAAGATGCACACTAGTTTGAAAAGGTACAGAATGTGTCACTTGTATGGTTTACGGCATTTTTCTGGGAAATAGAAGGACTTGGGAAGCCACTTTTAATGCTTGAAAAATAGAAGCTGGAATGTTTATACTTTAAGTAGAGACTTCAGAAAATTATTATTTTTTATCTGTTTGCTTGAAAGATCAGTGCATCTCAATTATAGATAGAAGCAATGGTACTTCAGGATTTTTGATAAGTAAAAATTTACATGGGCACAGACCTGTGTAGAACCAGATGGTGATAGATAAATCGTTATCATCTACTTAGGACTACAAAGAATAAACACATATAAATATAAAGGTTATACTATCCATTATTAATTATATGCTCAAATGATAGATTCTGAATTGTGTCCAAGGGACTGAGACCACATGCAACACCAACTATCTTAAGGGTTACAGAAAATACAGTAAGAAGGTCATGGCAAAAGGCAGACATTATGTCCTGGAGGTCAGTATTTTTTCCATTAGAGCGAACATGCTTCACTGAGGTGCCTGTTCATAGTCAAGGTTAAGTTCTTGCAAAATTTGTGAATTAATGATTTATCATCAGACTGAGTCAAATTTCTGGGGGACTTTTATGGATGTCTATAAAATTTTTTACCAAAGGGGAAATTATATAATTTATAGATTGTAGTACATGGCATCTGACCTCCTCTGATGCCCTGATTGACCCGAAGCAGAGATCAAACATTCCCGCACCTTGCTTTACATGTTCTGATACTAACCAGTCTTCCCATGGCACTCTGCCTCTTTTGGAGGTTTGGTCCTTCATTATGGTGACCCCACAAAGCTCACAGAGAAGATGATCAATAAAGGAAGTTTAATAGGGAAGTTAGTAGTTTACCACAAGCTACAATCGGAAACCATTACGGACACAGTTGGTGGTCCATAGGAAGACTTTTCCTCAGTCAGCAACCAGTTTTCTTTCCAATCTTCAGCCTTTCTCAGCCATGTGGTCCCCTGGTCTCTGCTCTGAAGGCCAGGAAGCCAGCTTGTGGCTGAGTGCTGCTCCTCGATTATACCTTCGTTTCCCGGCACCTCTAGTCTGGGCCTCTGCCATGCCAGGGAGCAGATAGAGAACTCACACTTGCTACAGTGGTGGCTGCTCTTCCAATCATCCTGGATTTTCTCTCTCTTGCCCAGAGGGCTCATCCTGAGAAGTAGAGGAGTGGCTAGTCCCTCTGTTAGGGTGACACGTGCACTGTTTGCATAGTCCTGTCCAGTCATGAGATGGGCGTTACAGAGACGGGGGCAGAAGATCCATATTCAGGAAACTTTACTCCACCACTGGTACTAGGTGAAATTTAGCTCGGGGACAAGGTGTTTTGCTGGTGCATTTGAGATGAAGTGTGTTTTGGAATGAAACAATATATGTATTTTCTCTGTTCACAATTTTCTGAATTTGCATTGTTTATTTTTTTAAATAAATCCAGGTAGCTCCACCAACTCCCACTAGATAGAAGCTATAGGCCCCCTCCCTGTATCTTTCTGCCACATGTCATGGTACAGTGAAGACCAATGTGAGACCCCACTCTTGTCTTTTTTTTAATATAGATTTTATTGGGGTCTCTTACAGCTCTTATAACATTCAATACATCATTCATATTAAGCACACTTATACACATGTTGCCACATTCATTTCCAAACATTTTCTACTTGAGCCCCTGGCATAGGCTCCTCTTTCCTCCTTTCCTCCAGTTCTTTTTTATGTTTTTTTTTGTGGCAAAGACATGGTAACAATATTTCCACCTAACTCTTCATATTCTGAAAACACAGTTCCTTTCACTACTCAAATGCAAGTTGAAGGCTACAGTAGAAAGCAGTACTAGAAGTACTGGTGATGACTGGATTTGGAATGTTGACATCTGAAGAGGCTATATTGATGGTTGACTGACCACCACTAAGGGTGGGCTTATGGCTAGAACAGCTCAGATATGTCTGGCTAGTTATACTGCAATAATTTTAAACCAACAATCAATTAGCAACATGTTATGAGAGTTTAAAAAGACCGGATTTAGATTTGCTTTTAGATTAAATGGATATGTTTGTCATTTCCTTTAAAGAATTCTCTCAACACATGACCTACAGACCACTTCTAACGTATCACTCAGATTCAACACTGCCTGCTTAGTTTTCTTCACACATCAGAGGTCAAATATTATCTTTCTGCCCCCGGCCCCTTGTCCATCGTAACTTATGGAAGGCAGGAACAGGAACTTCATTTGATGTTCTGTCAACTGGTGAGGTTTTGTGTAATAAGAACAGCAGTAATGTAGAGAAAGAAAGACCTTTTATTAAAACCAGGATTTCTGCCATAAACTTGGTCAGGAATAGGATATAACTGCCTTATTATCCATCTCTGAGAAGGCTTGTAGAGCCTCTGAACTCTGCCAACTTGATTCACTCATTACTGGCCGTCAATCAGGCATTTGAACATGGAGACATGCTTCTTGGAGTCCATGCAAATGTTTATTCCAATCTCTTGCCAGGAAATACAAAACTACCACATTTCTGTTTTATTCAGTTCTCAAAAATTGTCAACCAGCAATTTTTCTTTTAAGTGTAACGGTTTCTATTGTCTCAACAATATTCGTTGAAAGCAATGTGTGGAACATAAGCAGAAAGTGTATATTTATATACTTACTGCTTCTTGTGTATTAGGGAAATATAAAAACATTTACACTCAGAGGAGAGAACTTAGGAAATACAGAACAATGCTTTTATTTCTAATCACATAATTGTTCACCGTTAGATGTATTCTCTGATGTATGCACATCAAGTGTTTATTATTAAATCAGACTTTTGGGGCCTCTATGTAAGACCTCACACGGCCTAGTGGTGTAGTGCTTCTGAAAGGTCAGCAGTTGGAAGCAACCAGATGCCTTCAGAGGGAAAGACGGGGCTTTCTGCTCCCATCCACCGTTAGTCTCAGAAATATCCAGGGGCCGTTCACCCTGCAAGCCTGCACAGACTCCATGGCTGAGAGAAGCGTTTCTTTGTCTTTCTTTGACTATAATCCCTTTGGAGAGAGATGAGGTTTTCTTCTCCTGTGAAGAGTTTCCATCCAGCTGCAGTCCTCACTGCCCCCCCCCCCCAGGGTCTCCAGGAGTTAGCATGGACTCTATGCCAGTGAGGGTTTCTTGGTTTGGTTTGTTTTCTGAGAAAGGAGTACCTGGGAAAAGAGCTTCCTTGCTGGTGAGTTGGTTCCCCCTTGTAGCTCTATTGTTTGGGGTTTCCCCATTGTTGTTGGGTGCCATAGAGCCAGCTCCCCCTCCCCTTCCCAGCAACTCTGTGGACAGCAGAATAAAACCCGGCTCAATCCTGGGTCATCCTCACAATGGTGCTTATGTTTGATGCCCTGGCTGTAGTCACGGAATCAATCTATCTCATTGAGGATCTTCCCCTTTCTGCCAGACCCTCCATTGAAGGAACACCATACTATCTCTACCCTAAGATGTTCAAAGCCGAGCTCTTGATGGGAGCCCAGTGCCCCCACTTCTTGTCTCATATCGAGCACCATCAGGGATGCCCGAGGCCCCGGGTCGTTTTAGGTGTCATCAGGTTGGGACCCCCAGCAGCCCTACAGAATGTGGCCCCGCTCTGTGCCACCCTCACAACTATCCTAAGACTGGCGCCCATCGATGTCTCTACGTTGTCAAAGGCCTTCCACTTTGTTGTCCCTCTTCTTTGCTAAACATGATGTCCTCTCCCCTGATAATATGTCCAAGTAGCTGATACAAAGCCTTTGCATCCTTGTTTCTACGGAGCATTCTGGTTGTATTTCTTCCAAGACAACTTTACTTATTCGTTGGGTGGGCCATGTTGCATTCAATGCTCTTTGTTAGAACCACAAGTTAAATGCACTGATTTTTCTTCAGGTCTCCTTGTTCACTGTCCAACATTCACATGCACAAAAGGCCATTGACAACCCCATGGCTTGAGTCAGGCCCACCCGACTCCTCAAAGTGCAATCCTTTCATTTCAATACTCCAAAGAGGCGTTGTGCAGCCTATTTGCACACGTAATTGCCATTTGATCTCTTGACTGATGCTTGCACGAGACCTTTGATTGTGGGTTCCAGCAAGACAAAATCCGTGACAACTCCGGTCTTCTCTGTTTACCATGATGTTACCTATTGGTCTAGTTTTGAGGATTTTGATATTTCTACACAGAGTTGTAATCCAAACTGATGACTGCAACCCTTGATCTTCCTTAGAAAGTGCCTCATGTCCCCTTCATTTTCAGCCAACAAGCAATATGTCATCTACATAGTGCAGGTGTTAATAAGCCTTCATCTGTGCCTAATGCTGCATCCTTCTTTATACAGTCGAACTTCTCTGATTGTTTGCACAACATACCAATTGAAATAGTTGGGTGAGAAGATTCAACTCTGACACACACCTTTGCTGTTTGAAAACTATGTAATGGTCCTTTGTTCTGTTTGAACAACTGCCTCTTGATCCATGTGCAGATTCTATGGTAGAATAATATAGTTTTCCGGGATTTCCACTCTTATCCATAGTATGTTATAGTCTACAATGTCGAATGCCTTGGTATAGTCAATAAAACACAATAACTTCTTTCCGGTATTCTCTGCTTTGAGCTAAGACCCATCTGATATCAGTAGTGGTATTTATCCCTGGCTTCACATCTTCTTTTGAATCCAGCCTGAAGCTCTGGCAACGCTCTGTCAATGTACTGCTGCAACCATTGTTGTGTGATCTTCAGCAAAATTTTACTTTCAAGCCATCTTAATACTATTCTGCAATTTGAGAATTTCATGCAATTCTATGCATTAGAAATAATTTCATATACATACTTATAAATATATGTGTGTACCTATTTATATGCATAACTCACACTGTTCTTTATAGAACAGAATTGAACAGCTTCATAGGGTTTCTGAGACCATACATTTTTCTTCAATTAATCATTTAATTAATGATTACACATGTAATAGCATTTCTTAGTTCAACCACTCAAAAAGTAATGTACAATTGCTATCACAATCAGTTTTTAAATTGTTTTCTTTCTTCTTGAGCACTTTGACATCAACTCCCCTTTATTTCCCCCTCCCCCAACTTACCCCCAAGAATCCCTTTTTATCTTAGTGTATTTCTCTGTTTGCCATCTTACACAATATTATCTATGCATTCACATACAATTCTGCTATTTGATCCCAATGAGTGAGATTATACAGTCATCTACACTATCCTGTAAGTATGTGTTTTTATACATTTCCCTAGTACATTCAAATATATACATATGTAGAAATTATGTGAGTTTGACTCTTTTTATAGAAATTCAACCACATCACATATACATAATTAGGTAAATTTTCTCCTTCCAAGAACTTACCATGAATGTTCTAGTTGTCTAAATTGATGCTAAGAATCTAACTTTTCCTTTTTTAGAAAATTCTAATCATTATATTGGGGGTTCATCCAATTCTCATCACAATCTGTATACGTACATCCTTTGTAAGCAAAGCACATTTGTACATTTGTTGCCATCATCCTTCTCAAAACTTTTTCTTTCTGCTTAAGTCCTTGGTATTAGGTCCCTTTTCTACTCCCTCCTTGCTTTCTCCTTCCTTATGGGCCCTTGATAATTTATACACTGTTATTATTTGGCCATATTGTACACTGTTCGATGTCTTCCTTCACCCACCTCCCTGTTGTCCGTACCCCAGGTAGGAGGCTATATGTAGATCTTTTTTATCAGTTCCCCCTTTCTACTCCACCTTCCTTCCACCCTTCCGATATTGCCCTTCTCACAACTGGTCCTAAGAGACCATCTATTCTGGATTCCCTATGTTTTCAGTTCCTATCTGTAACAGTGTCCACCCTCTGAGACTGTAAATCTTGAAGGGAAAAAATAGCCTCATCTTTTCCCCTCAGGCTAGCTTGGAGGTTTGAAACACTGATCTTGTGGGTAGCCTCTTAATGAACTCTTGCCACAAACACAATGGCTTAATCTGCCAACTATTACTATGTCTGTTTTTTTACACCCCCTTGCTTATCCAGTGGTTTTCCTTATTTTAGGAATTGCCAACAAAAACAGCCAGAGTACTAAACTGATTTTTTAATCTTTGAACATAAGGAGAATAGAAAATATTATATTTGATCAGGAAAGAGTTTTTTGTAATCACAGTTGTGTAAAAACAAACTCACATAATTTCTAAATATGCATATATTTGAATGTGCTAGGGAAATGTATAAAAATACGTAGAGGATAGTATCGATGATTGTATAACCTCACTCATTGGGATCAAATGGCAGAATTGTATGTGAATGGATGTATTATATTGTGTAAGATATGGCAAAGATCCAGGGCTGAACAAGAAAGGGGGTGACTGGATGTCAGCCTGCACTCTGCCTCACTGCCTGCCCTCTTTTCTTTCCCTATCTTATTGATTGATTGATTGATTGATTGATTGACTGATTTTGGCATCACTGCCCTCTGGTGGTCATGGGAACTACCCAGCCTTGCTGCTGCTGGATTTGAACTTCCAAGCCAGTGGGCTGCAGTCCCGCACTCAACCACTATGCCACCGTGGCTCAGCCCTTCCCCATCTTTTTCTGGCTCACCAGGCAAGTGTGGCTTGGAGATGGTAGAGCACTCCCAACTCCAAGGTACATTCGGTTTACTCCGAGACAAGTGCCCTTACTTACCTTTTGGTAGTTATCAGGCTGATTGCTAATTCTTGTGCCTCATGGATCTGGGACACCACCCCACCCCCCACTCCACCACCACCATCTAGTAATGATCACAAGGGGTTTTAGGACAGCTTTTCACAAAGAGGTTGTAAATTTTTATGGGAACAGAAAGGAGGCTTTAACTGACCTTGCAGTTAATAGTCCAGAGTGTAACCCGCTAGGAAACCATGTCTCTGTCCTCTCCCTATGGAGTGAGGGTATTTGTGGCTCCCCTTTGCTACCTATTACACCTTCAACCTCCTCAAGTATGTCGGCTGTTCTTTGACACACTTGGAGTGTCTGACATATTTGTTCCTCTGACAAAGGAAAAGTTGCTCTTAAAGGCCTGAAGAAAAAGGATTAAGCTTTGGGACAGAACTTGTGGGGTCATGACAATCTTCTGTCTTTATTTCCCTGGTGGGTTGCAGTTATACACTCTTGAACTTTATACTTTTTTTGTGGGCATCACTGCCCTCTGGTGGTCATGGAAGCTCCCCAGTGCTGCTCCTGAGAGCCGCTGCTGCATTTGAACCACCAAGCCCGCAGGCCTCAGTCCCGCACTCAACCACTTAAACCACTGGGGCTCAGCCCAACTTTATACTTAAGTTGAACAATTTCATTGTATGTCAACTTTATCTCAGTAAAGATAATTTTAAAAGTTCAAGTAGAGCGAAAGATGAAACTGGAAACATTTCTTTAGTTATTGTAGAAAATAGTCTTATCGAATAATTGATCGAATCAGAGGCAGAGACTTAGAGTGAAGTGTGAGGTCGAGTGAGCTTATTGAAATGGATGTATTTTGTTCCTCTTTGATCCCTCTTTGAATCCCTCAGCATTTGACCATCCATAACTTCCTAGGACACCTTCTATTTACTCCTGAAGGGTAATTTTTTCCTTGGGAAAAATGTTCATTTTGAACAAGGTTGTTAAATCCAATTTGCCAAGGTTTTGTTTGGTTTTATTTTGCCTGCATTTTGATGGAAAGTTTTTTCTTCTCTAGATAACTTGATGTCAGCGGAGGTCTCCCTCATTCTTAAAACCTACCTTCCATAATCACAAATTCCTTCCTTTCACCTATTAGGGCAGTGTAAAACCCTCTTCAAACTTTTTTCTAATTCTCCTGGGTCTCAATCTTTGGCTCTTGGCTGCCTTGATTTTTCCGTCTTCTTCAAAATAACTTCATTTAGAAGCTTACCTTTCCTTTCCGTTTCTCAAACAAAATCCCCTCAGATCAGGAATTCTGTAGATATTTTGATGGTTTATGTGGGAGGATGCTGCTGCTGTGTCACAGGGATGATGGGTCCTCACAGGAAAAAGTTCCCACCATCTCACCCACACTCTCAGTCCCCTCCCTGTCTTCATTCTGGCCTCTTTCCTGCACCACAGAGAAAGGCCCAAATGACTTTCCCTCTGTAATTAAGAGTACCTCATTCCCGCTCTGAAAACACAGCTTATCAGCTAAGAATTTAAAAAATTCTTTCTTATCTGTCTATCCATTATCAATCTACTTATCTTTCTGTCTACCAACCTACCCATCATCTCTCTATCTAACTGTCCACCACCATAGGTGTCACAGCTGAAAGCAAGAACAAATGCAATTTCAATAACAATTAGACTTGAAGCTTACCAGCTTGGTAACCCCTCAGACATATTCAAAAATTACAATTTTCCATTATGGCATCTAAGGGCATTGCTAGGGCTCAAATTGAATCTGTCTGGACTGCTGCTTCTGTTTTCTCTCCCCTTTTGCTGTGGCCACAGACACTTACTCAGAGAAGAAGGAAGTGGGAGGAGATTCTCAGAGACAGACCAGATCTGCACAGCAGCTTCTAATCCGTCCCACTCAGTCTTTATGTGTACATTAGAGAGAGACACAGTGTTGTCTTCTTCAGGAAATGAGTCATACATTGAATACTTGGAAGTAGAACTCTGTGAATATGAAGTATCTTTTCTATAAGTTCTCCTTTGTAGTAATAGAAATGTATGTCCAATTTCTCCCTGAAATATTCCATTTGTTGAAATAATAAAGCAAACATGTTTATAGTACCATATTTCCTGGGGATAACATGCCTTCTACAGTTGTTTGCCAACCAGTCTCTCCCCTGGGAGGTATTTTTATGAATGCACTATTCTTATTATTACTTTTTATAGTAGCACATAAAACATGTTTCGGCACTGCAGTACTCTGAAAACACTTGTGATGCTCAGTTGACAAATGTAGATGGAGTGTGTTATTTGCATAAAGAGAGTACTTTTTCTCCCAGAGGACATGCTCTACTTATTATCTTTTTAAATCTTCAGAATACTTCCATTAGGTAGGATACATATTTTCTTTATGTTTGCAGATAAAAGAACCTAAGGTGAACTGTGTATTGGAGGGCAGTTCCTTTCTAGTGTGTTGATTGCAGAGTTTAGAGTGGATGCAATTTAGGGTTAGTATTAGTTACTTCTTATTATGATCACTGTCCATAACCTTTCCAACACAGAAAGTTCAACGCCTTCCTATTTTATTTAGTGGTGAAGGAGGAACCTCTCACGCTAACAAGTATGATGGCTAAAAATTTGATGTTTGTCATAGGACATATGAGCTTGACAACAGTTTATTGGTCACATAGACTATTAGTTTATTAATCACATGTCATGACATGGGAGGAGGATACTGTACACTGGTAGACCATCATGGAGGTGGGTGGGCAGGAACAGAGTGAGCCCACGGTGAACCTCCTGTTGAAGGAAGATGGAGTGACCTGAATAGTTCCATGGGCCGCTGAGGAAGTGAAACCCATCAGTTAAGGAGTGAGCAGTGTGAAGCTTGTGTGTCTGGTCAGTAAACTTGCTAGGTGGAGAACCTTTCCTGGTAGGTGGGGTGGTTTGGGGAACGGGGGAACTCTCTGGAAAGAGCAGAGGAAATCCCTTAGGACCCTGTGAGACTCAAAGGTATCAAGGCAACTCCTGAAATTTTAGGTTGTATCTTGCAAGGGGTAGGGGTGGAAATGAGGCTTGGTTATCATGCTTATGTGTGGGGACCAAAGACAATGGTCAATCTCCTCAAAGATATCTCTCACCCTCCCCCAGGCCACCTCTTTTCTTTCTTGGCAGTTATTGTGATTTGGTGGTCCTGCTTTTTGAAGGGTACTCACTCACTCCTCAACTTCCAGAGTTTCTAAAGACAAGCTATTGTGTAAAAAAGAAAGAAAGAAAGAAAAAGAAAAGATGTTAAGATAAAAATAGAGGATCAGATCACAAAAAGGAAGTACATCATTACTAAACTACCAGTTCCATCATTACATAAGTGCCAAGTTGATACATCATATAACTGCCAAACCACTGAGGGTCTGGCCCATGCTAGTTGATACCTAACCTTGCCCATCATAGACAGCATTGCACTTGTCTAGCACCTCAGCATTGATTAGTACATTACTAATGTGAAGACTAGATAGACTTTTTATTGTTGTCATAAATATGAAGATTGTCAATTAGTGAATAGATGTACTTATGCAATATATTTTTATTGTTTGGTATTTGCAACAAAGTCACCAGGTATGCTGGCTGAATATTTAGTTTCCCAAAATCTGTCCTAGAATTTCTGGGTAGCTATTGAGAGTCTTGATGTTTGTATTCATTGAGATTTGTGGGTGTCTCACATAATTATTCTGATATTTGTGATGTGCAGATCACTATCTGTGCCAGAATTTCAGATCTTCATCAGGCAGTTGTTAGTTATATATTTGAACTTAATGGAGTATGAAACAATACCTTCTAAATGGGCTTTTATTACAGAAAATGAGGTTGTATTCTCTCAACTACTTATCAAAATTTACACAAGAAGCTTGGTATCCAAATGCTGAAGCAACAAAAATGCAAAGTTTCTAGATATTTTAAAATGCTTTCAAATATTATTACCTACATGAATTTATGTACTGGGTCATTATGTTTTTACAAATGGGGTTATTTACTATTTGGAAACAACAATGCTAATGCAGCAGATCATAACTTAAGCTTTTAAGGACTCATTCAGAGGAAGACACTTAGAATGATGCCTCAATGCAACAGCTAATAGTCTTTAAAAACGCTGACAAAATAAAGGTGTTGCTTTATAAATCCTGGAAGAAAGCCATCAGGTGATTGAATAATGGCTCTGTTGTCTGTTTAAATGAATTTTCATAATCCACTGACATAAACACTTTTCAGCTTTCCTCTTTCCCCTCTCTTAGGGATAATGAAGATCAATCATATACAGCAGAGTTCTGAAAGTTTTGTTTTTCATCTTTTCTTCATCTCCCCACTCCATCTTCCAATCTGTATCTCACAGGAATCTGAAAGCAATACAGACAGACAGAGACTATCTTAAGAGAAAAAAAATGTCAATGAAGAGGCTTCAAAAGGTTCATGGAAAAAGTCCATTTATCTTTTTTTTTCTATTTGCCACCAACTTTTATTTCCGACTGCCTTTTTGAGAAGTTCTCAGGGTTCTCTCATATATGGGTAGCAAATGAAAGGGAGAGTTTAAATATATGTTACCAAGATTCTAGTTCATACATGCACAGGAATATCTCCAACAAAACTTGTTTACATAAGATCAGTGAATGGTTGCAGACAAATTCTCTTAGTAATATACTTGTTTTAGACTTGTTCTAAAAAAAATCTAATAAAAGCAGTTACTTCATAGAATTGGTGAGAAAAAGTCCAGGAGGGGAGAGAACGCCTGGACCAATGGTTCCTGGGGGTCATGAGGGAGCGGAGAGAGGAAGGGGCACCTGGACAGGTTCAAGGACAGGGGGAACAACAAGTGGTTCACAATCCATGATGAGGAGGGTGTGGGAGGCCTGGCAGGGCTTAAGTCAGGGCAATGTAACTGAGAGGAAGGACTGAAACTCCAGGGAAGGCTGAGCATGATTTGGGGACAGGAGGGAGTTAGAAGGAAATAGAGGAAGGAACTGGAAGACAAAGGCACTTGCAGAGGTCTAAACACAGGCATGTACATATATATGTAAGTATAATCATCTGTGATAAGGGAGGAATAAATCCAGGTACATATATTTATAGGTTTAGTACTAAGGTAGAAGCTCGACCTTGGGCCCCCACCTACACACTCCCTCAATCACTTTGTTGTATTAATCTGGTATTCCATGATGCTCACTAGCCCAATATCATCACTGAAGTCAAATAGGTGCATAAGCAAATGTGGTAAAGAAAACCAATGGCTCCCAGCTATCAAAGGATATAGAGTCTGGGGGTATCAATGCCTGAAGATAAATAAATGGCCATCTAGTTGAGAAGTATCCAACCTCACATGGAAGAGGTGGCCAGAAGGTGTTGAATGGATCAGGTCTCAGGCATCAAACAAGGAAAAAAATCATGTCACTGTGTGCATACCTTCCTGAGATGATCACTGAGGACACGTGGGGCATGGGAAAGAGTGATGAAGATAGCTGATGGTACCTGGCTATCAAAAGATACAGTGTCTGAGGTCTTAAAGACTTGCGGGTTTACAATTGGGCATGTGACTCAGGAACAACAAAACCCACCATAGAAGAAGCACACCAGGCTGTGTGACTATGAGATGTGCAAAGAACCAGGTGTTAGGCACCAAAGAACAAAAACCATATTATTATGTGCCCCACCCCCAACATAATTGCTGAAGACAAAAGGGTGCAGAGGCAGATAGAGTGGAGGAAGCCAATGGTGCCCAGCTACCAAATGATAAAGTATTTAGAATCTCAAAGGCTTAAAGATGAACAAATGGCCATCTAGCGCAGAAGCAGCAAAGTCCACATGAAAAAAGCATACTAGTCTGTGTGATCATGAGGGGTCAAAGGGAGCAGATATCAAGCATCAGCATATGAATTGCATCACTAAGAATGAGGGGAAGATCAGGGTGGGCACCCAAGGTCCACTTGTAGGCAATTAGACACCCCCTTACAGGGGAGTCACAGAAAGGAGACAAGGTGCAGTGAGGTAGTGATGAAGCATACATCTTTCCTCTAGTTCCTGAAGGCTTCCTCTCACCAACTATCATGGTCCCAATTCTACTTTACAAGTCCAGCTAGACTGGAGGAGATACACTGGTAGAGATGGGAACTGGAAATACAGGGAACTCAGGACAGATAAACTTCTCAGGGTCGGTGGTGAGAGTGGAGTTACCAGATAACCTCCTGTCTGAAAGACAGGCATTGGAGGAGTAGGCAAGGGGAGACAGCGGGCAGTGTAAGTTATGACAAAACAATAATAATTTAAAAAGTATTGAGGGTTGGTGGAGGAGGGGGGAGCAAGGACAGAGGGGAATGGATGAGAAACATATCAAGGGCGCAAGTAAAAAAGCAGATATTTGGAGAAAGATGATGGCAGCAGGCTTGTGAAGTGCTTGGCACAGTATATATATTTCTGTAGTGTGAAAAGTGATGTATGAACCCCCAATAATGTGATAAAATAAAAATTTTTAATGGAAAAAAAGAGCCCAGGAAAGTTGTGAAGTTTTTTTCCCCCACCACAAAAATGTACCCGTTTTTCAAGGGTAACAAAGATTGTTCTATGAGAATTTCATTGAGAAATCTATCCCATCTACTTACAGCCATCATCTTGCCTGTTCATATTTCTTTATGTTCTCCAAACTCATGACACACTGAAAAGGGATAGTCGAATAATGCCAAAGCTGCTGTTTTAACCAGAGCAAGGTTCTTGGAAGAGAATGAGATGGAAGCATTGCTTTCTGGAATGTCTCAACCTAGGTGAGGAATGTGTTGAGAACCAATGGCTTCACGTTTATATTTTTGGTTTAACGAAGTTTTATATGATTTTGTAGCCAGATAATTTTTTTAATTTGTCCATGTATACGGGACAACTACTGTTAAACCACAAAATCTTTGGAAAAGCCAAACACTTAAGTCCTAGGAAGGGAGAGAAGTGGTGTAACCAGGAGTTACTGGTGAAAAGACTCAGTTGCATCTTCCACCCTAAGATCAGAAGTGGATGTTTCTCAGCTATTATAACTAACTTTTTTGGTCAAAGTTATAATCAATGGATCCTGTTGAAGAGAGAGAGAGAGAGAGAGAGAGAGAGAGAGAGAAAGAATGTGAAACAGAAACTCAAATTCTTTTTTAAAAATTCCAAACTGATTTATTGTCTATTGTCCTGAAACACTACTTAAACCTTGAGACTAAACTATCTCCTGAGGACAGAGGCACTTCTTAGGTAAATGGTAGTCTAGCTTATAAAATAAAGAATGCCAACTAAATAAATAATTAAAAATAAAGAAAGCATGCCATCTGTGAGTACTGTGCTCCTTTCAAGACTCATCGATATGAAATCAAATGATCAGTGATCACTCTAAATCAGTGATTCTCAAACTTCCAAATGTCATGACCCTTTAACATGGCTCTTCATTTTGTGGTGACCTCCAACCATAAAATTATCTTTGTTGCCACTTCATGACTGTAACTTTGCTGTTGTTATGAATCCAGAGACCCCTATGAAAGGGTCATTCCATTCCCAAAGTGATCGCAGCCCCAACAGGTGGTGAAGTGCTGCACTAAAGCAATGATGAGATCGTAGAGGGGGATTAAGTTATTAGAACTGGAATAGCAGTGACCAAAATGTGAAGAATGTAACCAATAGCCATGAACAACAGGTATAGACATTGTTGAAGGAGCTCCTGATTTTCTAAGTATGCTTTCAACAGAGAAGCAATGAAATATTATCTTTGTGTATGTCTGAAACATTAGACCTATGGTGACCTAACAAGTAAACAGTATATCTTGACTCTGAGTTACCATTGCAACGACTACAAGTGTGCCAAAACCGCTCATTTTAAGGGCCCTGCTAATTAAGGCAGTCACTTCAGACTCTGTGAAAACCATAGCTTTTTATTGGGCCAAAAGAATGTGCCTAAAATAGTCCTTTGCATTATATGACATTTGGTATTTTTACCATCTTAAAAGACCCAATGGAACATTATAATTTACCTGAGGTAAAACTGCAGAAGTAAATACTGTAACACTTTTCTTCACATTTAAATCTAAATGAAATTCAAATTTCATTAGTTTTATTTGTTAACATTGGTTCTGACCAGGAGATGACTAACTAGCAACAGTATGATGTTATCTCTTTCAAAATGGAGAATCAAAGTCTTATTTTATTGTGATTTATTTAGTCAAAAGGTGATTTATTTAATCAAAATACATATGTAATACTTGAGGCTCTGGGAGAAAATACAAAGATAATTGGAAGTAAAGAAATTTGATAGTAAGAGCTTGAAACACAGGGAGTCCGGGACAGAAAACCCCTCAGAACCAATAATGAGAGTAGCGATAGCAGGAGGGTAAGGTTAAGGTAGGAGGAGAAAAGGAGAACCAATCGCAAGGATCTACATATAACTCCCTCTCAGGGAGATGGACAACAGAAAAGTGGGTGAAGAGAGAGATGACAAAAAAATAATTTATAAATTATCAAGAGTTAATGGGAGGAGAAAATTAACTGATACCCAGGGCTCAAGTAGAAAGAAAATGTTTTGAAAATGATAATGACAACATATGTACAAATATGTTTGACACAATGTATGTATAATGTATGTATGGTCATAGGAGCTTATAAGAGACTCCAATAAAATTATTTTTTAAGGGCTGAGCCCCGGTGGCGTCGTGGTTGTGCGCGGGACTGTGGCCTACTGGGATGGAGGTTCAATTCCAGCAGTAGGGCTGGGCCTCCTACTCCCACCACCGGAGAGCCGTGATGCCCCCCCAAAAAATTATTTTTTAATGTTTGATAACATCACAGTAATCAAGCATGAAACCTTTTTGATGAATGCATTTATGTGAGTCATTCGGGGGTTGGAGTTTACCTAAAACTCTTGTCTTTTCTTCCATTCTTCAACTTTCTGTTGCTGTTGTTCTAAGTGCTCAGCCACCTGGCACAGTCTCTCACTGGCGTTCTGGAGCTGTGCCCAAGCCACCCACCTCTCACAGGGATTTTCTCAGCAGCAACAGCAGCAGCACAATCCAACCCCTGAGCCAGTTTGCTCTTACTCATTCCCGGCAGACAGAGCATCTGCCAGATGGTTTTCAGAAATAACATAGGATATATTTTAAAAGAACCCAATAAGGTAGATGCTAGCCTTCTAAGAAGTACAAAGGTAGTAATGAAGTCGTATTTTTCTTCCACCTAATTTAACACATGTGATCATCTTCAGCAGCAAGTTGAGCTAAGACTGTTTTGTTCAAAAGGAAGCAAAACATCCAAGAGGAGCACTTCTCATATGCACACTGACAAGGGATGTGTGTCTCCTGGGTAGCTTAATGCTGTGGAAAGACCATCACTTGTATTGCCTGCCTTTTCAGAAGTCCTGTTTCAGTTTGGTATACCCACAGCCAGGCCATTCTAGGCATACAGCAATGTGGAGAAACGGCTTATGATATCTTGGTTGTCCTGTGATATTAGAGAAGTCCTGGAATCACCCCCAAGTTAGCAGAGATGAAGTACATGTTTGAGACATTTAAAGAATAATTTTAAAGACATTTGTCTCTTCTGTTGTTTTGTAGAGCCTAAATGGAAAAGGCAAAGAATTGGATTCTGAAGTTGAAAGATTTTGAAGTTGAGAGAATCTCTAGAGATTTCTAAACATTGCACTACAGACAAACAGAACTCAGGAGAAAAGACAAGGGGCTCAAGATCACCGAGCTTTTCAGGATTGCTTCCGTCTTAGACCAGTGTGAATCATTACACACTAGTGGCTGTCCTAGGGTACACAGCACAGAAACAACTCTCCAGAGAAGATAGAAGATGACTATTCTAGCCCTCATCATGATGGGAAAGATGACTTGCAAAGTCGGGGAGTGGTCCTGAGATTACTTAGTTCAGCCTCAGTCTTTACCATCCATGGGCACTTCCTTGTCTGCCATAGTTTTGAAAGATTGCCATGAGTCAGAGCTGAATAGACAGCAACTAAGTGTAGCACCATTTCTGAATGCAACTTTATTTTAAGATAATTGTAGATTCACATGCAGTTGTAAGAAATAAAAGGAGATCTTATGTATCCCTTGCCTAGTTTCTCCCAATGGTATAATCTTGCAAAGTTATGATACAGTATCATAACCAGGATACTGGCATAGATATATTCCAGATAAGGAACAGCTCCATCTTCACAGAATTCCTGCTGCTGCTCTCTTGTAGCTACCCACCTTCTCCCCTCCCTCCTTCGCACACCTCTAACAATCACTAATCTGTTTCCCATTTCCACATTGAACATTTTTAAATGTTCTATAAAATCATTATGTATATAAAGCATTTGGAATTACTTTTTTTACTCAGCATAATTCCCTTAAGAGTCAAACACATTGTCTCATGCATCCATAGTTCACCTCTTTTTAATGCCAGGTGATATAGGTAGTTCCATATTTATGACCAACCACACTTAAATGCATCTTGTTTTTTTTATTTTTTGTGTGTATGCATCTTTTCCTTAGTAACAAGGCTCTCCATACAACATTATAGCCTATATGGTGCTGATGCTCTCTTTTCAGAAGGCGTTCAGGTGGCATAGTGGGTCAAGCCTTGCACAGTAAAGACCATAGATGGTGGTTCAAACTCATCTGCTGTTCATCAAGAGACAGGAAGCTCTCTGCTTCTGTAAATATATAGAGTCTCAGAAACCTGGAAGTGTAGTTCCACTCTACCCAATGGGGAGATTATGAGTTGGAATCAAAGGAGCAGCCTTGCATATCATTCGTAGATCTTCAAAGAGTGTATTGTCCAAAGATTGTATTTTTAAAGTACTGATGGTAAATTAAAAGCAACCCACTGATGTTGGGTCTGCTTATCATCATAGAGATATTCTGAAAGCAAACAAAACAGTATTCAACATCAGAGATTACTCCGAATAGAACACCATCATAAATTGGGACTACCTGTATTCCAGTATCAGTTTGTTTAACCATCCAGCCCTGGTGGTGTACTGGTTAGACGCTGGCCCGTGATCTGCACAGTCCACAGTTTGAAACCACCACCAGCTCCTTCGGAGAAAGACTGGACTTGCTACTCCAGTAAATAGTTAAAAGTCTCAGAAACCCACAGAGAATCATTGACTCAGTGGCAGTGAATTCGTGATTTTATATATATTATCCATTGAAGAACATCTGGGTTGTTTCCAGTTTCTATAACGACTAGTCTTCATATGACTATGTGTGTATAGGGCTTTTTACCCTCTGTGTGTAGGTTTTTATATAAAGGTCTTCATTTCTCTTGGATAAATGCTAAAGAGTACAATTTCTGGTTCTCATGGTGGTTACATGTTTAGTTTTATATGAAGTTACCATACTAATTTTTAGAATGACGGCGCTATTCTACAACCCCACCAGCAATATATGGGTGAACTAATTTTTCAATATAAGAGTGATCTAAAACCTAAGATCCTTACCAGATAATTTGTGAGTTTATTATATTGGTTGTAGTTGATCTGATAAGGGTGTGATGACACCTAATTTTGCTTTTAATTTGAATTTCCTTAAGTCACTGGTACTGATATTCATGTGCTTATTTGTCATCTGTATATCCTTTGAAGAGAAATCTCTCTTCATATCTTTCATATTTATTATTGAGTTTATAAATTAAATTTGAAGAGTTCTAGATACGAATTATTTGAGTGATTTGTGGGCTGCAATGATTGTCTCCTGACTTGACCTTCCTTCAAGGAGTATTTCACAGAAAATGTTTTAATTTTGACAAGGTCCAGCTTTTTTAAAAGTTTATAGTTTTACATTTAGGAACATGACCTATTTTTAAAAGGTAGAGTTTTAGGTCAAATTTTGTTTGCTTATTTTGCTCATGGATATCTGATTGCTTCAGCATTGTTTTTTAAGAAGCCAATTCATTGTCCATTGATTGTTTTTATACCTTTGTCAAAAATCAGTTGGGCATATTGGCATGGATTTATTTCAGGGTTCTCAATTCTATTCCATTGACATATGATTTTGTATGCCAATACCAATTGTTCTTGATTACTGTAGGTATATACAATTTGAAATAAAAAAGTGATTCATCAACTTTAGTTCTTCATTTTCATTTGTGATTTAGCTATTCATTGGCTTGTGTATTTCAACAAATTTTAGAGTCTGTGCCGTAGTGAGTGGGAATAGTTAGTGTTTGAATAGGGAAAAATAGAGGAAATGGAACTTGAGGGTATTTCTGATTGCTGCCTTGTGGCTGTCAGCTTGGGATAGGATGGAATTGGGATAATTTCTATTTTTCCCTACTAAATCTTGAGTTTCTATGCAGGCTCCATGATATTTTCTGACCCAACAAACACGTTAGTTTCAGGCACTGTGCTGACCCATGGAACAAGAGAGCAGAGCATCTTTGGACAGGAGGCTTCCTAGGGAACAGGGGTGCATTTGGTCTGTTGATGAAGGAACTAGACTTGCCAACCTACAAATCTAAAATTGTGAAATGCCTTCAAGCTGAGGTTACTGGTGTACTAAAACCATGAGCAGTAATTGCCTGTGCCAAAGAACTTTGTAACATGTGCTTGGGCAGTACAGTGACCAGGCTGAGATACTGAGGTCCCAGAGAATGGGGCCAGAGAGAAAGTTGTCTATAGACCCAGCTGAAAGGACATGATCCTAATAGAAAAACTGTAACTTAGGGCACTCCTAATCCTGAAGTTAGCCTGTCTCTTCCCTAATAAACACCGCAACACATTACATGGTCTTTGAGTTCTGTGTGGCCATTGTAATGAATTATGAAATAGCAAAGAAATAGAGAGTGCCTTAGCAGGGCGACGGCTGGAGTCAGAATTGGTACAATGGTTGGAGAATGGAGAATGTCTTGCCTCTGCCTCATTACAGGCCTCTGCTACTGATGCTGATAATGATGTTCCTTCTCCTTGGTGATTATAGAAGAGCTCAGATGACACAGATGGTGCCGTTTTTTACAACAGGCAATTCGGAGATGAAAGATATTGTAGTCCCTTTATAATTCTTGCTTTCCTGGTAGCGTCTTCTGCCAACTGACAGTGTCTATACCTGAGTCATGCATAGCCCACTGGACACTGTGTCCCAATATGTCCATCTTTTTGCATCTACATGTCTTGACTCAGACTATTCTGTCTTTATAGAATACCTTTCCTGTCCTCCTTCTTTTTTTTAACCTAGAAAACTCTTTATTCAATTCAAATGTCATTGCCTTGGGCAATATTTTACTCACCCACCTTAGGAAGATTTAACCACTGCCATAGAAGTTTATACATCTCTATGCTAGCATGTATAGTATTTTCTATAATATAGCTGATTTTACTAGCTGCTCCCTGTAGTTGGAAAGTGTCTTCAACTGGAAGATGGCTGTGTTGGTCCGGGTAGACCAGAGCAACAAATTTCACAGACACATATATGGATATAAGGAAAAGGTTTATATACAAAAGTAATGTGACACTAAGAAGGCATCCCAATCCAGTCCAGTACAAAGTCATAAGTCCGATATTAATCCATATGCCCGAAATCAGTCTACAAAGTCTTCTTCCAACTCATGAAGTCACAGGTCAGTGGGTGCAGGATTCTAGCACTGGCAGGAGTCTCTCCATGGCTCCTCGCTTCCAAGGCTCAGGATCCATCAACAGCATGCCGCTCTAGCTTCAGAGGTCTGGCTCCATCAGGGCAAAGCCATGTGGTCTCTCCACCGGCTCCTCCAGCTTCTCAGACGCTGCCATCTTGTCTTTTCTGTGACTCATCGCCTCTGAGACTAACTCCCAACAACTGGGGAAGTTAGCTTGTCATCTTCATGAGGGAAGTATCGTGAGATTTCCCAGAAGTCTCAGGAGAAAGCCATGCCCACATAGAGGCCTCATTGGCTATTCAATGGCTATCTCCAGATTAACAAACTAGACTCCACCCTACATTTCAATCATAAAATTAACATAAGCACATGACTACCACAATGGCCTTGGTTATTTTTCTTTCTACATTTTCTGCCACACAAGTAACAAAGGATACACTTTCACGATATTTTACTTGTCAACAAATATTCATTTTCAGGGCCAATCAATTTGGCCACACTCAACTTTGTTGTTGGGCACAACTCAATTTTTTTGTTGTAGCCATGGTTAGAACTTCAGGCTCTTCTTCTGGTTTAATTTTATTAATTTCATTTTCTTCAACAGCAACACATTTGGAAGGAAAAAGTACCAGATAGTCATTTTCAGCAGGTCTGATGGGTAGAGTGCAGATGCATTCCATTAGGGTTCCAAGGCTATGGTGAACTGGGTGAAACAGGCTGTCAGGTCTCTCTGGTGGGTTTGAATTTCCGACCTATGAAAGAGTTCCAATAAAACTTTAGGGAGTGCCATTCTCACAAATTATAACATGCTTAAATGCTATTAAACAAACAAATGAGTGATCTCTTTATTGAGCACTTAATGCCTGCCAAGAACTGTCTGACATTCTACAAATGCAACAGCGAACAAAAATGAAACCAGCAAACATGTTTTGAATAATTGACGTGGTTATTGCTTCATTCCTCTGACATCAAAACGTCCTTGCTAGCTTTATAATATACTAAGCAGTTATGCCTTCCTTGGTGATATTTTAGGTAAGCTATTAAAAAATGTTTTTCTGGCTTGACATTATATAAAGTCAGTGGAGGAAAGATATCACATGTAGACTCATTTTTTTAACCATACAAATGATACAAACTTCTCAGAATTAAAAAATTAGATAAATGACTTACTTCCTCTGGCTACTGTACATAGATTTCTTCTTCTTACCGTATATGTTCTTCTTATTTTAAAAAATAACTCATTTGCAGGGAACCAAAGACCTGTCATTAAAAGGACCCATGGCTGAGCAGGACCAACACAACATACTGCCCATTTTTTCAGGTATTGTTGCAGGAACAAGCCAATTGCATTTCCAACACATTGCCCTTCGTTACATTCCATGTAAAATTAAAACTAATAATTGGTTTCAAAACAGAGCCACAAGCAATCACAAATAAATGGAAACTTCAAAAGTACAAGGGAACTAGTATAAGTGGTAACGGAAGTTCCCTAACAACTTTTCACAGTCCCCTTGCATACATAGACCTTGCTGCAGCTATGTATAATATGTGTACCCAAAAATCCCCTTTGAGTTCGGTAAGGTACGTGTACCACCTCCCATGATTCTGTTTCAGGATCAGCCATCAGTTTCCAATTCAAATAGACTTTCAGCTCTTCTGCTGCTGTGATTCTATTAATCATTTTCTTCAACAGCCACACATTTGAAAGAAAAAAATATCCGCGATTTTTCAGCAGGCCTAGATCAGGAAACAGGTTCAGATTGAAATGAAAGAAATGAGGGTAACTCCTTTAGCCCTTTCATGGTGCAACTCTTTTCTGCTCTAAACTTTTGGTCATACAGTGGGCTGCTAACCACAAGGTCAGCAGTTCAAAACCACCTGCTGCTCCATAGGAGAAAGATGAGGCTCTCTACTTCTGTAAAGATTTAAAGTCTCAAAGCTCACAGGGGCAGTTCCACCCTACCCTGTAGGGGCTCACTTAGTCAAAATCCACTAGATGGCAATGATTTGGGTTATTGGTTTACCGTGTGTTTTCAGTAACGGAAGGCATGTTGATATCAGGGGAAATGGTTTTAGGGGATAATATGTATATTGGTGCAATTATATGGGATACGTATGGCCCAGGTAGACTCTGGTGGCAGGTGTGATAGGATAAGACCCACTTCTTCAGATCAGAGTTATACAGGTCCACAGCAGGTTGTAACATGCACTGCTGCTGGGAGAGTTTCCCAAGACACCCAAGAGCCTAAAAATGTTGGTGGATTATAGACCACTGTCTGATGGGTCACAAAAGGTTAATATACCTCTTTTTCTCCTAACAAGGGTGAACTTAGACTTTGTTGAAGTTGAAACTTATCCTCTTTACAATAAATAAACACTACAGAATTATACAAAACACTAATACTTTGAATGAGAGAGATTGATCACAGCACAATTTCTTAAAAGTTGACAAATCCTACAAGCAATAAACCCAAACCAAACCAAGCTCATTGCCATCATGTCCATACTGACTCCAAAGAACAGGCTAACATTGCCTCTGGTAGTTTCTGAGACGGAAACTCTTTACTGTCTTTATCCTGGGAGCAGCTAGAGGTTCTGAGCTGCTAATCTCCTTCACGTACTTCTGTTTCTCACATTATGTATTAATAATAAAGATGGAAAGTGTGCTGGAAAGATACAAACCTGACATACCGTTTTCCCGATTTTAAACCTTACATTATCCTCCAGTTCTGTATGACTATACCTCTTGTTCCATGTACAGCTTCCACAGAAGCACAATGAAGTGATCCGGAATTCCCATTTTTTTCAATGTTATCCACAGTTTGTTATGAGCCATGCAATAGAATGCCTTAAGATTGTCAAAAATATATAAGTAAACACTTTCCTATATCTCTTCTTTCTGGTTAGCTGATAAGAAAAGTATCCTCAAACAGTCAAAAGAATATAGGATAATGATGCTTATTCTTTATGGTACTCTCAGTTTTCAAATTATAGTGTATAAAAATTATAAATTAAAATTGTCAACTGTGCCCTTTGCCTCCCAGTTCTTTCCTCTATTTCCTTTTACTTTCCTCTTGTCTCACTTTTATGCTCAGCCTTCACTTGGGTTTCAGTAATTTCTCTCTCTTACATTACTCTTGATCAATCTCTATCAGACCCCTCACACCCTCCTTGCCACTGATTTTGGATCACTTGCTGTACCCTTATCCCTGTGTTAGTCAACACCACCTCCTTTCCCCCACCTCCCCATTTCCCTTGTTCCCCCTGGAACCATCAGTCCTGTTGTTTTCTCCTCCAGGCTGTTCATCCAGCCTATCTTATCTAGACAGACTTTCAGAGATAATAATTTGTACAAAAAAGCAAGACATGGCCAAACAGAGCAACCAAGAAAACAAATGATGACAACAACAACATAACAGGGAAATGGGTGGAGACGTTGGACAGTATATGATATGAAAAATAATAATAATTTATAAATTATCAAAGGTCCATGAGGGAGAGGGGAGTGGGGAGGGAGGGGAAAATGAGGAGATAATACCAAGGGCTTGAGTAGAAAGAAATGTTTTGAGAATGATGATGGCAACAAATGTGCAAATGTGCTCTCCCTACAATGGATGGATGTATGATTATGAGAATGGTTGTATGAGACCCAATAAAATGATAAAAAAAAAAGATCAGAGAGGTGCCTGAGGGGAGGCCAGGGAGTTGCTGTTCATTACAGAGCACCAACTCAGACAGGAGGATGAGCCTGGACACCCAGCTCAATTGTCCATGTTGAAATTCTTGAACTGGTCTGTGTTCTGCTGTGTATATTGTCAATACAAATAAAGCAAAGTATTATAATTTTTTAAAAAGATGCTATGATCACTGTTCCTTTGGTATCCCTCTGCAACCCCCTACCAGAAAACTGTGTCTGCCAGTATTCATCGTCCTCGTGTTTTCCTGGTCCTCTTCCATAATAAAGGTAGGAGTGACAACCTGACTAGTTTTAATGAAACACAAGCAAGGCTGGCACATGTAGAGACTGGGTAAGTGCTTGCACTTTATAGAAACAGCTGTGCCATGAGAAGGGAGTGCTGGTAGCACAGCCCAAGGCTATGTCTTGGGCTGTAAACTGGATGGTCTGAAGTTCCAAAGCACCAGCAGTTCTGCAGGAGAAAGACTGGACTTGCTTCTCCTACAGTCTCAGAAACCCTGAGAAGCTTGCTGTGAGTCAGCATGGACTCGATGGCAGAGAGTTCTGCTTTCAGAAGTCTAAATAAAGCATAAAGAGGTCCATATGTCTGAGCCCCCAGCCTATGAATAGAACCAATTGCCCAGGCATAGGAATGAGATCACTTTGAATGTTCCAGCTATTCCAGTGTCTTATGTGACACAAAGGAACCAGCTTGATCCACTAACAGAGTGGTGGGAGAAAAGCAGGGCTGTTGTTTTAGGTCTGAAAGTTCGGGACAGGTGTGGTATACAGAACTCTAGCACCATTACAGGAGGTGGCATATGAGCAGGAACCAATGGTGCTAAAGGAAGAATTCAAAATCAAAAAAGGCCTCAGGAATTGATGGACTACCAAATTGAAATGTTTCAATACGCTGATAAAGCACTGAAAGTAGTCACTCATCCGTGGAGGGAAATTGGGAAGACAGCTACTTGGCCAACTGACTGGAAGAGATCCATATTTTACCCATTCCAGAGACAGGTCATCATATAGAATGCTCTGATTATAGAGCAATATCATATATATCACACACAAGTCAAATTTTGCTGAACATTATCCAACAGTGGATGCAGCAGTACATTGACACGGAGCTGCCAGAGAATCAGACCAGATTCAGAAGAGAACATGAAATAAAGGAGACCATTGTTGACGACAGATGGGTAGTGCCTGATAGCTGAGATTTGCATGACGGTGGTTGCTTGTGTTTTATGACTATGCCAAGGTATTTCACTGTTTGAGCTATGATAAACTATAGATAATCTGGAAGAGAATGGAAATTCTGCAACACCTGATTGTGCACCCATGGAATTTTTACATGGACCCAGAAGCTGTTGTGCAAATAAAACAGGGGAATACTGCATGGTTAAAATCAGGGGAAATGTGCCAGGGTGTACCATCTCACCTTATTTATTAAATATATTCTGAGTAAATAATCAGAAAAGCTGGACTATATGAAGAATGTGGTATAAGGTTAGGAGGAAGGCTTAATACACAGACGACACAACTGTGAGGATGACTTGAAGAGTTTGTTAAAGATGAAGGACTTTAGCCTTCAGTATGGAATACAGTTCAATGTAAAGAAAACCAAAATTCTCACAGCTGGGCCAATAGGTGGCATCATTATAAATGGAGAAAGGGTGGAAGTTGTCAAGAAGGTTGTCTTGCTTGCATCTGCAGTCAATGTTCCTGGGAACAACGGTCAAGGGAGCAAAAGCCAGTTGCCTTAGGTAAATACCTGGTGCACAAGAAGTCTGTAGAGTCTTGAAAAGCAAGGATGTTACTCTGGGAACTAAGATGTGCTTGACCCAAGCCAGGGTATTTCCAATTGCCTTACATGCAGTTAAAGTTGGACATTGAATACGGAAGACTGAAGCAGAGTAGATGCTTTTGAATTATGGTGCTGGGAGCAAATGTGGACAAACCATGGGCTGCTCAATGGACAAACTGATGTGACTTGGAAGAAGTTCAGCCTCAGTGGAAAGGATGTTGAGACTGCCTTATATACATTTGACATATAGAAGACTTTGTCCCATTGCTTATCCAAAGGATAAGTCCGTGGAGAAGGACATCATGTTGGGTAAAGTCGTAAAAGAAGGGTCCTCAACAAGAGGATTGATGTGGGGGCTGCAAGAATAGGCTTAAGCATCAGAGTCATTGGTGAGGGACCGGGCAGTGTTTCCTTCTGTTACATATGGGGTTGCTGAGGGTCAGAACCAACTTGATGACACCCAACAACAACAACAACAGATCCCCAAAGAGATGGTTATTGTATAGTTCTCAACGGATTTTGTTATTCCTTAGAGTACATGTAGGATTCAGACTTTTTCTTTTTCTGAGAGGGAGTAAATTTGATTTGGCTAAATAACCATTTGACCATGAAAACTGGCTTGCCTCTAAGTTAAAAAATAGCAATAGTAACAGATATAATTAATCATCACTTCCTGAGTCTTAATTAAGTCTTTTTGGTCATCTTCTCATAAACTGAGAAGGTGAATAATGCTAGTGACTGAGTAAAAGCATCTTTTTCAGTATCCGGTGGTTCCTAACTCATTGCTTTCAACAAAACTGAAAGGCAATAGGATAAAAGAAATATTAGGGTAAATCATCTTGTGATTTTTATCATTTTGCTCAGAAAGAATTCACTTAATTGAAGAACATTGCTGGAACAAAAATCTCTCCATGCTTATAGACAAGCTAACCTGAACCAAATGCCTTAACACATGTACAAAATACCTTAACATCTACAACAGCAAAAATAGGAATATGACTGTGGAACTCTGGGCTGTGCTAGTAATAAGTTATATTCATTCATGGGTATATGAGATAAATGGGGAGAAAAAACACATTTATTTAAAGAGTTCATTTAAATAAGAGTTATTTTTAAAGAGTTCATTTCCCCAAAATTTACTTCATTAAGTTTTGATTATATTCTAACACTTAGATTTGTGGTAACTATTTCTGGAAGAATTTTTTTCCATTGAGATTTTGTTTGGTGTCAGGGGGTTATTTCAACTGACAAACATCTTTTATAGAGAAAGAAAAAGTGACCCTTTAAGTGTCTTCAACCAAAGAAGTAAAATACTTTAGGAAAAAACACCTGTGGGGAAATGAAATGAAAACATTTTCCAGAAGGAACAGAGAAAGATATAGTTTCTCAAGTTAATAAAAAGTTTACTCATGCATTTGTAATACTTCCCTAATTTCTTATTGTGAAACATTATAAACCTCTAGAAATATTTTTAAACCAGTACAAGGAATCAATGAAATACATTGCTCAACTATTAACACTGTCATATTTTGCTTTCTGTCTGTTCTTGCATTTTTAAAAAATAATTTGCAGATGTTTTGTTTCTAAATCAGGAGCCCTGTTGACACTGCAGGATAAGCATTGTCTGCAGACTGAAAGGTCAGCAGTTCAAATCCATCAGCTACTCCACTGGAAAAAGATGAGACTCTGCTTCTGTACAGATTTTAGTCTCAGAAACCCTGTACCGTGTCACTATGAGTTAGGATTGACTCAAACACAGTGGGTTTGGTTTTAGGGGATTTCCTCATAAATATATTAATGTCAGTATCACACTTAAGAAAATTTAAAAATTAGTAATGCTTTTGTAATGTCACCTAATAGATAGTCCATATTCAAGTACCTCCTGGTTGTTTGAGATATAGTCTTTACAGAAACACATTTTTTGTGTACTTTACTTATAGGGCATCCTAGTTAAGTAGCCTGATACCGTGTTTAATACTTCTGGTCTACCCCTTTGTTTGTTGCCTAATGCCTGAGCTCTTAAAAGTTTGCACGTGTGCATTCAAGGAAGGAGAATTGATCTCTGTTTGTCCAGAGCAAATGAAGGACAGCATCAAAAATAGGAGACTATGTCATGTGCAGATAATTGCTTCCATGAACACCTGCCTCCTTTGCCATGACACCGTAAGAACTGGATCAAGCATGGCGAGCATGAACATTTTAACCAGAGACTTTAGAAAAGAATCCTGATGAAAGGGTGGTGTTGCTAAACATATTTCACATTTTCATAAATATCAGACTTGCTGGATCTATGACACTTGGATAAACCTCTGAAACTATTGCCTGGATGCAACCTTTAAACCTTAAACCAGAAATATCCCCTGACGTCTTCAAACCCAAGAGTAGTTAAATGCCATTAGTGAAAAGGGTCTGCATTATGTTCTTCTTCATCTTTTTCAATCATTATATTGAGGACTCTGAAAGCTCCTATCACAATCCATAGGTACAGCCATTGTGTCAAGTACATTTGTACATACATTGCCATCATCATTTCCAAAACATTTTCTTTCTACCTGAGCCCTCAGTATCAGCTCATTTTGTATTATGTTCTTTTAAGAATTATCTACATGGAATAAACTGACAACAGCAATTCCAAAGATGAGATGGGGACCTTTGGGAACTGTAAGTTTATGTTAATGAAGGAGGAATAACTCAGAAAAGGAGGATAGAAATGGTTGCACAATTGAGGAATATGATCTTTATCACTAAACTGTACACGTAGAACTGTTGGAGTAGGTGTATGCTTTCTGTTTGTATTTTCAACAATAGCAACAAAACATTTCTAAAGAGAAAGATTCGTGTACTGCCTTTGCTTATAATGTTCTTTTATTCACTTGTAATTTATAACCATCTTCTATGCTCACTACCACTTTTTGTTTCTTTTTTAATGACGTCATTATAATAAGTATGGATTAGTATAAAATTGATGTGAAATTTATAATCTTTAGTTATATTTTACCTCATTGTCATTGAGTCTACAAGGGGTATTCCCTCCAAAAGGATTTTTTTTTCAAATCTATGTATGTACTTTTTTTTACAAGACAAACTTAACACCTCCTTATTACTCTCCATTACACTTTATTACACTTACACTTTATTACACTTATTACACTTTATTATTATTAATTCATTTGTCAAATCTACAATTCCATTCTTAGAAATATTTTTCAAATTCATCTAGTGGATGGCTAACATCAGTACCTCCTTCATATTTTTCTTCATCTCTTTATTTTTAAATAGTTTTATTGGATGCTCTTACAGGTATTATAACAATCCATAATTCAATTAGATTGAGCATAATTTTGTAATTGCTACTGCCATATTTTAAAAAATAATTGCTTTTTTCTTGAACTCTTTGGCATCAGCTCCCTTTTGTCCCCTCCCTCTCCCACCCTACCTCCATAAACCTTTATTATTATTATATATAATATATGTTGCATAAATATAATGATATATAATATAGTTAAATATAATTCAATATATTGTATAACATATATTTGCCATATCTCACACCATCCAATGTATCTGTTTACTGACAATTTTGTTATTTGTTCCCTTCAAGTGGAGTCATGCAATTATCAGTGCTATTGGTTCCCCCTTCCCCCTTCTCTCCTCTCCCATATTCTTAGGGAATCATTACCCCATTACTATTTCTGAAGGGTTTATTTATCTTGGATTTTATGCATCAAATGATCTTAATTATACAAGTGAAAATACACAGGTATTACAAGATTAATGAGGTAAAGCTAAGACCATAATAGTGGGGGGAGGAAATATTAAAGAATTAGAGGATAGCTACGTGTTTCATCAGTGCTATTCTGCACCCTGGGTATCTCATCCCTTCCATGTGGCCCTTCTGTGAGGGACTATCCAGTTACTTATTTTTTTTCTGTCCAGTTATTTTACAGAGGGGTTTTGGCTTCTTCTCCACTTTGTCTATGTTTCTTCATGTCAACTTGCTTGTTTATTTTTAAATTTCTGATATGTATTATTGTTGATACCTTATGGTCACACAGACTGGTGTGTTTCTTCCACGTTGGTTTTGTTGCTTTCCTACCAGAAGTCCACTCATTTAACTTCAAGCCTTTAAGACCCCAGACACTAATAGCTAATATTAAAAGACTAATTAAAAGACCCCAGTCTTTTAATAGCTGCACACCATCAGATTTCTTCACCACATTTGGTTATGCACCCTTTTCGCATTCAACAATTGTGTTGGGAAGGTGAATATCATACATTGCTACATCATTAGAGCAAGCCGTTACTGTACCGAGGTAAGATTTAAGTATAGACCCAAAGTCCACTGCTTCCATAATTATACACACACATTATATATAGCATATATATAATATATATACCTCTACATATAATTTTTACTTTTTTTTCTTTTTTCATTCCTCATGCCCCATTAGGTTGATTCATTATTCACCTCTCAGTAATTCCTCTTGGATACATTTCAATTGATCAAATACAGCCAGGAAAGCTATATTCTCTGTACCATCAAATTTAGATCCCTTGCTATTCCCCTGTCCCTGTTGTTACTTGGTCATCAGTTCCCTCTCCCTGCCTCCCCAGCCCCTCCTCTCCCATATCCTCCCACCCCCAGCACTGTTTCCTTGGGATTTCTTATTCTGTCCATCTTATATAGATAGACAGGGAGAGAGAGAAAGAGAGAGAGAGAGAGATCATACAAATAATTCCAAGTATATCTGTTGTCCTAGCCCAGAGTAGATGAGTATTCCTTGGTTAAATAGTGATCAGGCCCTGTTATAATCCATTGGTTCAATCCCCTTTTCTTTAAGGATCCCATATCCTAGGATCCTCTTACCTAACACCTATACTTTTTTATTCCTCAGCACTCATGTTTAAGGGACATGCATTCTACAAGACCCCATTGCTCTTCCTGCTGTCATGGATGCAGCGGTCTAGTACCTCCCCCCAACCCCCTTACACTTTTAAACTTTCAATGTGGCTGTCTTGTGAATATCAGCCAACCGGGTCAACTGAGGTACCAGAATTAGAAGTCTACAATTGGGATTCCTCAGAGAATTCGTGACTTTGCTCCCATTGCTGGTCTGCTACACTCCTCTCTTGGTTTGTCCTCATGTGGGTCTGTCAGACAGGCCACAATCCCCAAACTGTCTTCAGTACTGTCCTCTGTAGCATTGTCATCTCAGGAGGGGATGTCATGTCTTCAGCCAGGGTGAGACCTGCAGTCCTCTCTGCCAATGAGCTGCTTCAAGCAGGAACATTATCCTCAAGGCTTGGCACACCAGAGTAAGCTCTGCACCCTCTTTCCCTTTCCTGTGGAGATATAGCAGTACCTTGCCCTTGAGTAGATTAGGTTTCACTTCCTCTCTGCCATCATCATAGTCCCTTCATGTACCTCTTCATTTGCAGAAACAAAAAGAAGTCGCAAGGCGTGAAGTCAGCTGAGTAATGTGTATGTGGTGAAAGAGGAATGCTTTTTTTTTTTTTTTGCCGAAAAGGGGTGCACTGAGGTGGCGTCTTAAGCCACCTCAACTGGTGCATCCTTGTGGTGGCAAAACCAGTCCCCTGTCTGCCACAAAGCAGGGCTTTTTGTTGCACACTGTTACACCATGTTTTCAGAACCTCTTATTAAATAGAAAGATTTATTAACAGTCTGATCTGGTAGAATGAACTTCAAAGGTACAACAAATGAATATTTTCTTCCATTCAGGAAATTAATGGACATCCAGAAGGAGATTTGTTATCAATCAATATTTCACCTTTAAAAAAAAAAAAAAAAGAAAACCACTCATCCACATGACCCGTCACATCTTTCTTTCTTACAAGGAGTGGCTGGTAGTTTTGAACCACCTGCCCATCAAGATTCCTTAGAAATATTTGAAAATGTAATCTAATTGTTATTATTTTTAGTAGCACTGTCATTGTAAGCTGTGTTCAACATCACAACAGTTCCTGCACCATTTTTCCTGAGCAAGAAACAAATTTCACAGCTCCACACTGTTCTCTTAAATTGGCCATAACAAAACAATGAGGTTCGAGTGTAACTGCTTTTACGAAAATGCTCACTTTTAACAAAGGGAACTTTCCCAGGAGATGCCACTGGGTGCACTAACTCAGAGCTGAGTTGCTCAATGCTTGCCTACAGGGAAAAAGGTGAACTATGGAAATTCCACTCAGAGGAGCTTTTACCCATTTGGAGGGGTACCCCCTTGTATTCTAATACATATAAACCCCACTGGACAGAATAGAAGTGCTCCATAGAAGGGTTTCCAAGACAATAATATTTAAGGAAGCAGTTGCCACATCTTTGTTAAATGGAGTGGTTGATAGGTTTGAATCACTGTACCACTCAGGATTCCTTAGAGATATTTGGAAGGATAATTTAATTACCTTAGTTTTAAATACCTTATCTTTGTTATTATTTAAACTTTAATAGATATTAGGTACAAACTTGAAATAGTTGAGGGAGTACATAATTTTAGTAAACATATTTTAGGCAATTGCAGCAAAGAAATACTTATTTGAAAACTATTGGACAAGATGACTCCAAAGTTCTTTCAAAGTCTAAAACTGGGCTATTTTGGCTCACGTATCTCACTTCTCACATGACAGCAAAGGCCTTGGTCAAGGCTAACTCAGGTTATGAATAAGAACTCTGTGTCTCAGAGAAGTTGAATAGAATACCCCAATTGCTGCAGTTGAAAATCCAGAGCCAAGACTTGCAATCATTCTGCCTGTCCCAAAATTCTCTGCCTTTTCTTCTCTACCACTTACCCATCGTGGGGGTAAGGATTCATATAGGAAAATGTAGAAAATCAGAGAGCAAAACAGCAACCCAACATTGAGCCCAGTCTCTTCAATAGGCTCCCTATGGATAATGATGCAAGAAGCATCACAAGAAGATGAACAGAATACAAAGAGTCACTGGACCACAAGGAACTGGTAGACGTGCAGTTAATTCAAGAAGGAGCAAAGACCAAGAACTGGTGGTAGTGAAGGCAGACACTGACTGTGATGACGGTCAGCTCTTGCCGGGTTGTTGTCAGCCGGCATCAAGCTGGTCCTGACTTATGGAAACTCAATGCACAAAAAGTCGGGACCACTGTGATTTACAGGGATCTCATAGGCTGGTTTTTAAAAGAAATTTGTATTAGTCTGGAAGCTCTGCTGACACCTGTTTGGCTTCATAGTAGAACATATGCTTCTCCTCACTGCATGAGGTATATTTGCCTGAAACCAATTGATCCCACACAGAAGGTGAGACTTCTGCCGCTGATAATGCATACCACCATTTCTAGCCATGCTTCTTAACAAAACACTTTTGTCTTATTTTAGGGGATTTTGCAAAACACGAAAATGCCCTTATGTCATGATGATTTTTAATAAGTATTCATAAGCCCCCAGGATGATGGTGATCTGCCTGATGCTCAGGACAAGGTAGAATCCTCCAGGCACACAATAAAAGGTACCCCTTGTACCTACTGCATTGATTTCACCTTTACAGTCTGTAAGAACAGAGAGTTACATTTTACAAGGAGGCATCCAGAGTCTGAAATATTTAAGTGGAAGAATAGAAAATTGTATCTCAATGTTTGAAGCCTAAATTTAATCATCTTGAGACTCTAATTTCTTTTCTAAGCCAACACATTCTTCTCAGTAGCATATTAAGGCAAGCCAGGGATTAAGTAATACTAATTTGAGAATAATGCTGGTATCTTAAGATAAAATCTTAGCTTTTTCTGAGGTGTATAACTGGCAGTAAGCCCAATAATCCAATTCTTTATTCTATGTAGAAATTGGGTGATGGTGAATGCTAAATAGCTACAGGCATCTAACTGATAGTTTGCATTGACTAAACTCTAAGAGAAATGCTTGTGATTATAGTTGCAGCAATATTTCATGGCCTTAATTGAAGTTTGTTATAAATTCAGGCTTCCCTCTCTCTCTAAATGTGGCTGATGTAACATTTTCTCCTGTCAGGTCACAAGGTCTGGCCCATCAATTTCCCACTTCTTTGCACTAGTTTCACTGCCTTCTTTTACTCAACAGACTTATGGTGTGTGTGTGTGTGTGTGTGTATGTGTAACTTATCCCTCACAACTGAGTTGCTTTTCTCCATACTTTATTCTTTGGGCACCTGGTAATCTCCTTGAATAGTGCAACAAACATCTCTCTTAGCACTTGCTTCAGTTCTATGCACACTGTGGGAGACCTAGGAATGGTGGGAAAATTGAACTGGTCTCTTCTTATGAACATAACCTTCTGGATCACATGTCCTCAGTCAGATGTATCTAGAACAACCTTGCCAGCTAGCAAACACTCCAAATTTTGAGATTTGAAAGAATTTCTTGATCTTTTTCTTCGCCAAGAATGCCCATTCTTAGGTCCTGCACATTGTGTTATGAGTTCTGCAAAGGAAGCAATATAAAACAAAAGGGAAAACAGTTGCTACAGGAACTGACTTGGATTCATAGTGAGGCCACGTGTGTTGAAGCAGAACTGAGTCACCAGGGTTTTCCATGGCTGATTTCCTCTAGGTTGGTCACCAGCAATTTCTTCTGAGGTCCTGCTGAGGGGATGCAAAGCTGTAACCTTATTGCTAAACTGCTGAGGGTGTGCACTGTTGTCCCCACAGTGTCTGACGTCCAGCAGGACAATTATAGAACAGTTAACAAACCCCTCGGAATATAAAATAAAGGAGAACCTGTACATTTAAGAGCTTGCTGCTTGAATGACAGAGCAGTAGCAGGTTGGGATGGTGGTTGTTATGTACCATCAAGTCAGTCCCGACTCACAGTGACGCTGTCTGTCTGCAACAGGACTAGACTTGGTCTGGCTATGCGTCATCCTCACAACTGTTCTTATGTTTGATCTCACTGTTTCAGTCCGTCTACAGAGGGGGCTTCCTCTGTTAGACATGGACAGTTATGAACAAGGCAGTTTGGTCTTCAAATCCTTGTACTCACTGGGCATCCCAATGAACAAGAACAAGTTTTATTATAAACTTCAAGAGTGAAACAAATGTCTTGAAATACGTTATCTTTCCCCCAGAATTACCAAGTCCTGAACATGTATATGCTTCACAGTCTCCTGAAAATCTCTTCAATTCATTTCCTATTTCTTATGCCTGCAGCTGTTGCTATAGGAAAATATTGTGGTAATCAATCAATATCAGCTATGCTTTCATGATCTCAATGCCAAATTACCCCATAAACAAGGCAAAACCTGCCTTATTGATGTTTGCTTAGTAACTCGCAGTGAATAATTTCATGCTTTTTCACATAAAAATTATGCTTCTAGGGTTGGCAGTCATCTCCCTCCCCCTCCTCCCAACTCCTCAGCACCTTTCTAGAGAACCAAAGGCTTTTCTCAAACAGATGGGAATGGAGAGCCCAGCAAGAAAGATAAGCATAGCTGAAACCGTGTGACATTTTCACTTCTTTTTTTTTTTTTTGTGGGCATCACTGCCTCTGGTGGTCATGGGCGTTACCCAGCCGCCGCTGGATTTGAACCGCCAAGCCCGCGGGCTGCAGTTCCTCACTCAACCACTTACGCCACCGGGGTTCAGCCCTGACGTTTTCACTTCTGATTAGAGAGTGAGCACAAGTAAATTCATGCTTATCTTCCTTATCAGGTAATCTGACCCAGGTCTCCAGGAGATTGAATTACTTCTACCTACGTGGAAAGATTCCATGTTAAATTGTGCAGCAAATTTGGGTAAGAAAGAGGGTGGAAGGGTTCTGCACTGCATTTATTTGGTGTGCATGGGTCTAGGCTTTGTTTCCTTTGTATCAGACAGAGGATATGCCATTTCATAGCGGTCCCGAAGATGCTTACATAAAATAGCCACAGGCCAAAGGTTTGTAAGTCTTGTCTTCTTTCTCTAGACCCCAACCTGTTTGGTTAGCTGCTGGCACGGTGTTTTCTAAGTCTGTGCTTGGTTTCATGGACCATCACCCATGAGCCACTTCTGAGCTATTTTTCTTTTCCAAAAAGTTTTGAAAAGTGGATAAACTGATGGATAAACAGAAGAATGAGCAGCTGTCTTTCATAGAATACTAAGTACCATTCTTTCAGGCTACGATCAATCCCAATTATCAGTGGTAACCAATGTAAACAATAAGAAGACCAGACATGACAAATAAGAAAATAATTTCCCATAGAAAAAAACCAATCTATTACATTAATATGCTTCTTCATCCAGCTTCTTCTTGATTAATGAGGGAGACTGTACCTCATCAGTGAATTATAGTTCTGAGTAGCCTGGGGGGAGACAAGCTCACGTTCAATCAGTGATGCCCCCCCGCCCCCAAATGTCAATCAGTTAAGCTACCCAGAAATCTGGGTGTAGAAAAAGGAGAAATAAAGATCAGGGATAAGTTTCCCCTGAATAATGCAATAACCCTAAATCAATGCTTTTAATGCAAATACAAGGAAGCCATTTTGCAGAGTTGATTCATAAGCATTTTGAAAGAAGAAAAAGCAGAAATCCAATATAGGTGTCTTCTATTCTCTTTCTTAACACCCTGTAAATATCCTTCAGTCTTTGAGGGGAGTAGGTCAAGAATAGTTTTTAGGAATTTGATGGAAGGTATGGTCCCTCTCCCTAGAAAAATTCCATCTCACAGTCACAGGGTAACTACATAGTATCCTGTGGGTAAGATGGGTGGCCGCTGGAGATGTGCCATGCTGACACATCCTTGCATAGGTAGATTAGGAAACCTGGTCAGTCTTCCTCTCCACTGTGCTCTTTGGCATGAGAAAGAGTGGAAAATCGGTTCTATTTCCCCTGATGCTGTATATCAGTAGTCACTGGTTTCCAGGGATCACTGATCCCAGAGGAAATTCAGTGTCTTCATTCTGGTTGTCACGTTTACTTATAGAGGAAACAAGGAGGGCTGAACCAGTTACATAAATCCTCTTGCTACAGCTGACCGCTCCAAGCACAATGGTGCCTCTGGGCTTTCATATGGCTTTGAGCTGACTTTCCATCTTCCCCATCTGGCTTCACTGAGCATCCCCAATCTCCCTGCCTATAAAATACTCTGAAACTGGAATTCAATTGTCAGCAGCACAGGAATGAAACCTATCATGGAAATGGCTCCTTGTTGAGTTTTCATCTTTTTCTTGATTAGATGAGTGTTTGTTGAGCAATAAATCTTCCAAAATGACAGTCTGCCTGAGCCAAATAAAGCCGGTGCAGAAAAGACTGTTGAACTCCAGGCAAGCACATCATCAGCTGGAGCCGTGTCAGGACCAGGGGGCACGTCTTGAAGGTGCTATTGCCTCAGAAGGGACCCCTCACTTTCACGCCCAGACTGACACCTTCTGCTCACATTTTTCACATCTTTGCAATGACCTTTTGCATGTTTGTTATTAGTTAAACAAAGGATACTGAAAGGAAGTTATTTTTTTTCTGTTCGTAGGGAATTTGTTGATGTGGTAGTGAAGAATACCTTAAATGTATTCAATCCAATCTATATATTTCTTCCATTAATAGCAAATTTTTGAAGTCTCTTATAAACAAAATGTCCTGATTGGCACTCCGTGTTTATGCTTCCTCTCTCTGTCTCTGTCTCTGTCTCTCTCTGTCTCTCTCTCTCAAACCTCAGAGTAACTTTTAAGGTAGATGAGAAATTTTACAATTAAGAAACCTTTGCAAAGTGATGTATACACACATCTCTTGGATTTCCCTGCAATATGTCTTTTCTGTAAGGCATAGCACTTTCAAGGGCTGCGGGACCTCTCTAGAAGCATATCATGATGCCTGTGATGATTTTGTATGAAGAAACATTCAATATTACTATATCCTAAAACACACCCCACCTCCATTCTGGAAGCTAAGCAGGGTCAGGCCTGGATAGTACTTGAATAGGAGATTGTCCGGCAATACTTGATGATAAAAGTTTTCGGTTTTTATTGTTCATTTGTTCAAGAGAAGGGAGAAACTGTCTGTTCCGATAAAGAGTTACAGTCTTAGAAACTCAAAGGGGTAGTTTTATCCTATTCTATAGGGTTTCTGAGTCACAATCAAGTGAGTTTATTTTTTGATTTGTTTTTTAAATAAAGACATTTCAGAATTCCATTTCTTAGCGAGGTAGCAAGTCATCTAGAGACAAAATATTTTTAAGAGAATTCCATATTTTTTCATATAGAAGGATTTTAGGAAACCTGATTATTGACACCTAAGGCAGATCATTTCCCTCATAATATCGGAGATATTCCTTTCCCACCTTCTCACAATGTCATTAGAATAAATAAAGGCACACTGAGAGTGTTCTCGGTTATGCTCATTCTCTCTGCAGAGAAAACATCATCTAGAGATAGGCCAGCTTTGCCAAAATATTTTGAGGAAGCTAAGATTTCTGTAAAATACAAGAGAGTTGGGATTATATTATGGTCCATGTACATTTAGTCCAAAAACAGAGAGGAAACTATTTTTTTCTGTAGCTGCATTTTGTGCTGTATTAACCAATTTCCCCCTTTAATTTTGAACTTGGAAAAAATGTCCAAGTTAATCATTTATTGGATGCCAAAACATTTCCTAAAATACCAACTCATTTGGAAAAAGGATTCAAGTAAAATGAAATCCTCGACAAATTAAACTTTTTCTCTGTTTATCATGATGCTGCTTATTGCTCTGGTTGTCAGAATGTTTTTTCATTGTATTGAAGTATAGTCAGTACTGAAGGCTGTATTCTTTAATCTTCAATAGCAAGTGTTTCAGTCCTCTTCACTGTCAGCAAGCAAGGTTGGGTCACATACATATTACAGATTGTTAATGAACCATCTTCCAAACCTGATGCTACGTTCTTCATACATTCCAGTTTTTTGGATTCTGTGCTCAGCATAGAGGTTGAATAAGTATGATGAGCCACCCTAAAATATGAGTGTTCCAAATTTAAACCACTCAGTACCACCTTGTTCTTATGGGTCTCTTTCACAATAAAGAGGTTTTGTGTGAGAACCATGTAAGATTCTGGAATTCTCATTCTTTTAAATGGTGTCCATTGTTTGTTATTATCTGCATATTCAAATGTCTTTGTGCCGACAATTAAACACTGGTACATATTTTTCTGGTATACTCTGGAAGATTCTAGTATCCAATTATTCAATTTTGTGATAGCTTAGATGTTTCTCTGAAGGTAATTTGCAGGTGTTAGTATCTATAGTTTTGTTGTCTTTACATAAAATAAATTACCCCAAATAATGTAGGTGGGTCTCAATTCAATGGAAAGGGCTTAAAAACAAAACCTTGGGAAGCCTAAGAAGGAAAAAATCCACTTGTAGACTGCAGTTTCCGTATCTATTTTAGTTTCTAGCATGCTCTTCCTAACTTCGAGTCTGGTCTATATTTTGTGAACTTACTAGCTATCAATATCATGTGAACCAACTTCTTTAAATAGATAAATTGTGTTGGGTTAGTCTGAGTAGACTAGAGAAACAAATTCAAAGAGACTACTGTATATGAGAAAGAGATTTATATATAAGAGTAGTTGAATATTGAGAGAATATCCCAGTCTCATCCAGTCCAAGCCCATAAATCTGGGATTAGCCCATATGTCTGATATGAATCCATAAAATCCTCCTCAGACTCATGAAACACATCCAATGATGCTGAATGCAGGAAGATCACAGGCCCGTGGGTGGAAAGTCCTGTAGATCCAGTGGAACTGTGAGCATCTGAGCTAGGCAGGAGTCTTCATGTGGCTTCTACTGGTCCAGGATTCTGGCTACATCAGGGTACATCCTTGGGAATTTCCCTCAGGGATGTTTCATAGGGAGTCAGTCTTATCGGTAGAGGGTCTCCAAGGAAGTGAGTAGAGGAAGCGATGTCTTCTACCTCCAAGGAGGAAAATACAGGAGTCCTCAGAATTCTCAGGAGGTCATGCCTACACAGAGGCCTCATTGGCTATACTCTACTCCTTCATTCGTAATCCTCTCAAATTGACACCAAATTATGTAACTACCATAGTATATTTCTATGTGCATTATATATTGAGATACATACACACTACACAAAAACCCATGTGAGCTAAATTTAAAAAACTCTGAGAAGATTCTGAAATAAATTGAACTTATAGATGTTTTTTGACACTGTAAATATTTTGGTAGCTAAGACAGCCTCAACTGTCTTCCAATAAGTAGCTACTGGATTTGAACTAACAACCTTACAAGGCCTAACCCACAGCACCTCTAGGACTGTAAATACACATAAAGGGGCTTCAAGATGTTTGTGAAAAAAAATGACATTAATTTTCAATTCCTTGTTTTTTCATAAACTTCTTGAAACCTCCATATATGTGTGTGTATGTATATATTTATATATATTTGCTGTTTGCTGTCTGATTGGTTCTGACTCATAGAAATGTTAAAAGACAATGTGCTACTATCCCATAGGGTTTTCTTGGATGTAATTGGTACAGGGGCAGACAGGTCTCTTCATCCAGGAGTACTCTGAACCTTTGTGCTGCCAAGGCTCTAACTGAGGGGACTTCAAAAAGTTGATGGAGATTTCCCATTTTTTCTCATAAATAATTTTAGTTTATATTTTTAATTCCCCTAATCCCTCTAAGAGTTCCACCCCAGTTATTACTTTTATAAATGTGAGTGTTACTGCACAACCTTGTTATCATTATGGTTGTTAGCTGTTGTTGAGTACTGACTCATATGCTCTTAGGTACAACAGAATGAAACTCCACCTGGTCGTGTCGCATCTTCCTAATTGTTCCTATGATTGAACCTATTGTTGCAACCACTGTATCAATCCATCTTTTCCAGGATCCTTCTCTTTTAAGTTGCCCCTCTACTTTACCAAGCATTGTGTCCTTTTCCAGAGTCTGACCTCTCCTGACATGTCCGAAGTATGTAAGATGAAGTCTTCTCATCCTCACCTCTAAGTAGCATTTTGACTGTAGAGGGAAGCAATCTGGGTTGTTGGAGGTTGGTGTTCTCTGATGTCTTGGGACTTTGGTTCAATGCCCCCTGTCTATCAGGTGGAAACAGTTATGCTCACATTTGCAGTTGACATTTGTTGTTGGTATTAAATCTAGTTAATATCTTGTCTCATTCTGAATAACACAGCTCTCACTGGTACTGTAGACTCCTTCACATGCTGCTGCAATGCATCCTCATAGTGAACACTATGGCAGGCCCATAACTCTCAATTCAGCTGCCTACTGCTTCGACTTTGCACAGTAGTAGTCTCTAGGTCTTAGAAACCTTGAATGGAACAGGAAACCCAAAGATCAAGATCCCCATGTTTTCTGCTGAACTATATTTTTCCACTAGACTTACTTTGACATAATTTTTTCTGGTGGAAAAACATGTTCTCTGGGGCACAACTGGAAGCCAAGATAATAGGTAATCTGCCTTCAGTTTTCCTCACCCCCAAGGACACATATTTAATCACTTCTTATCTTTTTCGCATATTCTTTTTCTAACTTCTCTCAAACCCCCAAGAACAGAAAGGAGTAGACTTCTCTTTTGCTCCTCATCATAGCTCATTTTAACTAGCAAGAAGCAAATTTCATGGCTTAGGGGTTGTAGAGACATTTTTTTTTCACAGTCTGGGAAATTTCTGTGAGCTGAGACCCAGACATTACTATTCTAAAGACAAATATAGAGGAATTCAGCAAATCTATTTTTCCCCTTTTTATCCCCCCTCTTTCTTCTACCCATCTTCTCCTTTCTCCCCATAAAGATTCTTATTCTGAGATCATAAACTTTAAAGAAGTAAAACTTTAAAAGGAAAATCTTATAGGAAGAATAAAATGAATGGCTTCAATATTCAGAAAGATATCATTTCTGTCTATGAATGGAATTGTCTATTTACATGGACTTGCACTTGACAGTCTATAAATATTGATGTGTAATATCATTATATTAGCTTACTCCTTGAGGTAGGTGTCAGAGCTATGGACAAACATTAGTGTTCACACTAAACAACATTCAGAGTTTGAAAACGTTTTACAATCCTCTAAGGTAACCTCCACCATCTTGACCAAAAGTATCATTTGTTTAACTTGTCACTCTTTGTAAGGTGTATGTATAAAGAAGTCTGTATGCTATGTGAGAGTTGATTCTTTAGACTTCATGAGTTAGTTAGTTAGTCTACATATCCTTCATGAAAGTTATTTAGCTATTCCACATATCCTTCAGCTATAGTGTTTATTTTGTTTTTAAGGAGTTTTCATACTTAAATCTTTTGGGTTAGTGAGCATTCTGATAGGCATCTCTTAAATGAGTCTGACTGTCATATTACATTTTTATTTCTTATCAGCATACTAGCGAGGAGAATGACTTTTGATGTAGCACTTATTTGAGTGCTACATTCCTCTCTGTTATTCAATTACCACCTCCCAGGCAAGTTCATTCAAGTACTCACTCCAAGAATAATTTTTTAAACCCATAACCATTTAAACGTGCAATTTCTCATATATTTAAATTATCATCATTTTGATGAATTAGAAGCATTTCTCTTTGTTTTATATTCCTGGACATCCATTAGTTTATTTAAGTAAAGGTATTATTAAAGCTTTTACAAGTCTTGGGATATAATGAGAAATTTAGAAACAAAAGTTAACAAAAATGCATATTTTTTAAAGTTTCTATTTGTGGTCATCTTTCTTTTATAGTTATTTTTTCTTAAAAATCATTTCTCTATCAATGACCAACATAATGTAATACAATGATACACAGGTCGGCAATTCTAGACAGTAATCTTGAGTTCTACCTTATAGCAGTGACATGAAATCTCATATAAAGATATAAGTAGAAAATGATACCTGAATGATGGATTTTGGGGGTAGGCTGATTGGCACTCTAAGGATAAAATTATTTTGTTCCTTGATGGGAGATTAGCACAGAAATAGATGTGTGAGTCAAACTTCAGCACTGCAATGATTTCTTGACAGCCATTCTCTCAGCACCAATCCATTAAATAAGTTTTCATCTGAAGATCTGTTGGACTTGAAATGTTTTTCTCAATTTTTCTGTAAATCATAAGTAAAAGTAAAAGGAATGTACACTTTAAGGAGAGAACATAATGACTGACTAGTATGTCACATGTTGCCCACTACAGACTTTGATGGAGGTGAAATAATAGCAATGAGTCCATTGATTAGCTCAGGGTAGAAAGCTCTATGATTGGGTCACAGAACAGTACAGTGGAGGCTGGCCACTAGCTGTTGGGCAGTTGAGTTTGAGCAGTAATGCCATTTGGAAGATTGTCAAGCACAAATCAAAAGAGATGTGCATCTGTCCCTTGGATGGCGGAAGGAAATCAGAACTATCTCTGAAACATCTCATATTTTTTCCAGATTTGAGTAAATCTTTTATAAGTCATGGAGGGAAAACTTTTTAAACTTCAGTATATATTGGGCTGTTGGAGAAGATGTAATGAATTGATTTCAAATGTATAATACAGCCTGAGACCCAAGTAAAAACTATCAATGATATAGACATGTATTCTATGCAAGCATATTAATATACAATGATAAGGAGATAGGTTTGTGTACATATATTTATAGGTGAAGTGTCAAGGTAGCAGACAGACCCTGGGCCTCTGCTCAAGTCCTCCCTCAATGCAAGAATTCTCCTGTTCCCGAATCGGTCACTGAAGACACGCATGAATTCAGAAACAAATGTGAAGAAAACTGATGGTACTTGGTTATTAGAAGATATAGCCGCTGGGGTCTTAAAGGCTTGAAGTTAAACAAGTGGTCATCTAGCAGGGAAGCAACAAAGCCCACATGGAGGAAGCACACCAGCCTGTGTGATCACAAGGTGTTGATGGGAGCAGGTATCAGGCATCATGAGACCCCAAACAAACAATCACATCAATGTGAATGAAAGGGGTCAGAGTGGAGACACAAAGCCCATCTGTAGACAATTGGACATCCCCTCACAAAACGGCCACAAGGAAGGGACAAGCAATCCAGTGTACAGTATAGCACATATGAAACACAATATTCCTCAAGTTCTTCTCCCTTCCACTATCATAACCCCAGTTCTACCTTACAAATCTGGCTAGGCCAGAACATGTACACTGATATGGTTAAGAGCTTTTGACACATGGAATGCAGGACAGATAACCAGATAACCCCCTCAGGAACAATTATGTGAGTAGTAATACTCTCAGGGTAGGGGAAGAGTGGGGTAGTAGGGGGAGACAGGGGAAGCAGATTATAATGATTTGTGTACAATCCCCACCCCCCACCTCTGAGGGGGGCAAACAACATAAACTTGAGTGAAGTGAGTCAGTACATGGTGTAAGATATGAAAATAATAAATTTATAATTTATCAGAGGTTCACAAGTGTGGGTGTGGAGGGAATAAAGGGGAGCTGATGCCATGGATTCAAGTAGAAAGAAAATGTTTGAAAATGATCATAGCAACATATGTACAAATGTGTTGAAACAATTGATGTTTGGATTGTTAAAAGAAGTATAAGAGCCTCCAATAAAATTATTTGTTTTTTGAAAGACTGCCAATGACAGCCCACCCTCTTTATCTAAATAAAGGCCTAGGAGATATTATTAATTCTGATTAATAGAGAACAATGTAAATAGAGAATGATGCTTTGAGAACATTCATTTCTGATGTAGCCATCATGTGAGACCCTTGTTAAGATGTAGAAATTGATGCTTATAAGAATGAAGTAAATTGTCTTTGTTCCATAGATGAAAACTGAAATATCCATCCCTTGAACTCTGGTCTGCACATTTACTTTAGTTCTACTTTTAACCTGCTGCTTTTTTGATGGATTTTGCCAGAAACATCGATCCTTCTAGTACTTCATAGCGGTTCTTGTTGTAAATAGGCAGCCTAACCCATTTAACCAGCAATCAAAGCCTTTCAACCATTTCCCACAGAACTTTGCATAGTCCTGCCCTATGTAACCCAACAAAGGAACCCAAATGCAGTCAAAGAGGGTAAAAGCTATCATTGCACTACAGTGGGTTTTACACTAGTTCTGATGTAGGGTTTGATTTATAACATATCATTTATACCTGAAAATCAAGCAGCTTTCACCCTTGTGGCAATTTTGTACCTTCCTGAAGTTAAATTGAAAAAGTAGATTTATGCATGCAATTTTAAATGGGGCACTTCTTAAAGATAAGTTTAAGCAAATTGAAGATGCAAGCATATGATGAGGATATATCATCCATTTCATGAGAAGAGACCCAAAACTCTACTGTCAATGGCACCAAGTCCTTTGTTGAAAGGACTTAGAGGCAAAATTGCAGCGTTAAATGCATCATGCCATCTTTGTACAGCAGACATGAGAAACTAAGTCAAACCAGTACAGAAAATGATCTTCAAACTCTAACTATCAAATGAAAGGATAAATGACTAGATTACACACTGACTGAAAGGTAAAGCTGACTGAAAACAGTGAACAAAAAAGAGTGGAGAAAATTTGCCAGGTGGCTCAGCTCAGCCTGGCCATATTGAGACAAAGACAATAGCAATATTGGGTTAAAAACTAAAAACTCGGCTGAGCCCCGGTGCCATAAGTGGTTGAGTGCGGGACTGCCGCCCGCGGGCTTGGTGGTTCAAATCCAGCGGCCGCTCTCAGGAGCAGCGTGGGTAGCACCCACGATCACCAGAGGGCAGTGAGGCCCCCGCCAAAAAAGAAAAAAAAAACTAAAAACTCACTGTCATGGAATTGATGCTGACTCAAAGGAACCCTGTAGGATAGGGTAGACCTGCCGCTGCGTGTCTAAGAGTGAAAGAAGATGCTAAAGGCTGCCAGCAGCTGATACGGAGCCTGCAGACACCACACCTGATGATGAGAGGAACACGCAGCTCCTTCTCAACCTTCCTGAGCATTAGTTGCATAACATGACCACTGGACTTGTGCTTAAATCTTCTTTCCTTGCCACCAAGCCCTGACTGTTAGCGCACATGCACACACACACACCCTTCACTCAGAAGACCATAACCACCATCTGAGCAGTACCAGGTACCCGCTACTTATGCCCACTAGCCTAGCTGAGAAGCAACAAGTTGTCTCATAGTGATGCTGACACCTCACCCTATTCTCCCTACCAGCCAACCCTGCTGATGATGGCAGGCTACTGTATTCACTGTGGCATCAGATTCTTACCCTCGCCTCACCCCACCAACCAAGCCAAGTGCCCCATGCAGCCCCATGCAAACTTGCCTACTGTTCTTCCACCTTCCCTACACACTGCTCATCTCCTCCCATCTCCAATACGCATTGCCGGTCCATCAGTCAAGTTCCCAATCCAGCAGGAGGTGATGACCGACCACATTCTACTAGCCAGTCACATCCATCACATCGACTTCTCCAAGCACTCAGCCAATGCCACTGCCTGTTCTTTTGCCACTGAGCCAACAACAGAAGATGGCCAAAGGGCCAGTGCCCATCCAACCTTCCTTCACTTCACAGTATTACCAATTAGCAGTAATACCGTACTCACACATTCTGCAGCTACACTCCCACCCAGAGACAGGTGATAAGTATTCAAATTTGGCTAGACTAGCATTCAGAGTGCTATGCTTGCCTCATCTGACCTGGTAGATCAAAATAAAACATATTAAAAGTTTAGTAAACAGCACGAACATACAATAAATAAATATATGAACACCTTAGTGACTCAGAATAACAAAAAATACTAAATACCCATAGAATACTAAACAATACGTAAGAAGTACACTCCCAAAAACTAAGGCTGTGTGACAGAACATGTAGCTCCAGATGGAGCACCAAAGATATACTTAGTGACCAGAGTGTGGCACCCCATCCCACTCAACCAGGAAACACTCCTAGAGGTCAACGAACAGACCTTAAACTGTTTGTAGGTTTTTATATTGTTATAATCTTTGTATTTTTGCATGTACATGTACATGTTGGATATTTTTTTTTTGGTTAATGTTTTCATTGTTTTCTTTTCTTTGGTTGCTTCCTTATGGGACGCCCTTTGTTTTAGCATGTTATTTTTTCTATAGGTCTATCTGGATGGGATGGGATGGATGAGCGATCTAGGGGTGGGGATGCCAGGACTGATGGTACCAGGGTGGAAATGGGTGGGGGGCTGTTGGCTGATCCTAGGATGGGGGGAGTAGCATGTGGTTCAGGATCAGTGGCGGGGTGATTGTGGAAGGTCTGATAGGATTGATTAAGACTAATGTAACAGAGAGAAAACATTGAAACCCAAGTGGAGGTTGAGTGTGATAATGGACAGGAGGAGGTACAGGGAAATAGAGAAGAGAACTGGGGAGTAAGGGGCATTTATAGAGGTTAAATACAGGCATATACATAGGTACACATATTCATATGATGAAAGGGAAATAGATCAATATGAATATACTTATAGGCTTAGAATTAGGACAGCAGATGGGCATCCATCGGGTACCTCCATTAGGTACTTCCTCAGTGCAAGAACATTTTGTTGTATTAAATTGGCATTTCATGATGCGCGGCTCCCTGACATGATCACAGAAAACAAATATGTGCGCAAGCAAATGTGGTGAGGAAAGCTGATGGCGCCTGGCTATCAAAACATGTAGTGTTTGGGGTCTTAAAGGCTTGAAAGTAAACAAGCAGCCATCCAGCTCAGAAGCAACAAAGCCCACATGGAAGAAGCACACCAGCTTATGGGACCAAAGGGATCAATTATCAGGTTTCAAGAACTAATAATCATAACATTATTAGCTCACTTTCCTGATATGATTGCTGATGAAAAATATGTGCATAAGGAAATGTGGTGAAGCAAGCTGATGGTGCCTGGCTATCAAAAGATGTGCATCTGTTGTCTTAAAGACTTCAAGGTGAATAAGTGGCCATCTAGCTAAGAAGCAATCCCACATGGAAGAAGCACAACAGCCTGTATGACCACGAGGTGTCAGAGGGATCCGGTATCAAGCATCAAAGACCTAAAAATTATATCATTATAAATGAGGGGGAGTTCAGATTGGGGACCCAAAGCCCATCACTAAGTGAAGTGACATCCTCTTACAGAGGGCTTGCAGTGAGGAGATGAGCCAGTCTAGGTACAGTGTAGTAGCAATGAAACGTGCAACTTTCCTCTGGTTCTCAAATGCTTCCTCCCACTGACTATCATTATCCCAATTCTGCCAGACAGATTTGGCTAGACCAGGGGGTGTACATTGGAGTCATTAATGTGGGAATTTAGAATAGATAACCCCTTGAGATTAGTGGGGAGTGGTGACATAGGGAGGGTGGAGTAGAAAGGGGGAACAAATTTCTGGGTTCTACATGTGACCTCCTCTCTGGGGTGTAGACAATGGGGGGAGTGGGGGTAAGTGAAGTGACACATTGGACAGTGTATGATATGAAAAGGTAATAACAATTTTTAAATTATTGGAAATTCATGGGTGAGGGAAAGGGAGAAGGGGAAATATGGGGAGTTGGAATTAAAAATAAAGAACTAGAGGAAAGAGGAGCTTATGCTGGAGGGGTCAAGTAGAAAATATAGATGAATGTGGCAACACGTGTACAAGTATGCTTAATACAAACCATGTATTGAATGTTGTAAGAGCCCCCAATAAAATCTATATTTTTTAAAAAGTACAGCAAGATGGTCCAAAAGCATGACCAAAATGAGGAGCCAGCAAACCTCTTTGAGAAATTAAATTAAATGATAACTGCCTAATCAAAAGACTGCCTAATCAAAAGGGTTCTCTAAGACATCAAGGAAAACCCAGAAAAAAAACTCTAGAGGAATTCATGAAAACAATGTAAAAATAAAATGACAACATAAAAAGACAATTGTAAACCACACTAAACTAATGACTATAGAGCCAGAAATCCACACTGTTTTCAGAAGTAAGTTACACATTGGAAGGACTAAAAATAGAATAAATGCAAGTCAGAATTAGTGCAATAGAGGGCAAATTCTTATGACTAGTCTGTTAGAGAAGCAATTATAAAAGGAAATGAAGAAAAATTAGGAAAAAAATCTAAGACTCATGCAAGACAATACCAAGATACATAGCTTACCCATGATTGAAATTCTAGAACAGGAAGAGACTAAAAGAGCAAAGAATTATTTTTAAAGATCTGTTGGCAGAAATTTTTCCTAATGACTGGAAGATATCTATGCAAAAAGAAAATCACCAAGGCACAACAAAATAAAACTTTACAAACCCAAAGACAAAGGAAAACACTTGAGAGCAGCTCTGTAAAAAATAAAATGCTGTTTGCAAAGAAAAAGCAGTAATCCTGCTGATAATCTCGGCAGAAGCCATACAAGTAAGATGACAATGGAGAAATGCATACAAAACTCCAGAAAAAAAATTCCAGTGATTGCCAATAAAATTATCCCTTAAATATGATGGTGAAATTAGACCACTTCTAGGTAAACTGAAATTAAATGAATTTATGAAACCAGGATAACCTTACAATAAGTACTAAAGGGAGTTCTTCAGACAGAGAATTAATAATGCAGGACAATAACCTGAAATTAAGACACATGACAACATCCTTTGGAAATCAATTTTTTTGGGGGGGAAATCAATTCTTAAAAAGAATTTTCAATAATAATATGAAGCTACAAGACTGAACCAGAGAACAATCTGTAAACTATGGCAACTTCAAAATAACAACTACCCCAAACTGGAATAATAGTGGAGCTATAAAACTTCCATATGAAAAACTTTATATTAGTATTGGGATATAACAAACTTCACAGTTGTAGTTGGGGACTTGAATGCATCGTTTCCAAACAAGGACAGACCAACAAGGAAGGAAGTTACCAACGGCAAAATATCTAAACACAATACTCGTAAACCAATTCATATACAAACATGTAGAGCACTCAACAGCAGAATGCACATTCTTTTATCGTGTACATGGATCATTCACCAGAATAAGCCATATTTTCAATATACTAAGTTGAAAACAAGCATCAATAATTAAAAAAAACATTGAAATAACTCAAAGCATCTTTTCAGAGCAAAACATTATTAAATTAGAAATCAATGACAGGGTAAATAAGGTAAATAAATTAGGTACCTGGTAAATAAGTAATCCCCTACTTGAAGATCACTGGGTAACAGAACAAATTAAACATGGAATTCAAGAATACAAGGATCAAAGAAGAGTGAAAAAATAAAACCATTTGATACACAGCAAAAGCAGTCATCAAAGGTCCGTTTATGGCCGTAACCTCAAAAAGAAAGAGTTAATGATTAATAGCTTAATTTTATAACTCTTCTACTTATAAAGCTTTTACTTTATAAGTAGAAAAGAAAGCAAGCCAAAATAAATAGTCTACATTCATCAGAAGGAAGAAAATACAGATTAGAGGAGTAGAACTAGATTAAGAACTAAATTAACTCAAAAGATACTGTATTTTTTTGGACCATATGATGCACATTTTTTTTGTAAAAGTTGGGGAAAATGAGGGTGCATCTTACGGTCCAAAGATGTGGTATTCCCTAACATTTTAGTACACTGGTACTATTTGGTTCAGAATATTTTTTCTTGTTTTCCTGCGGGAAAAACTGGGTGTGTCTCATGGTCAGGTGTATCTTATGGTCAGAAAATATGCTGATTAGTGAAAAGAATCAGCCATACTAGAAGGTAGTTCTTTAAAAGAATTTGTAAAATTGACAAACCACTAGCCAAAAGATGGAGAAGATGCAAATACCATAATAAGAAAAGAAATGAGTTAGGTGGAGGCACAGTCAACAGAGAAGAAACAGAATCGTAAGAACTCTTATACTCCGACAAATTTGGAAACCTAGAAGTGAGCAAATTTCTTGAAAGATACTACTTACTTAACCTAGCGCAAGATGAAGGAGAAAATCTGAGCAGACCTGTATCAAAAGAAAAAATGACGCAGGTCACTAAAAAAGTCCCCCTCTCCCCTCCTATCCCTCCCCTCAGGGGAGGAGAAAAGTCCCAGCAGACAGCTTCACTGGAAAGTTCCATGAAACATCTAGAAAAAAGCTGACAGTAATCCTCTCAAACTGATCCAGAACATATTTAAGGGTACAATTCTCCTCAAATCATCATGAATCAAGTATAACCCTGATACCAAAGCCATACGAGGACACCACTGATAAAGAAAGCCAGAGACCCAAACCCCTCATAAATAGTGGTGCGGAAAACAGTGAGTCAATTGGGAGAGGTCTAAGAAATGTAAGTTGGCACTATATCCCACAGAGGAGGGGATACCCAGTGTTTAAAAAACTGGTAATCATTCAGAGAGCAAAATAATAAAACCCAAAATCAAAGTCACTGCCATCAAGTCGATTCCAACGCATAGTGAGCCTAACAGACCGAGTTTCCCTGACTGTAACACTTTATGGAAATAGACATCTTTCTTCTGTGGAGTACCTAATGGTTTCAAACTATTTTAAAACGGCTGACTTTGCAGTTAACTGCCCAAAATGTACTCCCCTATGCTACTAGAGTTCGGGGGGTGGGGGTGGGGGGGCAGTGGGAATACTAGAAAGGATAATAATTGTACTCATTGTTTATTGCATAATTATTAGATGTAAGGCAAGTAGGATGGTATTTACAAGTCCTCTGAGGGCCTACAAAACTAATCTGTCCTAGATTTCTTTCATCTGTGCTATCTGGAGCTCGTGAAATTCCTTCTACTTCCCATTGCCAGGACCTCTCTTCTCTCTCTAAGAGATCACAGAGCCTTCTCTTTCCACATCGCACCCTGCTCAGACCTAAAAATCTTATCTAGCTTTCTTCAAATCTCAGTTTCTGCTTTGCTATTACTTAACAACAACAACAACAACAATTTATTGTCATCGTGTCAATCCCTACTTGTCACAACCCTAGAGCAAAGTGTAGAACCACCCCCCCCTGTGGGTTTTCACTACTGTCACCTTTTTTAAAAATCGTTTTCTTGGGGGCTTTTACAACTCTTATCATAATCCATATATGCATGCATTGTGTCAAGCACATTTGTACATTTGTTACCGTCATCATTTTCAAAACATTTTCTTTCTACTTGATTGAGCCTTTGGTTTCTGCTCATTTTTTCCCTTCCCTCGTCTATCCATCCTCCCTCATGAACCCTTGATAATGATAATTATCATTTTTCCATGTCTTACACGGCCCAATGTCTCCCTTATCTGTTGTTATTCCCAAACGAGGGAGTTATATGTAGATCATGTGATAAGTTTCCTGTTTTTCCCCTCCCTTCTCCTTAGCCTTCCTCCTGGTACCCCTAATTTCATTGGTCCTAATCTGTCCTGGATTTCCAGTTTTTATCTGTGCCAGTGTACATCATCTGCTCTAGCCAGATTTGTAATGTAGAATTGGGAGCATGATTGTGGTGGGGAGGAAGCATTAAAGAACTAAAGGAAAGTTGTTTGTTTCATCAGTGTTATATTGCACCATGGCTTGTTTCCTACCTGAGACCCTTTTGTAAGGGGATGTCCAGTTGCCTGGCAATGGGCTTTAGGTCTCCATGCCACATTCCCCTTCATTCGTAGTAATAAGATATTTTTTGTTCTTTGAAGCCTGATACCTGATCCTATCGACACCTCATGATCACACAGGCTGATGTGCTTCTTCCATGTGGACTTTGTTGCATCTGAACTAGATGGCTGCTTGCTTATCTTCAAGCCTTTAAGACTCCAGGCACGATCAGCTTTCTCACCACATTTACTTATGTACCCACTTTGTCTTCAGAGATCTTGTGGGGAAGGTGAACATTGTAGAATGCTGGGTTCACAGACCAAAGTGTTCTTGCATTGAGGGAGCACCTGAGTAGAGACCCAATGTCTATCTACTACCTTAATACTAAACCTTATAAATACATGCACATAGTTCTATTTTCCCATTATTGTATATAAATATATTTACATATATACATGCCTGTATTTAGACCTCCATAAATGTCCCCTGCCTCCTAGGTGTTTCCCCTTACTTTCCTTTTGTCCCACTGTCATGTTTTGCCTTCTTTTGGATTTCAGTAATTCCTCTTGGTCACATTTCCCTTAATCAAGCCCTACACCCACCTCGCTACTGATTTTGGATCACTTGTCATCACCTTGTCCCTAGGTTTGTTAACGCTCACTTCTTTTCCCCCATGGTCCCCTCTCCCATGTTCTCACAGAACCATCACTCCCACTGTTTTCTCCCACAGCTTGTTTATCCTGGCTATCTTATCTAGATAGACCTGCAGAGATAATAGTACATACAAAAAACAGGACAGAGAAAAACAAAACACCAAAAAACGACCATAAAAAAAAGAGAAGAGTCCAAAAATAGTTCAAGGTCTGTTTATTGACTGTTAGGACTGTTTTCAAGTCTTGACTGTGGGGCGCTCCACCCTGGCTGCAAAGTCTACTTTTGCTACTCCCTCAGGACTTCCTTGCTCTGCTCCCCTTACTTTTCTGGTGTATGATCTTAGTGTTTTGCCTCGATGTGTGTGTTGGGGGTGGGAGGGGGCAGCTCGGGCGCAATTCCCACACTGTGTCTCCAGTGTCGTCCCCAGTAGTGCTATGGGATAGTGAGGAACATTGTGTCTCATAGTGGGGCCAGCCATATGGTCCTCTCTCTGCACTGGCTGCTTTGAGAGGGAATATCATCCTCAAGGTTGGTGGGCCAGAATGTGCTCCACTCCTCCTTCCTCTCCCTTCATTTGCTTCTGTGTGCTCTGGTCAGACACGTCCCTCTCCCTGAGCTAGAGCTTCAAAGATGTCCTCTGAAGTAAATTCTTCAGGGCGGGGTGAGAGGGGGGGAGGCTGTCCATGTAGTCAGGATTGGGGCTGGCCCCTCAGACCTCTGTATTAGTTCCCTGATTCATACCTGTGTGTTGTATTCACTTCTTGGAGCACTGGGTTGAAATCTGGCCTCTCTTTCCCTGTGGAGATATATACTACAGCCTCCCCTTGTGTGGGTTCCTGCCCTGTTTCCCTGCTACCCATGTCTTTTTTTATGTTCCCCCTTCTTTTTTAGTTAGCTACCATATGTATCCCTGGATTGGGTCTGTCCCTGCCATACCACCTGGACCTTGCCCCAGGAATAATTGCATACAGTCGCTTTTTCCCTAAGCCCCTTTTGCATGTGTAAGCTTGCCTCAGCAGACTCATTTTGTACTTGTCCTTTTGTGCTTGGCTTACTTAGCATAATTTCTTCTAGTTCTTCTCATGTGGCAATGTGCTTCATGTATTCATCATGACTTTTTAGGGACTGTCACTTTTAAGGAGAGTAGAAAGTCTTATTTTTCTCCCAAGAAATGGCTGATGGTTTCAAACTGCTGAACTTGTGGCTAGCAGTTCAACACAGAACCCACTGCACTATTCGGGCTCCCTTTGATGTGGCTTTTGACTAAACTTACAGCTACAGAATCGTGTATGACATACAGCAACCCTATAACCAGCTCTTGTGCTCGGAGAGAGAAGATGCCTAAGAAAGGCAAACACACACACACATTCACACACAGAAAAGAGGAAGACTTCAAGATTTAGTTCAGCAGCAGATCCCTAATTATTATCTGTCTCTCCAACTAGAGTGGAAGTTCCATCAGAGCAGATCTCACATCTCCCAGGCTAATGACTCCAGGACTAGCATTAGCAGTCAGTGAGTCATTTCTGGATTGTAAATGCATTCTTCAAGTTAAACATGTAAAGAAATGTATAAATCCTCAATTGTGATAATTTGCCTAACTTCCTTTCAAGTATAGAATAAGTCTAAAAGTACTGCTACAGAATCATAAAACCTCTTTCAAGAATATAAAAATGCAAAGCCATTGATTCCGCCATAATCTCCATCTAGGTCTGTACACGTATGCGGGTTCTGTGTCTTTCTAACTCTTTCCCAAAGAAGTACGTGTATCATTGTCAGGACGACATTGGCATCCTCCAGAAATTCTGACTGTGTTCTTTTTAAATGTTCTTTGAGTTTGGAAACCAGAAGACTGAAGGGGGAAATCAGGGATGTAGGGTGAGCGTGGTAAGGTTTTCCAGCAATATGCATGTAAGACAGTCTGTCTTACCCTCAGAAAACAAGCAGATGCATAGTCATAATGGGGAAAAAAACTTGCCTTCACATAACTTTCCTGGTATTATCTCAGCAACACACTGTTCACTTCTCTTTAAACTTCTTATAACCAGTCCACATGAACATCCTATTCCCCCAAAGAAAATCTATCAAGATTACCCTTTTGAAATTCCAAAAAAATAGTAGCCATTATTTTCTGAGATGACTTCTATACTTTAATTTAATCGACCCAGCAGAATCCAAAATAAACCACAATCCTTATTAAACCTTTTTTTTCTTGGAAGGTTTTAAAACAAGTACTTTACTGGGAGAACTTGCCTGCAGCCATTCACTGAGCCCAGAGTTGTATTTAAATGCATTTTATTTGGAGTAAATCCATATATGTATGAACTTGAGCCCTGGGAGCAATAATTTTCTTACTTCATCTCATAATTGTATACAAAAAAGTACTTAGATCATGACACTCCATACAGCATGTTATTCTATAATAAAACCTGCTAAATTCCTCTAAAGGCATGTAAACAGGACATACATAAACCCCTTGAAATAGAAGGCTTCCTATAACAAAACTCAATTTCTCTGGGGGTTTTTTGCCCCCGCTCAAACCATTTTATTTGAACATAATCCAAATATCATACCATTCTATAGTTCATTCATATCAAGCAGAGTTGTGTAATCAATCGCTACCACAATTAGTTTCAAAACATTTTTCTTGAACTCCTCTTACCACTGTCACCCCACCTTCCTTTCTATAACCCCGCCCCCAGGAACCCTTATTCTAGTTGTCTCTTATATGAACCCATCCTGGGTTTCATATACCAAAAAACATATAAAAATGCTTAACAGCAAGTCAGGAAGACTACCAGCAATGACAAAAAACAATAGCAATAGACACCAATATATAAAAAAACAAAAGTCAGAAAATATTAAAGCACATTTTAAACTACTATAATTGTCTCTCCAATATTCTCTCTCTGGTACGCAGGTTGTTTTCATTCCCCAATGATGTTAGAGGGAAATCACTGGAGGCATATTCTTTGTGAAGATCCTGCAAAGGAGTTTGGGGCTTCCACTGTCATCCAGAGTCTTCTGCGCACCAGAATCTCACAATTTAAATTCGGTTATTATTTACTCTTTCAGATTTGTTTGATATAATTTCCAATCTTTGGGTCATAGTTGGTGTCTCATTTAAATGGCTAATTCTTTAAAAGCTAGCCTTGAAGACCCAAGCACTCTTCTTTCTGAGATCTGGGCACCATATAATTCCTTTACCAAACTTTGCTATAGCACATGTCTCCCATGCTTCCTTCTTGAAAAGTCCATTTCTTTAGTCATGTCTCCACATACAAGGCAAAGGCCCAATATATGTTAGTTATATTGAAGTGAGGTAAATTCTGGAAAATAAATGTTATGGTGCTTTTAGTTTTGTTTCCCAGATCACATTAAAGTTAGCAGCAAGTATTAGGACTTTGGAACTAGATTTTCTGTATTCTGCTTGTAAAACCAGATCCTGAATCCAGAAAGGTTGGAATCTCAGCTCTCTATTTGCTAGTTTTGAGGTTTGGGCAAGTTATTTAACCTCTGTCCTCTTTGTTTCGTCATCTAAAAAGCAGGACAAAGTGTGAATATACAGGTACCATAGTGTATTATGAAACTTAAAGGAACTACATACACTGAACATTTAGAACAGGACTGGGATGTGGACATGAAATCCAATGTAGTTGTTACTATATTAGAATGAAGACCCCTTGACTTAGCATCCTGTGATACAGTGCTTATCAAAGGGCCTGGTATGTATTTGCCATGTCATCTGAGAGATGGAAGACAAAAGAACCTTGATAAAAGTATAAGTCATACTAAATTAGGCATTTTATGTACAATATCTTTTTTAATCTACACAGCATGGCCTTTTACAAGACAAAAGCAAAAACAATATCAATACAATCTTCCCCCGACTACCACCCAGTTGATTCTGACTCATAGTCACTCTATAGGACAAATATATAGCAGCATATATTACTGCTTCTTTAGGTTTCCAAGATTTATACATATTTAAGGGATCAGACAGTCTCTTATTTCTCTTGCAAAGGAGCTGGTAAGCATGACCTTGTGGTCAGCAATCCACTATGCCAGCAGGCTTTGTAAAGCAATCTTAAATTCACTGCCATCGAGTCCATTCAGGTACACAGGGACCCTGTAGGACAGGGTAGAATTATCCCTTTGGGGGTCTGAAATGGTAACTCTTTACAGGAATAGGAAACCTCATTAAAGACATGTGTTAAATTCTCATTGCTGGTAAATGATAGAGAGTTAGATTTCACACCTGGATTTATCAGATTCTAAAGCCTGCTCTGAATGACTTAAGTGAAAAACTACTTAAAGACATGATGTATAGAACATTGTCAACTATAAGATTCAGTACTAAAAATGTTAAAGTGGCTGTAGAACACTCAATTTGGTTTCCAAAAATGTTGAATTATCTCCTTGGAGAAAAGAGTAATTTCCCTTGTAGGATATCATAAAGTCTTAACAGTTTTTACTGTGGTAGAGAGAACTTGAAGTATGGATTTAGAAATACATTTTTTTGTTGTTCTAAAATGTCTTTGAAGCAGAGTGATTGCTGGTTTTGATGTATGAACAGGAGCAAATAACCTCAAAAGGCAGGTAAAGAACAGGGATATCATCCTCAAGGCTTGATGGGCCAGGATGTGCTCCACTCTCTCTTCCTCTCCCTTCATTTGTCCTGTGTGCTTTGATCAGACATGTCCCTCTTCCTGAGCTGTGGCGTCAGCTGTCCTCTGAAGCAAATTCTTCTGTGGGGAGGGGCGGCTGTCCATGTAGGTTGTATTGGGGCCAGCCCCTCAGACCTCTCTACTGCTTCCGTGCTTTATGCTAGTATGTTGCACTGGATTGGAATCTGGTCCCTCTTTCCCTGTGGAGATATAAGCTATACTTTCTCCTTGGGTGGATTAGTGCCCTGTTCCCCTGCTACCCATTTCTGCTTTCTTATTTTTCTTCTCCCCCGCCTCTTTTTGATTTGGCTATCATATGTATCCCTGGATTTGGTCTGCACCTGGACCTCACTCCAGGAATGCTTGCATACCTTAACTTTTTTCCCAGGCCCCTTTTTTTAAGGCTTAACTCAGTAGACTCATGCTGTGCTTGTCCTTTTGTGCTTGACTTACTTTGTTTAGCATAATATCCTCCTGTTCTCATGTGGCAATGTGCTTCATGTGTTCATCACTGCTTTTTAGTGATTTGTAGTACTCCATTTTATGTATGTATCACAGTTTTTTATTTGTTTATTGTGTTTGTTTTTGTACCACTTTTTTAATCCATTCATCTGCTGACAGAAATTTGGGTTGTTTCCAACTCCTTGCAATTGTGAACTGTGCTGCGATGAACATTGGAGCACAGCTGTCTGGCCATGGTTTGTTTCTTGCCTCTTCTGGGTATATGCCAAGTAGGGGATTGATGGGTCTTATGGTAACTTAATTTACATCTGTTTTACACATCACTAAATTGATTTCCATGGTGGCTATATATATCAACAGATCCACCAGCAGTAGATGAGAATTCCTATGTCACCACAGCCCCTCCAACACTTGTTGCTTTCTGATTTTTTGAATTGGGTTATCTTTGAGGGTTTAGGAAGTAGCTCATATTTGTTTTAATTTGCATTTCTCTTATGGCTAATGATCAGGAACATTTTCTCATATGTTTATTGGTCAGATTTCTACTCTTGTTAAACTTCTTTTTAGGTCCTTTGTCCACCTCCACAGTGGGCAATTAGTGTTTTTTCTTTTTGGAAGCTAGCAGACTATTGTAGTTTTTAGTAATAAGGCCTTTGATGTGCCATTGCTAAAGATGTTTCCCCAGTCCATGAGCTCTATTGTTACTCTTGGTGAATTCTTTTGATGTACTCAGGTGTTTTATCTTCAATATATCCCTCTTATCAATTTGTGACTCATCTGTATTTGTGTCCTTCCATAGTCTGATAGCCTACTAAAGTTTAGCCTACTAAAGTTTAGTTCTCAGGTTGGTCTCAATTCCCTCATGAATGGCCCTAATTGTTTGGGATCTGTGATCAACCTTGAGTTTATTCTTCTGCATGGAGTAAGATAAGGGTCTTGCTTAATTTTTCTGCAAGTAGATATGCATTTTATTCCAGCACCACTTGTTGAAGAGTACATCTGCTTCCCATTTGATATTTTTGGGGCCCTTACCAAAGATCAGTTGTCTATATGCTGATGACTTTATTTCTAGGCTTTCAGTTCTTTTCCACTGGTTTGATAATCTGTCATTATACCAGTACTATGTGGTTTTGACCACTGTGGTTGTATAATATGTGCTAAAGTCAAGTAAAGCAAGCCCTCCCATTTTCTTCTTTGGGGAGTTCTCTGTTAATTCTTGGCTTTTCCCTTCTCCATATAAAGTTGGTAATCAGTTTTTCTATTTCTTTGAAGAAAAATGAGGGTATCTGTATGGGATTTCATTAAACTTATATAGTACCTTGGGAAGAACTGACATCTTTACCATATGGAATCTTCCAATCCATAATCATGAGGTATTCTTTCATTTGTTGAGTTAACTCTTGGTTTCTTGTAATAGAGTTCTATGGTTTTTCTCATATAAATCTTTTGTTCTTTTAGTCAAATATATCCCTAGATATTTCAATTTGTGCTTGGCTATTGTGAAGGGTATCACCTTTTTAATCTCTTCTTTTGTAATCTTATCTGATGTGTATAGCAGTCCAATAGACATATGTTTGATGATCTTGTATTCATATTCCTCTATTGCTTCCAGTACTTCCCTTGTGAAGCTTTTGGGGTTTTCCATATATAAAATAATGTTGTAGTGAGGAGATGAGCCAGTCTAAGTGCAGTGTAGTTGCAATGAAATGTTCTCAAAGGCTTCCTCCCACCAACTATCATTATCCCAATTCTGCCAGACAGATTTGGCTAGACCAGGGGATGCACATTAGAGTCAAAAATGTGCAAATTTAGGATAGATAATCCCTTGAGACTAGTGGGGAGTGGTGGCACTGGGAGGGTGGCGGGATGGTGCAGTAGAAAAGGGGAACAAATTTCTGGGATCTACATGTGACCTCCTCTCTGGGGTGTGGACAATGGGGTGGGGTGAGTGAAGTGACACATTGGACAGTGTAAGATATAAAGAGGTAATAACAATTTGTAAATTATTGGAAATTCGTGGGGGAGGGGAATGGGAATGGGAAACATGGGGAGTTGGAATTAAAAAAATAAAGAACTAGCAGAAAGAGGGGAGGAGGAGCTTATGGTGGAGGGGTTCAAGTAGATAATGTAGATGAATGTAGCAACATGTGTACAAATATGCTTAATATGAATGATGTATTGACTGTTGTAAGAGCCCCCAATAAAATCTATATTAAAAAAAATGAAATCAAGAACAAGAACCTATTAAACCCTCAAAAAAAGATCATGCCATCTGTGAATAAGGATAGTTTCACCTCTTCCTTCTTTAGGCAAAGACCTTTGATGTCTTTTCTTTGCCTTATGCTGTTAGCTACAACCTCCAATACAATGTTAAATAAGAGTGGGGACAATAAGCATCCTTCTCTTGTCCCCTTTTTCAGTGGAATTGTGTTTGTCTTTTCTTCATTGACTACTGCATTGGCAATGGGTTTTTCATATATATCTTGTTTTGTCTTGAGGAATTTTCCTTACAGTTCTTTCTTGGTGTCTTAAACAGGAATTGGTGTTGGATGTTGTTGAACAATTTTTCCACATTTATTATCATGTGGTTCTTTTTGTTTTTCATGTCAATGTGGTGAATGATACAAATGGTTTTTCATATATTGAACCATCCCTGGTATGAATCCCATTTGGTCATGGTGAATTGTTTGTTTTATATATTTTTATATTCTGATGACTAGTATTTTGTTAAATATTTTTGCATTGATGTCCATTAGGAAAATTGGCCTGTATTTTCTTGATTCTTGTGGAAGTCTTGCCTGGTTTAGGTATCAGAGTTATACTAGCTTCATAGAAAGAATTTGGGACTTTGCCATCTTTTTCTGTGTTCTGGAATAGTTTATGGAGGATTGGTGTCAGTTCTTCCTCAAATGCTTGGTAGAATTCTCCTGTGAAGTCATCTGGTCCAGGAGATTTTTTTGTTTGTAATCTCTTGATAACCTTGTCTCTTTCTTCTATTGCTGTGGGTCTATTGAGATTCTTGATGTTCATCAGGAATAGTCTAGGGAAGGGTTATTTTTCCAAGAATTCATTCATGTCTTAAAGTTGTTGAATTCAGGGGAGTAGGAATTCACTCGTAGTACTGTGTAATTATCTTTTTTATTTAATTAGGGTCCCATCTTTCATCCTTCATTCTTGCTATGGAAATTTGTTCCCTCCTTTCTTAGGCTAGGTTTGCCAGAAGTCTATCAATTCTGTTCATTCTTTCAAAGATCCAACTTTTAGCTGCATAAATTTTTCCATAGTTTTCTTATTTTCCCTCTCCTAAATCTCAGCTCTGATCTTTATTATTTCTTTTCTCTTGTTATTAATAGGATTGTCCTGTTGACTCTGCTCTAGTTGATTTAAATTTTGTACCAGTATATCAATCATAAACCTCTCTTTGTTTTTCATGTGTGCATGTATTGCTACGAAATGTCCTCTGATAACTGCCTTGCTGTGTTCCATAAATTTTGGTATGTCATGTTCTCATTCTCATTTGTTTTTTGAAATTTCCTAATTTCATCTCTGATCTGCCCCCCTACTAACTCCATTTGAAATAGAAAGTTATTCATCATCTAATTGTTTGTTCTTCTTTTCTCCCTCTTCCTTGTGTTAATTTCCAGGTTTATGGCACAGTGGTCAGAAAGAGAGGTCTGTATATCAATGTGCTTAAATTTATGCATATTTGCCTTATGTCCCATCATGTGGTCTATCTTCAAATATGTGCAATGTTGGGCTTCAAAAGAATGTGATTTGTTTGGTATTTGACTGAAAAGCTCTGTAAATATCTATCAAGTCAAATTGTCTAATTATAGTGTTTACATCTCTAGCCTCTTCGTTGAGTTTCTCTCCCTGTGATCTATTTTTGTCAGAGAGTGGTGTATTGAAGTCATCTAATACAATTGTTGAAGTTGCAATTTCTTTTTCATCTTCTGGAGTGTGTTGAAGTCACCTACAATAATTGTTGAAGCTGTGACTTCTTTTTTCATCTTTTGGAGAATTTGGTTGATGTATTTAGAGGGCCTCTTATCCAGAGAATATATGTTTAAAATGCTTATTAGTTCTTTGTTTACTGTTCCCCTGAGCATTATATTGTGCCCCTTCTTATCTCTTTTTACGGTTTGTACTTTGAAGTCAATTTTATCTGAAATTAGGACCACGACGCAACCCCTGCTTTCTTGAATTGCTGTTTTCTTGATATGCTTTTTATTTTCCAGCCTTTGATTCTCAGCCTATTTTTGTCTGTACTCTTGAGATGTGTCTCCTATAGGCAGAAGGTTGATGGGTTGCATTTTCTAAGCCAATCTCCTAGTTTCAGTCTTTTAATGCCTGAGTTCAGTCCATTGGTGTTGAGGGTTATTATCTCAATCTCTGGACTCTGTGATGTCATCTTAAATCTTTTTTTTTTTTTGGTGTTTTTATACCTCTCTTTCTTTTCAGTGTGTTGTGCATGTGTGTGTGTGTGTGTTTCATTGCTGACTTCTTTCAACCCTTAAGTCAATGCTATCTTGAGGGTTCTTTTATCTTTGTTGCCTTCTGGGTGGAGTTGTTCTATGTAGTGATCTCTTTTTTATGTTTGGTGAGTGCCTGTACAGGGGTGGCAAGGATCTTTTGCAAGACTGGGTTTCTTCTAGCGTATTTTTTGAGTTTTTCCTTGTCTGGGAAGACTCTTACTTTCCCATCTATCATGATAGACAATTTGGCTGCATAGAGTATTCTTGGGTTTGTGTTACTGTCCTTCAATTTTAGGAATATGTTACTCCACTCTCTCCTCTTCTTCATCATGTCTGCTGATAGCTCTGAGAATAATCTTACTTGGAAAATTTTATATGTAATTGCTTGTTTTTCCCTGTCTGCTCTCATGATTTTCTCCTTTTCTTCAAAGTTGGATAGTTTAGCTATTATGTGCCTTGGTGACTTCTTCTTGGAATTCAGTCTAGCTGGTGTTCTTTCACCTTCATGAATGGTTCCTTGGTTTTCATTCATTAAGCTGGGGAAGTTTTCTCCAAGAATTCTTTTACTATTTTTGCAGATGACTTCTTTGTTGCATCTTCCTCTGGTAATTCAATTATTCGGAGGTTGTTCCTCTTCATAACATCTGACATAGTTCTTAGGTTTTCTTTGGCTTCTCTGATGATCGCATTAGATTTTTGTACATGTTTGCTGAAGTATGCTTGGCTGTCCTTTAGGTCAGTGGTGCAGTTCTCTGCCTTCTCCAGTCGCTTGGCAAAGTATGTGAGTCTGCTACTTCTGTTTGTTATTTCATCCCTTGTATTTCCCATTGGTGTATGGACTTTATTGCCTCTATTATTTTGTCTTTCTTTATTTCTTCCCTCATATTCTGTAAGAGTCCAAGCCACATTCTGAAAATTTTCTTCTGTGGCAGATCAATATCTGCTTCTTCTATGCATGCCATTCGGTTCAGGACATCTTCTGCCATTGCCTTGTGTTTCGTTGAGGTACTTGGGGCTGATTGCTGTTTATATTACATTATTTTAGAAGAGCCAGGTGTCATTTTCCAGGAAGTCCAAGAACACTGGCTCTCTCTGGAAGATTCATGGAAATGTTTCCTCCCTTTTCCTGCAGCTAATTTCATTATGGAATTTTCCTGCCATTTTATCCTCTAATAGCTTCACTCTTTACCTAGACAACCAGTATTCTGTTATTTGGAGGGCAAGTTGGATGGACCTCTCTGAGGATGCTGGTTGGGTTGTTGTGGACCCATCAGGATGGTGCTGTACTGAGTGATCTCACAAGCTGTCATGAGGGTGTGGCCCATGACATCTTGGGACATTGTAGAGGGCATGCGGAGATGCCTGCTACAACACAAGTGCCACAGAAGGCTGGTGGGTTACCCGCTTTGGTGTAGAACACCAAAAATGGTGGGCAGAATTGCTCTGGTTAGCTTGACCCCTGTGGAGTCAGCAGAGGTTCCCACAGCAATATGGAATGTTGGCGAGTGTTTGCCAAGCTGCCTTAGTCTGTTTGAGACACTACAGCAGGTGGGAAGAAGTTCCCTTAGTTACGTGGTATCACAACGAATATATAGGAGTTCCCCAGCCACATAGGCAGGATTTCTCCTGAAGAATGTGGACAGGATTTCCCTAGGAAGAATTTGGGCAGGATATCCCCTGGGGTGGGGGGTGTTTCTCCAGGCTCGGGTTATGCTGCAGAGTGGGGTTCTCCCAGCTGTGTGGAGGGCAGGCATAAATGCCCTAGACTAAGGGGAGTAATCTGGAGGTCATCAGTGTTGTGTGAGAGAAAAGAAAAGACAAAAGAATGAAAAAAGTAAACTCACTGAGAAGGCAGGGGGTGGGGGGGGTGGTGTAGAGAGAAGAACGGGGAAACAAAAATAGTAATATAGCTAATGCCCAACCCCTGACTGTGGGGCTAGAGGGAGGGATTTAATCCCTGCCCCAAGACTGCAGCAAGATGTGGCTATATTGTGATAAAGCCCCTGTGCTGGTCCCAAATGATCCTGGCTCTGGCCAAGATGGTGGTGGGGTTAAGGTCAAGCCCTAGTCAGCATCATATGTCGTAAGCCAAAAGCCCCCAGCTCCTCAAAACCTAGTGAATCTGTGCTTAAATATCTTTATGATGCACCTCCTCTGACCTAGCACTGTGGAATTAACCTCTTAGTAACTTTCCTGTGCTGATTTCTGCAGAGTGCTTCTGGTAGGTGTTACTCAGTCACCATCTTTCCGGAACTTCTCAAGTATTCTTTCTTTTGACTGTCTCAGACCTGAAAAACAAAATTACATTTTCCAAATACATTTTTTAATTTACTAATTTCCAAATATAAATTTGTGGACTAGAATCCAAATTTAAATCAAAAATTTCCATTTTTTTCAATCATTCAAATATATTTGCTATAGTAGAAGCAGAATTTTAAAGTGACATAGTTTAATATCCAAGTAGAATGAAACAACAGATATTAAGTGGAGCACAAAATCAAAACCTCACAGAATATTTTGGAGCAGGGGGTGGGGGTGGCAGAACCCTTAAAGACAATTTCAAAATTAACCTCCTTTTAGAAGCACAATGAATCAGAAGATTTCTTCCATTGACTGCTCAAGATTGATGGATGTAAATTGTTGGACTACTACTGCTAACATAGCAATCACTACTAGTTATATACATATAACAAAGCAATAATGGTATAGAATGTGAAACTACTTGAGAATTTGAAATTGTTGGATCTGTCTACACCTAAATATCAGAAATACAGTTCTTGTTTTGTGTAACATTTTTTTTCTTTAAAAATTTATTTTGGACTGAAATTAGTCTTAGATTGAATGAGAACCAAGTGACTGCTAATATGTAAGTAAAGTATTTGCAAGTTTGTGACAAAAAATTCTGGGTGATAAACCAGCAATGGTCTGCAGCCAAGATATATTTCTAGCCTGCAAAACTAATGAAAATTATCAGAGGGTGTGGCTACTATACAGGTGTAAGTTTAAAAAAAATGATCACCATTAGGGTTCCAATTCATGTATGGATTGGAATCTAACAGAAAAGCATTTACACATTCTCTGGCATCAGTAGATGAATTCAGACTAATTTTTCTCAGTAATATATTTGTCTTTGCCTTGTTTGACTCTCTTCAAAACACAAGTCCAATCAAAACTGTGACTTCCAAGAGGATCTACTGAGCCTGCATAATTTAAGGCAGAGATGTCAGACATAATAGTGGCTATTTTTCCTATGATAGATTTTCTCAAAAGATATAGGATCATCTTGGGGACTTAGTAGAAAGAAGTTTTAAGAAAATTAAAAATTGCACTGGTGAGGGGGAAATGCCAGGAAAACTGCACCGGGGGAATTTTCCCACCATCCTCTCATTCTTCTGAAGCAGTGGTTCTCAACCTGTGGGTCGTGATCTCTTTTGGGGTTGAACAATTCTTTCACAAGGGTTACCCGATTCATAACAGTAGCACAATTATAGTTATGAAGTAGAAATGAAAATAACTTTATGCTTGGGGTTCACCAGTACATGAGGAGCTGTGTTAAATGGTTGTGGCATTAGGAAGTTTGAGAATCACTGCTTTAGAGTAAGGACTGCTCTACAAAATTGTGTTGAGAAATCTTAATCTGTCCACACAACATTACTGATCATCCAGCTTCTTGCATCTCAAACTCAAGAAAACAATTAATATGACCATGGTTTGAGTCCCTCAAGGATGACCAGCCTGTCATCTAGAGATGCTGTAAAATGGACTAAACAGTCCAGCTTAGAAATAGAAACAGCAGCTTGAGAAGCATTGAGATCAGATGAAGAACGTAATGAGAAGCAATGGCTTTACAGTTTGATATTTTATTTAATAAAGCTTTCTATAACTTTATACACTTTTACTTTTTATTTTTTCTCTTATTCTTGATTACAATCAATATGTAGATTGATTGTAAGCTGCAGTCCTAAATAATTGATTTTCTACAAGTAGATTTAGCAATTGGCTCAACTTCAAGGAATGATAAACATGAAAATAGTTCAGCTCCAGAGATTGCATATTGCCATATTTAAACCAACATCAGAGTTTGGCCTAACTCAAAACGTCAGCATTAAAAGGACATTTTGCAATATGTTGCTGGTGTCAATAAAACAATCGCTGAACTCGGTTTATCATTTTGAGGAAGAAATAAAGTGCTTGGTTCTCTACAAATCAAAAATTAAAGGGGGATTACTTAAACTCAAAACTCAATTTGATTCATTTTTAGAATGCCACATTACATTTCAAAAAACACAGGAAAACCCTTTGGCAATGCCTAGACTCATAGGAAAAGCCTGAAACCATGGATGAAACATTAATAAGCTTAGTAAGTTATAAAGTTAGATCAATTCTTTTTTTAATTTAAAAAAATGTTTAATTTATTTATTTTAGATCAATTCTTCAGTCGTGGAAATATAGCTCAATATTTCAGTAGATTCTACTCCTGCTTTTTCTCAGACAGATCAACTAAGTCTTTTCCTAAGATTCACATCTCCACTAGGTAGAAACCTGTTTGGCGATTTATCACATTTACTAACATAACACGTCCTACTAGAAATCATAAATCAAGTGTTTCCCATTATGTGAGGTCTATAAAGTGGATTTTTCTCAGTACAGAGGCCAATCCTATGACAGTTCTGCCAATTTTTCCTGGTGTAATAAAAATACATCTGCAACCAAACATTTCCGAAGATAGTGACTATGCCATTTTCATATTGTGTGCCATGCATTCATTCAACTTTTTAGGACATCATACAATAGATTGTTGTTCACAATGGCTCATATTTTTTTCTACTGTCTCTACCTAGTTTTTGACACTTCTGTTTACTTATGGATAATTCTTAAACTACATTCTGGCAATGATCAAGTAGTATAAGGCTTTCTTAATACGTATTGGAAGTACATGTATATTAATGAGTATAATTCCAAAATTGCACGCTCAGATTCTAGATATCTTAAAAGATATTGCCGAAGATTGTACACAAAGAGGAGTTACCATAAAAGAAGCTGAAAACATCACCAGCAAACTGCAAACACCACAGTGTGCAGTTACTAGGTGGCAGTTAAGTGCAATCAAGTTGCCTCCATCCCATAATGACCCTGTGCACAACAGGAAGAAACACTGCACGGTCCTGCTCCCTCCTCACAATTGTTCCTATGTCTGAGCCCATTGATATGGCCGCTGTGTCAACCCATCTAATTTAAGGCCTTCCTCTTTTGTCACTGCCTCCCTAGCCTCCAATCCACTTTACTTAACTTGATGGACTTCTTCAAGTCGTCTCTCCTCAAAATATGTCCAAAGTTCATAAGAAATAGTCTTGACATCCTTGTCTCTAAGGATTTTCTGGCTTTACTTCTTCCAATGCAAATCAGCTTGACTTTTCCACACTCCGTGGTACTGTCAATATTCTTCTCAAACACCAAATTCTTTTTGGGGGGGAGGGGGTATCACTGCCCTTTGATGGGAGTGGGAAGCCCAGCCTTGCTCCTGGAGAGCTGCTGCTGGATTTGAAGCACCAAGCCAGTAGGCTGCAGTCCCACACTCAACCACTATGCCACCGGGGCTCAGCCTCAAGCACCACAATTTTAATGCGTCCTACAGTCTTCCTTAGTCACTGTCCAACTTTCACATGCGTGTCCAACTTTGCTTACATCAATGCAATAGAAAATCGCACGGCTTAGGTCTCGCGCATCTTCAACCTCAAATAAACATCCTTGCTCTTAAATATTCTAAAAAGATCTTGTGCCGCAGATTTACTTAGTGCATTATGTCTTTAGATCTCTTGACTGATGCTTTCATGAGCACAGTGGGATCAAGTAAGAAAATCCTTAACAACATCAATCTTTTTTTCCATTTATCATGATGCTAGGTATTGGTCCAATTTTGAGGAATTGGGTCTGCCTTGCAGTGGATTGTAATCCATACTGAACACTACAATCTTTGATCTTGTTGACTGTGAGGAATACTATATTGCAAAATTTTCATCAAATAGGTAAAAATCTTCATGGCTCATGTGTAGATCTCTACCAGTCATTAACAAGGTTTTTACATAATTTAAGAGAAGCCTTTTTACAAAAGACATTTATAGAAATCTAAATAAAGTAAATAGCTATATATGCAGATGGGGAATATATATGTGTATATATATACATATACATATATATGTGTGTTTAAGGTAGCAGATTGACCTTGGTCTTTCACGCAAGTACTCCCTCAGTGCAAGAACACTTTGCTCTATTAACCTGAAATTAATTGGTGCTCACCTTCCCCACATTATCGCTGAAGGCAAAACAGGTGCATAAGCAAATGTGATGAAGAAAACTGATGGTACACAGCTATCAAAAGATAGAGCATCTAGAGTTTTAACGGCTTGAAAGTAAACAAGCAGTCATTTAGCTCAAAAACAACAAAGCTCACATGGAAGAAGCACAGCATCCTGTATGATCACGAGGTGCTGAGGGGATCAGGTATCAGGCATCAAAGAACAAATAAATCACATCATTGTGAATGAGGGGTGTGCAGATTGGGGACTCAAAGCGTATCTGTAAGCAACTGGACATTGTATTACAGAAGGGTAGCAGGAGTTTATGAGCCAGTCAGGGTGTAGTTTAGCAATGATGAAACTTACAACTTTCCTTTAGTTCTTAAATGCTTTTCCCTACCTCTTTTCCCCTCCCACTATCATGTTCCGATTTCTACCCTACAAATATGACTAGACCAGAGGATGTACAGTGGTACAGATAGGAACTGGAAACAGGGAATCCAGGACAGATAATCCCTTCAGCACTAGTGGTGAGAGTGGTGATACTGGGAGGCTAGAGGGAATGTGGGGTAAAAAGGGGGAGCCAATTATAAAGATCTACATGTTGTTTCTTCTCTGAAAGATGGACAGCAGAAAAGTGGGGGAAGAGAGATGTCAAACAGTATAAAATATGACAAAATAATAATTTATAAATTTTTAAGGGTTCATGAAGGAGGGGGAGAGAGGAGGGAAGAAAAAATGAGGAGCTGACACCAAGGGTTCAAGTAGAAAGCAAATGGTTTGAGAATGGTGGCAGCAAATGTACAAATGTGCTTGACACAATGGATGGAAGGATGGATGGGTTGTGATAAGAGTTAATATGAGTCCCCAACAAAATGATTTAAAAAAAATAAGAGAAGCCTTTTAAAATACACACTGATTATTAAGGATTTCACCACTGCTGAAGTATTAAAAAGAAACAAGTAAATGATAGAATTGCTCCAGAAATATTGACATAACCACATAATCCACTGTTGACACTCTTGAATCTTTGATGAAAATGCATATCATTCTTTCAAATAGATTTCCTTCTTTAATAATGTAAGTATACCCAATAATGAATGCAGAAAAGCTTTAAAAAAATTCCCAACAACTTAAATACAGATTTATGGGAAAGGGCGATCACTTCTTTATTACATGATAGTTAAGTTTACATATTCAGGAAAGAAACTTTTTCCTCATGTAGACATGTATGGCTTCATAACAAAAAAAAAAAATTTCTTTTATGTAGCCACATGTAAAAATAAAACAATGTATATTTCCTGATGTTGAAATTGCTTTATGCGTATTACCAACTTTATTGACCACAAATGACACAGTAGAATGTTCATTTTCATCCCCCAAAAGACAAAACTTTTATGATACAACACTGATTCAAGAAAGAAATTATTAGTTATTCTTATTATCTATAGAGGTGCATACTATTTGTCAGCTTAATTGTGAAAATATCTGTGAAGAATTTGTAAAAGCAGAGAGTAAAAATAATTTTTTAGTTATAGCATGTTAGAGGTGAGATATATCTAAAATTACAATATGGCAATGTGGAGTGAGCCCCAGTGGCGTAGTGGTTGTGCGCGGAACTGCGGCACACTGGGATGGAGGTTCAATTCCGGCTCCCAGGAGCAAAGGCTGGGCCTCCTACTCCCACCACCTGAGGGCAGTGATGCCTAAAAAAAAAAATTTTTTTAAGTGTATGACAATGTGCTTTGGTATTTGTTTTCTTATTATTAAAGTTTCTTTTAATAATCATTTATTTGTTCACTTTTTATCAGACCATAAAACACCCTTTTTTCCCCAAAAGTGGGAGAAAACGAGGGTGTATCTTATGCTCTGAATATGTGGCACCCTAGAACATTTGTTTACGATCCCATGCACCTGCTTACTGTCTGTAAGTGTTTGCGTGCTGTGGATTTGTCCTATCTCCTGGAGTCTCAATGTCAGTCAGGTCACAGAATTGGCACAGCGCACGCCTCTAAATCTTTCCTCGCTTGTTAATAAAAGTGACGATGGTTCTTAACACCACTGTTGAGTTTATGCTGTTAAATATTTCCATATTTTGCTTTTTAAAGTAAATATTGCTGCTACTATTTGGTTCAGAATATTTTTTCTTGTTTTCCTGCTCTAAAACCTGGATGCGTCTTATGTTCAGGTGCCTCTTGTGGGCCAAAACTATGGTTACTATGACATTTATAGTGACACAAGCATCAAAATTTGTATATGAGCCACTTAAAGCAAGAATCATGGAAGCTGATTTTATTTTGTAGTGGGAAGTCAATAGAATTTTACATTGATGGTTGAA
>PVJH01001560.1:0-203160 GCA_004026705.1 Nesogale talazaci | reverse complement strand
CAAACTACAGACTACCTTCCTCTATCTTCATCAGCAAATGCTTCAAGTCTTCCTCCTTTTCAGCATATGGTTTACTGTCCCATGAATGAGAGGTTCAAGAGAAAATTGTCAAAATCTCAAGATCTCTTCTGAAGTAAAATGCTGCTTATGATAGGACAATATCTATCTGCATTTAAGGAAACCCAATGAATAGAATTATTAATCAAATTTATGCACCCATCAACAAAGTTACTGATGCAGCCATTGAAAAATGTTGCCAAGGTCTTCAGTATGAAATTGATCAAACATGCAAGCAAGACGCACTTATAATTACTGCTATTGGAATGCAAAATTTATAAACAAAGAAGGGACAATAATTGCAAAATACAATTTCAGTGTAAGAATGTTTTGGAGGTCACATGATACAATTTTTCAAGATCAATGAAGTCTTCATCATCAATACTATTTTTCAACAACACCAATACTGACTATACATGTGGACTTCTCCAGAAGAAATAAACAGAAACCAAATTGACTACAACAGTGGGAAGTGATAACGAATAAGATCAATATGAGTAGCTAAAACCAGGTCATGGGCCAATGGTGAAATAGTGGTTTTTAAGTATAAGTTCAGGTTGAAGCTGAAGAAACTTAAAACAAGCCTACCAGAGAAAAAAATTAAAAGAAATAAATAAACAGAAGAAACAACAATAAAAGTCTACCAATATTGAAAGGTGACCTTCAGTATAACCCCTTGAATGCTGAGCACACCTCAAGAATAGATTTGCCACATTGAACACTAATGACAGAAGCCCTGGCAAATTGTGGAATTACATCAAGCAGTACATGCATGAAAAAAAGCAAAATGTCATTAAAATATAAGAAAGAGAATATCAGCACAAAACTTGCTCTTAATCATAGAGTTGCTGAGGCAAATGGAAGAAATGATGAAGTCAAAGAGCTGAACAGAAAATTTCAAAGGAAACTCAAGAAGACAAAGTAAAATATGATAATGAAATGTGGAAAGACTTAGAGTTAGAAAAGAAACAAAAAGGAAGACTATATGCTAACAGCAGTCCAGGTAAAAATAAATGACAAGCTAGAATTGAAGCAATAGTAGTGATGAAAAGGGGTTCCACTTAGGGTTTGAAGGAATATACAGCTGAGGAGACCAGATGTTGGAGTGAATGTGAGGAATAAGAATAGGAGCTCTAGCTTCCTCAGCTTGGGACCAGAGACATGGAAAGATCATACCAGGAACTAAGATGGTGACAAATAGGGATGGAGAAATAAAGGAAATATAATTATGATTTGCTTACCAGACAGTTATATAACATAAGAAAGTCCCAAAATGGAGATGCAGATTAGATAACCTTCAAGTCTTCCAAATTGCTGAAACCTTGCGAGTAGAATTGAATTGCTCACAAAACAGTTGTCATTGAGGGAATAAGGTGGCCCGAGTGTGGTTCAAACGTGTCTTGCTTTGGGCTAGTTGATTAATGCTGTGCTGTCACATGTGGAGATAAAAGCAGGATTTAGCTCCAGGTGTGCTGTGCATCGAATTCCTATCACATGAATAGGACTACTTCAGAAAAGAAGTGTGGACAAAGATGGAAATCTGGAGTCCAGGAGCACATCAACAGCAATTGCAAATGCCTGAGAGGGTGAGACTGTGCGTTAGCAAGACAGAAGTGTGGCCAGGCATTGAAGTAAAGTGATGAGTCTCTTTATAGTTACTGAAGGACTATAATGATGAGCAATCATAGGACAGGGAAGGGCAGAGGACCAAGGAGTGAATGAGAAAAGAGAATAGAAATTATTGCTAATGAAATTTAAGGAAACTCAGGGATTTCGCTGCCCTACTTAAACAAGGTTCTTAGGAGGTGAAAACAGTTAATGAGCTCAACTTCTAAACAAAAATAAAAGACATCTTTAAGGTGAACCAGAGACCATTAGAAAACAGATATTTAGGAAAGGATTTTGAACTTGCACTTAATCCTAGCTCCAATCTAAGAATAACTAGCTTTTAGGTCATGGCCCTGCTCAGTAGGCTCCTCATCAAGCGAACAAAGAAGAGACAGGTGCCACAGCACAGTGTGGTAAGGAAGTCAGATGATGCCCAGCTATCAGAAAGAATGGTGACTGCGGCCTTAAAGCCTTATTTTCATCAGCCCACCATCTAAGTGGGATGTCAATTAAGCCCACGTGGATGTGAATTAAGTACAGCAACATCTGGGATCTGTGGGAGAGATATAATCTAATTTGAAAAAAGGAGTGATATCAGAGCTTAAAATGTGAATTTCTGGTTTGCAGATGGCTACTGATAAGGGTGGGAGCCCACAATACACTCTCAGGAGCTACACATGAAATAAGCCTCCAGCGATTCCCCTATGACCATAAGTGAGAGACAGGAGTAAAGTGGTGATCAAACAGAGAGACAATCTTTGTGGATTAAAATGATACATTTGAGTTCAATGGTTAAATTTTGCCCTTTGATCTCTCTTTGGATGCACGTTGGGGTTGATCTGGTTTTTAATATTTTCTGTTTTTGTCTTTCCTTTCCCAGATTGGTTCTTATCTTTACTGTATTTTGTTATTGTTGGATGTGTCATTGACCCTCTGTTATGTGTTGTTCTATGTTTTCTTCAGTACATGAAACCTAGGTGAAGCTATAGAATCAATAACTAGAAAAAAGGGTTCTTGGGGGACTCTCCAAGGGAGTGAGGGTGTGTGTAAAGGGAAGGCAGTATCAAGGAGAACAAGAAGAAAAAATGTTTTGAAAATGATTATGGTAATAATTGTACAACACTGCTTGATATGACTGAACTACTGAATGGTATGGTATCTGGCTTATGTGCTAGTAGAATGATTTGGAGGGGGCGAGGTGAAGGTGTCTGATCCAAGTTCACTCTGAGACACATTGGAAGTAAAACCAGATGATCTATTTCAGAACATTTTGCCACTGAAAACTCTGTAGAACATATTTTTTTCTTTCTCTGACATACATGGATCACCCAGAGTAAGAATGAACTTGAGAGGAACTGGTATGTTGAATACACTACACCACATTTCACTAACACCAAGGATTGCCTAAAGAAAGAACAAGTCAGTCTTAGAAGCAATGCAAACAGCATTTTCCTTCCAAGTGAAGATGATGAAAGGCTGGTTTTCTTGCTTTGGTGGCATCATGAGGAATAACGAATCACGAGGAAGTGCTTCTAGTAAATTAGGCAGTTAGTAGAAGTGAGAAACACCAGAAATGTGATGACTTGACACAATAGACACAACACAGAATTCAGACATGCCATGATCATGAAATTCATCCAAGAACAAGCAATGGTTTGTTTTGCTGTACACAAAATCACTGACAAGTAGGAGCTCCGATGGCATCTAAGAATAATCTCATCAGACATGATATGTTAAGGGGTCTGAAACAAAGGAAAATGGAGGTGATTTCATGCAAAAGAATAAATGACTAGCCTTCGATGATTATGTTTAGTGGCAATTATGGGAGGACCTTCTGACAATGGTGCCAAGAAGATACTTTTAAAGGAAGTTAGGGAGATCTATTTGAAAGTTGTTCCCCATAGGTAGGTGGGCATTTATGTAACCTGAAGGAGAAGCCAAATAACAGGATGGAGAAAGTAGAAGGCATCCAGGAAACATCTAGGAAGCAAACTCATCAGGTCATGAGCATGACCTAAATGTAGGATAGGGAGAGTCCGTGTCTGAATTTGGTGAATCAGATAACTGGCAGGGCCACACACTGAAGCATGAGTGCTGCTGGAGAAATGAGTGACACATGAAGACACCAACTGAGGGTCAAGATCATATTGGCTGCTGTTCTATATGTTTCTGTCTGGAGTTCACATTCAAGTATATAAATGGTGTAGAAAAATGGACTTGTGGATCTGATGCTTAATTGAAAAGTCAGAGGGAAAATTTTGAAAACCACCCGCATAAACAGAATAACTAAACAACAAGGGTGGTTGGTTGAAGTGTGAAAACCAAAGCCCTAACCTAGCTGACTCCAAAAAATGACTAGCTCATCTGTCTGTGTCAGGGAAGGCCTGTGGGCAGAGCTGAATTTGTCATTGAGCACTTTAACCACTGCACCACCCAGTGACTTCTTCAAGAGTTTTGGCGGCATCATTGTATAGCAGACTTTCCTAAATCTCACACTACAAGAGAAAGAATGACATCCCCATCCTTTTCTCTTTTAACTTGAAAGATAGGGAAAAAAACATATTCCTATATCTTTCTTTTGTCTCTTTCTGTCCTCGCCCTCTTTTTCTGGAAACCCTTTAGTGTGATTGTAAAAGCAACATCAGTGGGGGCAGGAGCAGAAGGGTCTCCAGGATGATCCCAAATTAAGTCTGGGACTTTCCTCCTGGTGTGCAGGCTCTGCATGTGAGCTCTGCCTGGCCTGGCGCCACCTGCCTCGTCCTGTCCCTGGGCTCTGCTACCTGGATGATTGCCGGGAAGGAGGACTCGTGACCAGGAACTCTACTCAGTGAAGCACTTCATCACCCCGCCTCCACATTCTTCAGCCCGATTACACCAGCAGTTGTGTGAGCTCCCGCCTGTTCCTGCTAATTGCTTCCAGAGAAGAGGCTTCTGACCACTGTCCAGCTGCCACTAACCCACGACAGTGCCAGCCAGGCACAATGAATGGCTATTGGGGTCATTGGGACATTCTAGGAGAAAAATCTATTTCCCTGTCATGATCACACTGGTAAAAGCAAAAGGCATTTGGACTTTAAAAACTAAATAAAGGTTTCTTGAGGACAAACCATTAATTCTGCCTGGAAATATGCCCTTTGCTTTACAGTAAATTCTGCATCATCAGAGATTGCTAGTCCTCACATCCCTCCTTCTGCTCGAAGAAAGCTTTCTGAAGTTCCTATAAGGACTTACATTAATTTGAAGTTATTCTCAATGCCTGACTTGTTTGTAGTCAAGGGCCTCCTTAAGAGGCTCCCGGCAAGGTGCAGTTCTCCTTTCTTGTGATGTTCGGTCGTGTTCGACTTTGAAGGAGCCTGACTGTATGTGTTTTGTCCTTCCAGTGCCTTGTAAACACACAGGATGAACTCTGTGATCAGGAGCATTGCTTCCTGCTGTGTGTGATGGCAGGAGGCACCAATGGGAGATGCTGCTTGTGAGTTCCTTAGAGACAAAACACCTGAAGATAAGAACCCTTGACATAACAGATGAGTCTGAGGCACCCTTTCGATAAGTAGTGTTTCCTGTGCTCTTTGATCCCAAGAAGAGGAAACCATTGTTTCCTAACCCTGAGGGAAGGATGGGACCCCCACCCCCCCGCCTCCACCGAGAGGGCACTCCACACCCTACTGACTCTCTCCTGTGGCCACAAATGTGAAGATAACCCATTTATCATAATGATAGCTGGAGCTAAGTGCTATGAGTCTATTCCTTAACCCCATGGGACATTTCCACATCTGTGCCCCAAAGTCACACAGAGATAGTTTGCATCTCCGCCATTGTTTGCCTTCATCCTCTTGTGACTAGATCTCCAGCTGGGGTACTTATGGTCCTTCCTTATGACCTTGCTGTTCCCATGATTGCTGCTTGTCCTTGGTCCAGTGATGCACAGAGTGGCACAAGGACACAAACCCACCTGCCCTGGGTCCAACTCAGCCTCCAGGAACACATAAATATACATATTTAGCACATAGATACTACAATATATACTATATAATATATTAATAATACTAACATATATTTATATATATATATATTGTTTTGGTGTCCTAGTAATCAGAGATTTACAATCCCTGCAGAAGAAACGAGGTACTTGGGAAAGCACTCTCATACTATTCTAACTTTTCAGGAAAATAAAACATATCAACCAATATCCACATTGTGCTAGCTGGAGGTGAAAAAGCCCCAGAATAAGTCTAAGGAGACTATGCCATAAGGGATAAAGACTCATTTTCCTTCGAACTCTTTAGAAGGAGCATACAGTAGAGCTACCTTTTAGCTTCCTCCTCCTTAGTAGCTCGCCTCAAAGTCACTACTGCTCAGCCCAGGGCTCCTAATTAGAGATCCTTATGGTCCTTTCTAGGGCAGTGACTTGAAAGCTGGTCTTTCAGAGTGAGTGAAAAGATCATAGAGAGAGCAAAGGCAAAATTTGAAATGCATCTTGCACATTAATCATGAGGATTCAAAACCTGAAAATAGCTCCCAAATCTAGTGGAGCAACATAGACTCTCTGTGAGAGAAAGTTTGCGTCCTACATGAAGGAATTTCTCTGGTCACCATAAGCTCAGATACACTCACTTTCCTCCTCCTGTTTTTTTGACGACAAATATGTGACAAGCAAATGTGATGAAGAAAGCTGATGGTGGCTGGCTATCAAAAGATGTGGCATCTGGGATCTTAAAGGCTTGAAGGTAAACAAGTGGCCAAGTAGTTCAGAAGCAAGACCACATAGACGAACCATACCATCCTGAGTGACCACAAGGTGTCAAATGAATCTGTTATCAAGCAACAAAGACCTAAAAATTATATCATTATAAATGAGGGGGAGTTCAGATTGGGGACCTAAAACCCACTAATAAGTGAAGTGACATCCTCTTACAGAGGTATTGCAGTGAGGAGATGAGCCAGTCTAGGTATAGAGTAGTAACAATGAAATGTGCAACTTTCTTTTGGCTCTCCAATGCTTCCCCCCACTGACTATCATGATCTCAATTCTAACAGATTCAGCTAGACCAGGGGATGTACACATGTCAAAAACATGGGGAATTTGGGATAGATGATCCCTTAGGACTAGTGGGGGGTGTGGTAACACTGGGATGATGGAGAGAAGGTGGAGTTGGGGGGAAGCTAATTTCAGGAATCTGGATGTGACCTCCTCTGGCGTGTGGACAGCGGGAGGGTGGGTGAGGTGACACATTGGACAGTATATGATATGAAGAGATAACAACAATCTGTAGATTATTAGGAGTTCATGGGGAGGTCAAGGAGGGAGGGGAAATATGAGGAGCTGAAATTTTTTTAAAAAGAACTAGAGGAAAGGGGAAAAGAGGAGTTTATGCCAGGGTCTCAAGTAGAAAATGTTTGGAAGTGAATGTGACAACATGTGTACAAGTAGCTTAATATGGATGATGTGTTCAGTGTTATAAGAGCTGTAAGAGCCCCGAATAAAATCTATATTTAAAAAAAGAGAGAGCGCACCCTGAGGTAAAACCTGATGATTTTCTGTCTTCTCCCACCTCTGAAATGAACCGCTGGAGAAAGAGAATATTCTCGGGAAGCATCTTGGAGACTGGGATGATAGAGTTTTGACATCAGAGGCTTCTTTCTAGCAAAGGGGCTTCAGCCTATTCAGTTATGGCGGATGACGCAAACCCAGAATGTGTCTAAACTGTCTAAGAGAAGGGGTCATTGGAACTGGTAAAACAGTGAGCTGAAGATCGGGAGTGGGAGAGCAGCATGAGATACTGTCCGACCAGGAGTCTCATGCAGGGTGGTTGTAATATCACCAGAAAGAGTGACACACGTTCAAAAGACAGCCCTTCACCGCCGTCTTTGAGTTGGGCGCCACTGCTTCAAATCTCTGCCAGACAAAGGATTCCGTTGTCCGGGTAGCCATGTACTGCTGCCTTTGTTTGCTAGGACGGCGATTCCGGTTCTACCAGGTTCACGACCCATCACCTTTTGAACTTTGATGTCATTCCTGTTCGCCCGCATTCTACCAATCTGTGTCTTATTTTAGTTAGTATTTGCCCCAGTGACTAAACCAGGAATGACCGGCTTGCGGCCCTTCTTCTTACCTTGGACACAAAAGTCACCACTGCTCCTGAGCAACTTGGAAAGAACCCAGCATAATGTAAGAGTTAACCATGCCTCTTCCTAATCTCCCAATCTAGGACAGTTATTGGCCCTCTTTATCCAAACTTTTAAAAATTGCTTGTCTACCCCAATTTTGCTTTGTAAGCTATGACTGAACAGTTTGAAGCTTGCTAATAAGCACAACTCTCATCTGGAATCTCCATCATCCTATCTCCCAAATGGCTCCTAAGGTTCAGTTCACAGGGGGGAGACAATTGATATCAAGTTCAAATCCCCTACCTTTGGGTTAGTAGGTGAGCTGAACTCCTCCTGCGCCATCTGGAGTCCTTAGAATGAATGTTGCCACACCTGTTTCCTATACCTCTTTATAAAGTATCTAGTCACTTTGAAAGTATCCATATTTTCACTTTCTCAGGAGACCGGATGTTGCTGAGCCTCTAAGTCCCATGTTAATCAATTGTAATGCTTGAAGTAATGTTCCAAAGAATTCCTATGTGATACTGGGGAAATTCAAAATGATCAAACCCCAAGAATGTGCTAGGACTCCCATGACATGAAATAGACTGCTATCCCTCATACAATTGCTATGTGTTCTTTTGGAAGTGTACCAACTTGGGGAAGTGGTGTGATAAAATCACTCTGGGGAGAGAAAGAAGAAAGCATCCTGAAAAACATACAAATTGACTTGCTAACATGTAAACCTGAACTAAAGGCATCCCTTTTCATTTACAACAGGAGGTTCACTGATTATCAATTTAGTAGGGGCTTAATACAACAAACCCTTGCACACTTAAGCTTTGCCTTTTAAAACAGGTCCAAATCTGTCCAAGGAATTCTCTTCACTTCCATGACTTTATCCCACCACAGCATGTGCTAAAGCAATGCTTTACTCACCTATCACCTTTGATTCCCCAGTCTTCCCAAACCTCTCGGCAGCTTCAGGCTTGCTACGGTTTTGTCCCTTCATGCTGGATTCAGTTAGTACATGCTGGATTCAACTTAGTACAAGTAAATGAAATCGCTAATTGTTGAGGAATACCAGCCCAGATGGAGCTGTTCAGGTCTTTCCTTCAATGCACTCTGCTCTTATGCCCTCCCTCCCTATGTCATCCTTAAAATGATATCAAAGCCCCAAACTCAACCATCAGAACCCCCTTGTTGGTACAATGCAACCCCACCCAACTCCCCCATACTTAACTTCAAAGGTACACTGAGCTCTTAGGTGATGGTCAGATGTAATCACACTCACTGGCCATAAGCAATGATCATTTGATCGTGCACAAATATGCAGCTCATTAAAAAAATCACTGATACATTTTTTTTTGTTTGTTTTTTGTTGGGGGGGTGGGCATCACTGCCCTCTGGTGGTGGGAGTAGGAGGCCCAGCCTTGCTCCTGGAGAGCTGCCGCTGGACTTGAATCTCCAACCCAGTGGGTCGCAGTCCCGTGCACAACCACTATGCCACTGGGGCTCAGCCCGATAAATTTTAAAAGACAAAAACTTATAATGGGAGCCCTTTTTTTATTTTTGTTTTAGAAGCCAGGGATTTTGGTTCATTTGGGAGCTCACATTGCCGTCTGGTCTGCGTAATGAGGTTTGTAGGCATATCCAAACCTGCCTAACTTCAAGGGGATAACGACCAGCATTAAGGGGCTCAGGGAGCAGGCATGCAAAGTCTCCCTGCTTCCGTGCTGGCAAGTGCTCAGCTGCACTTCATAGGGCAGGGCTTTTTATCTGGGTCACCCTCCCAAGACAGCCCCTGCCCTCAGACTCTAGGCTTTTGTGGCCACTCTGTCTCTGGACACCTCTGGGTCTGTTGATGTCAGCTGGATAACAAGTCTTAACCCAAGAGATAGTTTTTGAGGGGGCTGCTTGCCTCCCCCCGCAGCCCCCAGTTTCTTCTCTCCTCTTTCTTCCAGGTCTTCTCTTCGCGTATTTCTTATGGTCTCTTTAAAAAAACCTCTATGATCCTAGTTACTTAAATTTACAAACTCCTTGTCCATGTCAAGCCATGGCATTCCCACAGGGGTGATGAATTTACCACTTTCCTCTATGAAAGCCACAGACATTTGATGCATATGTTCTATTGGCCAACCCCTGAAAGATATTGACCAAGAACCTGGCAGGCTACAGCCTAGGTCCAGAAAAAGGGTTGTGTTGCTTGCTGCCTGCCCGGGAAAGTTCAATCCAATGGGACAAAAATATGGTTGGAAAAGTTGGAGGAAAGTAGCTCATCAAGCCTAACAGGGGAAATCCCACAAGATATTTTTTCCAAAGAACCAAGACAAAAGGACACATAAAGCAACTCACTTCACCATCCCATCTGAAAAGGCTACAGACTTAAATGTAGCTCTTTATAACCAAGTTGAACTATCATTGACAGATTAATTGAATAACACTTCTTCCAAATATCCCACAACCCAGGCGGCACCAAAGGTCATTTCTTTTGATTACTAAATAGTCTTGAACAAAATTTACTCAAAGCTGACTAAAATTTTGAAATATTAATTTAAAATGAATTTCATTCTCTCTTAAAGTTTTTCCTCCTAATTACTGGGAATAGCCTGAGGTTTGTACTTTCCATGAAATATTAATGTTTTACATTGACTTTTTCTTCATTATAGAATGAATAAGTACTCTCTATTTTTTTCTATTCATTTAGTCTGAAATCTACTTTGCAGTAGAAAAATTCATAGCTTTTAAAAACAAGTACACCTTACAGAATTACAAATAATGTCCTCAGCAGAGGAGTGTGCTCATATTTAAGGGCATAGAAATGCAGAGCCAAAAATGAGAACGAAGACCACGGCCACTGAATCCATGGCAAAAAACGATATGCCACCAAGAGCTGATGGTTCTGCTCCGTAAAAGTCCTAGGATTGTCAGCTTTGCAGGAGTCAATGATCACATCTTCCTCCTGCCAAGAAGCTGGTGGGTTTAAACGACCGAATGTGTGGCTAGTTAGTAGCCCAATGCTTATCTCACTATGTTACCAGCGTTGCTTGTATAGTACATCATATAATTATGCCTGTGTAACAGAAAATGCAGTGTTACTTAATTTTCTCTTTGTACCATAACAAATCACCACAAATATAATGGCTTAAAACAATACATCTCTCTCTTTTTTGAAACAAGAGTTGCCTTTACTTTTATTTCTCTTGGCTGTACTTCTTAAATAATAACTACTAGCATTTGTAATTTACAAAATCAAACCAATGCAGTTTTATTAAAGACTCTGAATGCTATACATCTAGTATGGGCCTCCTTGGCGAACAATGGAGGTCTCAGTGGGATATCTTTTTTAGGGACCGCTGGCTCACATAATGGCTGAAGGGAGGTGAGTCTCAGAAAGCCACAGGAGCCGTTCGACTCTGCCCTGCAGGGCTGCTGCGACTCAGAATGGACTCGATGGCAGAGAGCGGTCCATACATATTGAGTTCTGTGGAGCGGTGTTAACCACAAAGCCAGCAGTTTGAATCCACCACTTGTTTCACACAGGAAAAAGAAGGTCTGTTGTTCCTGTGAAGATTGATAGCATCTGAAATCCAAAATGTCAGTTCTACTCTGTCCAACAAAGTAACCATGATTCTGAATCAACTGAATGGCAGTGAGTTTGGTTTGGGATTTATAATCCATTTTGAAGATTAGAAGGCAGAATCCATTTACTGCTAATCATGAGGTCAGAAGTTCAAAACCAGCGACTGCTCTTTGGGAGAAAGACACAGTTTTCTACGCCCAGAAAGTTACAGTCTCCGAAAATCCACGGAGACAGTCCTACCCTCTCTAATGAGGCTGTTATGAGTCAGAAGAGACTCAAAGGCAATGAGTTCCATTTGTTTGTTCGTTGTTTGTTTGTGAGGCTAATTACACTCCTTGGTTCATGTTTCCTTCTCTCTTTAAAACCAGCATTTTAGATCTCTATAGCAATATCCCTCTGGTTACACTCCTCTAATGCTTTCTTCTGCTTGCTTTTAAGGCCCCTTATGATTAAACATTGATGATGAAAAGTGTCTTGAAATGTGGTTTTTGCAATGACATCAAGAACAGCACATGTGAAGACAGCCAAATGTCATTAAAAAGAAAAGCAAGAACAAAAAGATCAGAAGTCAGAAAAGACTCTGGAACTTGTTATTGAATCTAGAGTAGGTAACATGAATGGAAGAAATGATGAAGTCAAAACTTTGAACAAAAAATTTCCCAAGAGTACCTCCAGTAGACAAAGTAATGCATTATCATGTAATATGCTAAGACCTGGTGCTAGAAAACTAAAAAGAAATAACACACTCAGCATATTTCAAGCTGAAAGAAATGAAGAAAAGAAATCAAGACTTTAATTGAAATATTAAGGATTCTCTGTTAAAAATATTGAATAATATGGCACCACAAAAAGAAAATGAAAAGAATATAAGAACTCACTGTATGATGTCCCTCCCCTACTCCCAAAATGACATTGAAATATTTCAAGAGATGGCATACAAACAAGAACCTATAGTATTGAATAAAGAAGTCCATGCTTCATTGAAGTTGCTAATGAAAAACAAGGCTTCACTTCAAAAAAGGACAGAATATCACCTGAAATGTTTCAATAAATATTGAAGCAACAGACACACTCAATTTGATACTGCTAGGAATTTCAAAGACAGCTACCGAACCAGCCCATTGGGAGAATCTGTATTTGTGTCTATCCCAAAAAAGACAATCCAGCAAAATGCATAAATTATTGAACAATATTGTTATTAATGGACCACGCATCACACATTGGGAAGAATGGGAATTCCAGAATACTTCAGGATACAAAGAATAGGCAGAAAGATAAATAGGCAGTCATTCAAACAGAAAACAAGAATAAATATTGTTCCACTTAAACTCAGGAAAAGTGTGTGCAAGGGTTGTATCTTTCATTATACTTATATTCAATCTGTAGACTGAGAAAAGAACCCAAGAAGCTGACCTGTCTGAAGAAGAATGCAGCATCAGGATTGGGGGAAGGTTTATTAATGACTTGTGATAGGCAGACAACACAACTTTGCTTAGCTGAAAATGAGAACTTAAAGCACTTGATGATGAAAATCAAGGATTATAGCCTTCAATAAAGATTACAACTCAATATTTAAAGCAAAAATTCTCACAACCAGATCAACAGTGACCAAGCAGGGAAAAAATATGTGAAGTTGTCAGAATTTAATTATACTTGAACTCCATATTTTTATATTCATGGGGGGGAAAGCCCAATGAAGAATCACACTGGGCAAATCGGCTGCACAAGTTCTCTGGAATGTGTTCAAGAACAAGGAGGAGGAAGCTGGGCCTGTCTGAAGAAGGCGTGTTCTCCGCTCCTCAGATGCATGTGCAAACAGGGCAGCAAAGAAGGAAGGCATCCGAAGAGTGGAAGCATTTCAAATATTGGGTTGATGAAGAAAATGGAAAGCACCATGAACTTCCAGCATAAACAAATCTGACTGGGAGGTTGTACATCCAGCACACTCCTTAGAAGCAATAATGTCAAGACTTTATCTCATGTCCTTTAGGCATACTATCAGAAGAGACCCATCTCTGGAGAAAGCATCCTGGTTAGTAAAGTTAAGGAGAAAGAGGAAGACCATGAAGAAGATGGATGGACTCAGTTGCTAGAAGCAGCAGCTCAAGAATAGCGATCATTGTGGGGGTGACTCAGGACTGGGCAGTGTTTGGTTCTGTTGTACCCAGCGTCACCATGAGTCAGAACTGCCTTGATGGCACCTAACAAAGCCAATTAATTGATACCTACCTGGATCAGCTAGGCCACCCTCCCGAAGTGAAAGCCAATCGAGTGGCAAACGTAACTTTATCTGCAACCTTAATATTGTGCTGACTTTTAAGATAATAGATTGAGAGGTGTCGGTGATTAGGACGGGAATCTTTGGAGTCCTTTTCTCTGCTGACTAAAGAGAGGGGGTGATTGACAGCAAGACTTCATTCGATGGAGCATAAATAATTAACTGACTTTAATGAACTTCCTGCGTATCATTGAATTTGTTGATTAGGCAGAAGAAAAGAATTATGAAAAAAAAAAAAGCAATTAAGCAAGCTAAGTAGAAGAACCAGGATTCCCCTTTGCCTATCAGCATTAGCCTCAAGGAGCCAAAGAGCACAAGAAAACAAATGAGTGGGGAAGAAGAACATCTGTATACATATGGCCTGGGCACTACGGTATTCATAAAGAGGAGAAAGAGGAAGTATTCCAAGAAGATGTGCTATTCTGACCTCTGAAATCCACCTCTATTTGGGATTAGATTTTCCATATTCTTGGCAAGCCTGAACTAAGAATGTCATTTTTACCTCCATCCAATAATTTCCAGATATGAGGGAACTAGGGCCATCTACTAGAAAGTTGAGTGACATGGTAGTTAAGTGCCTGGCTGTGAAACAAAAATTTTCTGATGAGGCCCCATCGGCCACTCCATTGGAGAAAGATATCCTGTCAATTTCCACGAAGATTTGAAACCTTAGAAATCCAAGGAGATCTTTCAACTCTGTCCTAAAGGACTGCTCTGAGTGGGACTTGGCAGGACAGCAATGGGTTTCGTGGGTTTAGTTGGAGGTACTATGACTGTATAATACACTCACAGCTGCAAATTAGATGTCAGTAGTTGCTGATCATCTTCGTTCTGTATTAATCTTCTTACTGCTACTTTTCTTGAGCAACAAATGGACAGAATTATGCAGATTAACCGAATGAAGAAGAGTGTCTAATTGCAAAATAAAAGGCGGAGTAGACATGCTCCTGGGCCCCGAGTAGCAACATTTGGCTTCACAGAGCGGAGTTCCGTGGACACAGGTTCTTGCTACTTTGATCCCCTACCCTTCACTTAGCTTAACATTTCTGGCCTTATGTTTGCTATTTCCAGAAGTCGTAAATAGTTGAGGATTTTATGTGGTTTTTCTTTTGTCTACTCCACACTGGTTTCTATTGTTGTTGTTTTAATATATCTAGGATTGGACTTGTACGCCTGGATAAAGTTACAATCTAAAACACTCACAGGGGCAGTTTTACCCTGACCTTGGGGATCATTAAGAACAGGCATTGCCTTCCTGGCAGTGAGTTGGGTATATCTGAACATCTCTGCTGAATCCTGGGAAAGCCAGAACTGTGTCAGACTGAACCTGTCAGAGTTGGAAAATGCAAACATTTCTCACTAAAATAAGCAATGAGACCTTCCACCTTTTCAAAGGTGGAAGACTAATGAGCCCATATTATTAATATCATATGCAATTAAATTTTCCTAAAGACAATTTTAAAACCAGTTGAGCAGTACAGTAAAAGAGAGATGCCAGAAATTCAACTTGAATTTAGAAGAGGACATAGAATGAGTCATATCATTGCTGGTGGTATAGCGGGACATTAGCTGAAAGTATATCAGAAAAAAATGTCTACTTGTTTGTCCTTGACTATGCAAAGACATTCCACTATGCAGACACAAGCAAACCCTGGGTGACATCAAGGAGAATGAGAATTCTGGAATACTTAATCGGAACCCTGCTCATAGCCCGAGACAATGATTCCAGCAAAACAAGGGAATAGTAAGTACTTGGTGTAAAACCAGAAAACGTGTCTGCCAGGGTTACATCTTTGCACCATGTTCATCCTCAGGATTTTCAGGAGCCCCTGGGTACACAGCAGGTTGTGCACCCCCAGGCCAGCAGTCCTCCAGCTTGAGCAAATTACCCAAGACCTGAACTGCAACATCAGGGTCCAAGGAAGGCTTATTAACAACCTGCAATATATAACTGGAGCAGCAAACAATGCTCTGATACAGAGATAAGATTCAGGTTGAAGTTACCAAACATTTCAGTTTTGACCCATTGAAGCAGCAGTCAAGAAACCAAATGGGGTATAACATTGGGAAAATGTGCTGCAAAAAGACTTCTCTTTAAGTTGTAAAGAGCAAAAATGTTAATTTGAGAACTAAGATGTGCCCTAGGCAAGGTATGACATTTTTAATTGGCTCACATGTTTACAAAGGCAGGAGGAGTGGAGGAGAATTGGTATATTTGAATTATGGTTTTGGCAAAGAGTATTGAAATGCCACAGACTGCCAAAAGAACAAGCACATCTGCCCCAGAAGAAGATCAGCCAGAGTGCTCCTGAGAAACAAGGATGGCCAGACTCTTCCTCTGAAACTTTGGACATGCTGTGAGGAGAGACTGGACCCTGAAAAAAGGACATCCAGCTTGGTTTAGTAGAATTTCATTGCAAAAGAGGAAGACTTTAATGAGATGGTGGTTGCAGCATGGTGGTTGCAACAATGGGCTTAAATGCAGCAATTGTGGGGATGGTCCAGAATGAGGTGGTGTTTTGTTCTGCTGACCATAAAGTCCCTGAGTTGGAACTGACTGAAGAACATCTGACAATAATAAGCCATCACTTTCTGTGATCCCCGTTCTGGGCAACACTTGGTCTCTGGACACTCAGCAAGCTCCTAGGAAGCTTTTTAGAAGTGGAAGGAAAAATTGTGCTCTTATATGTACAAATGTACTTGACACAATGGATGGATGGATGGATGGATGGATGGATGGATGGATGGATGGATGTTGACAAGAACTATAAGAACACCCAATAAAATTATTTCAAAATAATAATTGAGCTCTTGACTTTAGATCCCTTGTCACTTGCTTATGTCAAAAGGCTGACAAATCCATTTGTAAAAGCAGGTCCAGCAGCACTGGGTCTCACTACCCAAAAGACAACACCTTGCCATCCACTCTATCAAATCTATCTTCCTCCCTCCACCCCCAACCGGGTCTGCCTCCTGTACCCTAGCCAACTTCATCCTTTTTCTGCACATGAGAGGTGAAACTCCTCAAGAATTTGAGTAAATTATGGGTGAAAGCTGTTGACCATGCGAATGTACCAATGCCCCACCCACACAATGCAATTGGGACTGCAGCTCTGCCAACATTTCATCTCTTTTGTGTGTTCATATACAAATATGAAATTTGAGGAAATCTCATTCTAAGACCTTTATAGCTCAAAAATGTATATTCTATTTTAGCCTAGAAACTGCAACGGATCAGATTTGCAAGATCACAAGATTAATCAGCCTTAAACATGCCATAAATATTTTGAGCTAGCTTCTCATCCTCACATTAATCAAGAAGTGAGAATAGTCCCATTTTAAGTAGCATTAAGATAATGCCAAAGCACATGTGCGTGAGGATCATATCAAAGAGCTTAGGGGGAAAAAAGAAGGAAAAAAGAGTGATCTTTTCTGAAAAAGAAGTGAATCTTGGAATTCCCAGAAAAGTATAGAATTCTTAATGATAGTAGTTTTGGTAGATACAAGACAGTGATCATATTTTAGCATCTCATGCTTTTATCACTGTATAAAATAAATATTGTTCACAGAATATTTTATAACTACATCATCTCTTTGGTCCTTAATAAAGTTTTTGACATTATCAAGGATTTCATGTTACACTAATTGAAACAGTAGTCAAGAAAGAAAATGATATATTACAATAGGAAAATTTTCTGCAAAAGACTTCTTTAACATTATAAAGAGCAGAAATGGTAATTTGAGGACTAAGGTGTGCCTAAGGCAAGGAATAGTATTTTTAATCGAAGGTTATTAAGATGCAAGTAAAAACATCTTCACGACTTGAAGTCATTTGCTCAATGTCAGGCAGCCAGTGAATATCATAACAGTGACCATATCAAACATCAAAACATAACAGTGACCATATCAAAACAGTGACCAACATCTTGAAGATGGGTCCACACTCTCTTTAAGAAGGAACTTCTCTGCATGACTTATGTCTCCAAAAGGATGTGATGAAGTCCTAACTCTTGGAAATATGAAAATGTAAACCTATTTGCATATAGGATCTTTGGAGATGTCACCAGTTAAACAAACAGGATATCCCGTCTGAGTGGTATCCTTAGAAAAAAGAAGCAATAAGGAGAGACACCCAACAGGAAAAAGTATGTGAGGATGGAGGCAGCAGCAAGCCAAGGAGCACCAGCGCTACTGGATGCTGGAAGAGTCGAGGAAAAATCTTCCCTGGAGACTGGGACTGAATTCAGACCCCTATCTTCAGATTCATATGGCAATATACTCCTGCACTTTTGCAACACCTTATGTTTGGTATTTTGGTATGAATGCCCTTCGGAAACAAACAGTACAGTTCTTTCAACCCTTCTAAAAATTAATTAAGATTGCAGATGGTCATTGGGCCTTGACTCAAATACTTCTCAACACAAGAACACTTTGTTCTAATAATCTAGCATTCTGTGATGCTCACCTTTCTGACATGATCACTTAAGACAAAATAGGTGCATAAGCAAATGTGGTAAAGAAAGTTGATGGTACCCTGCTATCAAAAGATATCGTGTCTGGGGTCTTAAGAACTAGAAATCAAACAAGCGGCCATCCAACTGAGGAGCAACAAAGACCACCTGGAACAAGCACACCATATGTGTGATCATGAGGTGTTGACTGGGTCAGGTATGAGGCATCTAAGACCCAGAACAAAATCATACTTAATATAAATGGGGATGGGATGGGGCATGGAGTGGAGATCCAAAGCCCATCTGTAGTTAATTGGACATCCCCTCACAGAAGGGCACAGGGAAAGTATGAGCCAGTCAGGGTACAGTATAGCACTGATGAAACTCATAACTTTCCTCTAGTTCTTTGGTGATTCCCTGCCCTCATTATCATGACCTCAATTCTACCTTACAAATCGGATTAGACCAGAACATGTACATTGCTGCAGATAAGAACCCACAACACAGGGAATCCAGGAGAGATAAACCCCTCAGGGTCCAACAATGAGAGTAAAGATACCAGGAGGATTAGGGGATGGGGCAGGAAGGAAAGGGGTAACTGATCACAAAGATCAATCTATAACCTCCTCCCAGGGGAACAAACAATGGAATAGTGGGTATATGGCAGCAGAGGACAATGTAAGATATGAGAATAATAATCTATAATCTAGAGAGGGTTCGTGAAAGAGGGCAGGCAGGGAAGGAAGGGGGAAGAAACAGGGAGCTGATAACAGTAAGAAGAGAATGCTTTGAAAATGATAATGGCAACATATGTACAAATATGTTTGACACAAAGGATGAATGTATGGATTGTAGTGAGAGATGTAAGAGCCCCCAGTAAAAGTGTTTAAAAACAAACAAACAAACAACCTCTTCAGCTTTCTAACATGGAGTCTATCCCTTCTTAACTACCTTTGCCTTCTACTTCCTTTATTCAATCCAGTACTTTGCTACCCTGAAAGATATGAAATCTCACAGTGACCCCATGTGGCAGAGTAAAACCACCCCCATAGGACTTCCTGAGCTGTCATTTTTGCAGTGTAGATTTCCAAGAAGTCACGAGGTTGGTTCATTCACCAACCTGCAGCTAGCATCCCAGTGTGGAATCAATGTGCTACCAGGGTTCCTTAGAAAACAGAGAAAGACCTCTGATTTTTCCTTTTAGTCTGAAGCCATTACTTTACAATATAACGGCTTTTCATTTCGTTTTGTTTTTGCTGCTTCCAGTCCATGTACGACCACGGGAAGAAGAGACCCTACCATGGACAGCGCACAACTGCAAGAGTTCACCTCGCCTTGTGTTTACACGGTATGACTTACACAAAGCGATTGCTGTTCCATCTAAACTAATGTTAGTTAGAGCTTGACTTCAGTGACCCTTCCAGCAGGGACTGCTCTCCCACCGGCAGAATCCCCCTTCCAGGCATTCGGTGTGGGTCTGAGTTACCACACTGATCTGCTGATCTTCCTGCTCCACACCAGGCATTCGCAAACCACAGCCCACAGCCCAGGCATACTGCCTGCTTTGTTCAATCAAGGTTTGTTTGCACATCGTCACAGACTTTTGTGTGTGTCTTCTGTGGCTGTTAACCCTCCATCCGTGACGACGTGAAGAACTTTGGACAGAAACCATCTGCCCCACGAAGTCTTCCAGAGAAAAAGAGCAGGTGTGAGCAAGAGCGGAATGTTGGAGCTCCGCCGATGTCTTACATCCATAAAGCTCGCTTCATGTCTTTTCGGCTGTACCATGGACTGTCTGTTGGAGAGCATATGTATTGTGCCCACCTACTCTTTCAGCTCTTCTGATGTGAAGCACATACACACGCACTCTCACCATTTTGTCATTGGTAAGAGGAGAGATCTTAAGTCGCCTCACCCACATCTGCTGCCAAAGATCTCTTTCAACTGCTAACAAGCAGAGGTGTGTGTAGGCGGACTAGGGTACACGTGACCCAAATGAGGAGACCTGTCCTCCCCCTCATATGCACGCACCATCAGGACAGTTCACAAAAGAGCCTGAAGAGGCGTGGATGCATTGGAATGACCTCGTTGGCCCAGACTACTGGGATTGCCATGCCCGGCCAGCAGAACAGGTGTATCTGCCTGGAATAAAGTACAGCCGGGATGTTCTCCAGGATTGAGGATGTGGAGACTGTTCTGTGCACTTTCCCTGGACATCGGCTGCCATTTCGTGAAGAGGGCCACCCTGCTTGATGGACTTGAGGGTCAACACACAAAGAGGAGGACCCTCCATGAGTTGGATCAGCCCAGCAGCCGCAGCAAGAGGCCCGAACTTTACAATGACCGTGAGGATGACCCCAGATGGCAGTGGTTCATTCTGTTAGACAGCAGGTCATTGTAATGAGTCGATTGTTCAGCAATTAACACCTTCCACCCCAAACCAGAAAATGCTGGATTGGAATGAAAAATTAGGCAAGGGCATCCTTCAGACACTGAACAGCTAAAAGTAACAAATTACTAGAGTTACGTTATCAGGTTTACCCATGAACTAGCAGCCCCCAGAGGCTAGAGTTCAGAAAAAAATTGTCAGACTTCCCTGATAATCCTTTTTGTCCAATCAAAATGCGTCCCCTCCCCATAAGCTCTCTACTCCACCCACCTAGCTCCATTGGGTCCCTAATTATGAGAAGGAGCACAGGGGTGTGTGCACAAATGAAAAAACATAAAGATATGAGAGGTTGCTGCAGTAACTCTAACCCAGCTGGAGATCCATTCCCTTGATTTTTCAGGCAATGAGGACTTGAGAGATTCGTCAGACTGTTGATTTGGAATTTCAGTGTCTGATTGGAGATGCAGGGGACAGAGATGGGCAATCTAAGGGCAATGTCATTGAAAAGACATTGTTTTCTGGTTTATCTGAGTACACTGGCACCTGTAACCATGGGTTTTAAATTTGCTTCAAAGACCATCGAAAGTTGCATGGGAACAGACACTTCTTCATTGCCACAGCCTTCCTGCAGTACCCAAAGCACAAGCCCACAGCTTAGACACAGAACTGGGTGCCCTCTAGACATGGAAATTCTCTCAGGATATGTTACTCAGGGCCTCCCTGGGAATTTTTTGCTGGGAAGCTGACAGCTTTTGGTGATACAGTCTGTGTGCCCAGGTTTGGCTGCCATGCCCCACATCCACTGTTCTGTATGTTTGGACGGTGCCTTCTTGCAAGCCGACTCAGGTCGTGCCAGGTTCGCAAGCAGCATTATCTGCAAACTACCATGAGCTCAGATCGACCTTTTATGCTCTAAGAAAACCCCAGAGCAGAGCAGAACCCAACAAGTGTCAGGAAGGAGGCGGCCAGAAATCAGCTACGGAGTGTGCGGTGGCTAGGGTTGGGAAAACAAACAGAATCTCCAGCCCTGCTGTGAACATCAAAATAAGCAAACCGAAATTGAAGAAAAATGGGAAGGAGGAGAGGTTTATGTGAGAACCCTGGGCGGAAACTAAAGCAGTTCTGCACATCCACGTGCCAAAAAGCAATCTAATTAGAAAGAAATTGCCAAGCACTAGTCAGCTTGTTATGAGCTGTGAAGACATGCACAGACACTTGAGAAGGGGCCATCACAGAGCGCATCAGCTGCAGCACCACCGGAGCCAGGGGTGAATGACAGAGCATGTCTCTACCAAGGTGCCTGGTGCTCACTTCGCCCTGGGCATCTGCTGACCCAAGCCAGGGATGCTATAATCAACCCGAGAGCATTTCAAATTAAGAGAGCAGTGTGCTTTGAGGAATTGACGCCAATGAAAATAGACAAAGCAGAAGAGTACAATTCCGGGTTTTATGCATTTGTTTTGGTGTTTTTAATTTTGTTTGTTGTTGTTTCTTTGCTTGGTGGCAAGCAGTGGTAGAAAGAATATAGCTGGACTCTTCTATACAAATCAATTTTCCATTTCTCTCTTCATTCCAAGAATGGTCCCATCTCCTTCCCTTACATAACCTAAAGCCCTGATGGCTTCTCCACTGCTAATAATAGCACTCTGGGTTCGCTGCTGGCTGGATCTGCAAACTGCTTCCCTGACAGCATTTTCTCTGCCGCTTCAGGGAAAGCACAACACCTCTGACAGTTAGAGGAGCATCCTGAAGACATTTCAATAAAAGAAATGGATCTTTCCCTTCTAAATCAGCAAGGAATCTAGACTTAAGCATGTGTGTATATATATATATATATGTGTGTGTATAGATACACATACACACATATATATACCAAGACAGAGCCCAAAGCAAGGGACACTTTCAGAGATTTGCATTACCTGACCCTGTTCTTGTGTGTTCCAATGTCCTGTTTTGATGTCATTCTTGGAGCATTGTCTTTCTTAGAAACCTTGTTAAATTCGGTGCTGTGACTCAACCCCAAATCCTGACCACCTTTGGTGTGATGGAATGAATGTGGAGCCATGTTCAGCCTGGCTGGTGTGCTAGAAAATACCAACTTCTTTTAATACATTTTCTTCTCCAAGCATGACATATTCCATTGCAGCCCTGGGCACTTAGGTCCTGTGACATCACAGAGGCATAGTGTCCAAAATCCCTACCCATCACCCCACCTTCAGAATCGTACATCGTGTTTTAAGGGAAGTGGCTTAACTCTTTCAGTCTGAAAACCAATACACTTAGAGGAACTCAGGGACCGCTGGTGGCATAGTGGTTACACGTTCGGCTCAGGTCAGCAGTTCGAAACCACCAGCCGCTCAGCAGGAGAAAGAAGACATTTTCTCACCCCATGAAGAGCAGTCTTGAACTTTCACAGGGACAGTTCTGGTCTGTCCCCTGGGGCTGTGATGAGTCAGCATGGAGTCCATGGCAGTGAGATTTGGAGGTGCTACGTCTGGAACCACACTGTGGAGTCAGATCAGGGGTGCTCCCATCAGTACAGCTGGCCTCTTCATCCTATGTCTCATCACCAGATTTTCAACTTCCCCAGGAGCACTTTCTCCACTGTTTCTGGAGGGCTCTCCTGCACTTCACCTGCAGACACTGTACCTCCCCTTCCCAAAGCTCAGCAAGGCCAAGGAGAGGGGAACTTAGAGCATACACCCTGCCCCAAAGCCCCTGCCACACAGAGCAATTCTCTTCTCCCTGTTGTCTCTCAGATTAGCCTCACTCTCCTGTCTGCCTTCAAACAGAACTTTGGGAAAGTGCTATGTCATCTGTGCATCAACAGCCGATGAAGGTGACTACGAAGCTTACCCAGCCTCGCTCTTCCTGGTTCTGTCAACTTGACTGCCCCATGAAGCCCTCCAGTCCCTGGAAGCCTCTGCCTCAGTGCCAGCTAAGGAAGAACTTGGACTCAGTGTTACCACATTCTCACAGAGTGCATGGGGCCTTCCAGGTGGACTGGTCCAGGAAGGAGCCTGAGCCATGTCAGGACCTCACAGGGCTTCCCAGGGATTCTACAGAGGGGAAGGATGATGGTGGTCCACAACTGCTGTTTCTCCATTCCCTCTCTCAGAAGAGTGGTGGGAAGGGAGCAACCATGTATGTGCTATGAACAGTCTATAGTCGTGGGTATCTAGTCCTGCTCTAAGGGAGAGTCTTTGACAAACAGAACTTGATGTGTCACAGTTCAAGAGACTGGAAGTCCAAGTTCAGAGCCCCTGCTCTGGTGAAATTTCTCTCTCTCTCTCTCTCTCTCTCTCTCTCTCTCTCTAGCTCTATCCCTCTCATCTCTTGTTTTTGCATTGGCTCTGAGGGAAGCTCTCTGTCTCTTTACTTTTTCCAGGGTCCTTAGACAGTCAGAGTGGTAGAGCATCTACTCCCCGCGCCCCCCAACCCCCAGCGCTGCTTGCTCGTCAGCTGGATCACCTCTTTTTAAACCTCAAAAGAGATCGACATAAGACACACTTGACACAGACGCTGCTTCTTTTACACAGCGAAGAAAACCCATTCCCAAATAGAACTGTATGCACCAGTATAGGGATAGAGGTTTGCAGCACATATTTGGGGGTGGAGGGGGTTCAATTCAATCCATAACACTACTGTCTTTTTCAAGAATGTGAAACTTCAGCAAGGTGTTGGCAACGGTAAGGGTCTAGGCTGTGCCTCTGCCATGGCATGATGAGCCAGTCAGCAGCTCCCTGCTTTGAACATGCAAACGCCCCCTGCTGAGCTGTGTTCTCCCCAACAGCGGCTGCATGAGGATGACTAGCGGTGATGTGACCCTGACAGGAATGAAGTTTGACATGAGCTGCCAGCTCCTCGATGACAAGGGGAGACGTTGTGGTGCTGAGCGAGTGGCCTGCCTAACCTCATCTCAGGTGGACCAGGAAGAAAGGGCGCAAGAACTATGCCCTGAGTCTCCTCCAATAAAATCCGGTGGAGTACACCAGTCCAGTCCACAATCAGTCACTCACGTGGTGCAGGCTAGACAGCATCCCCTTGCATCACACAAGAGGTCACGATGCGGGGGAGACCAACCTTGGGCAGCTAAGAGCTACAATCACAGTGAAGATGAGCAAGAGGCTAATGTTCCCAGGGAGAACAGAGCAGAAGCCTCATGATTTACACTCCAGAGGCCGTTTCCATGATCTTACCCTAAATGCTAGACCTGAAGTATTCATGAACATTTCAGATACATGCTTCCTTTTCAGGAAGCTATGTAAAAACACAATATTAAATCTGCAAAATGAATGAATTGGAGGGGAGACGATGACACAACCTAGACACCCACATTTATAGAGCTGTCATGAGAGGAAGATCAAATCTTTTGGCTAAACATTCTCATCTAAAACCAATTTGCATAAATAATGAAGCACTATTTCACAAAGAAACAGCTTGGTGAGAGAAACAGGATGGGCGAGGAGGTACACAGAGCACAACAAAATCCATACCGGCAGGTGGGCTGCTGGGTTTTTTGACCATTACTCTGGGAAAACAAATAAAATGAAAACAGTTTATCTCTAACTAGGGAGGGAAAGAAGATATGTATTTTCTCAAGGCAAGAAAAACAAATCTTGATCAACTCAAGAAACGTTGCTTATTTTCTACAAACGAGAGAGATGTAATTATCAAACTGCTATTCCCCTGGTGCTTTTAAGTTTAGTTTCTTTTTACTAATAAGGACTTCTCTTTCCCTTGCTAACACTCACCAGCTGAGAACCGCACCCATGACCCCTGCCATTCCTGTCACCAGATCTTCCCTATACCGACCCCCTAACCACACAGAATCTTTCTCAGCAACTTGTAGTGGCATAATGTCCTTTGCTTACAGAGTCATAGCTTGCTGGATATGTTTATATTGAAACAGTCTGAGTATGGCTGAGCCCTGGTGGCGTAGTGGTTGTGCGCAGGACTGCAGCCCACTGGGATGGAGGTTCAATTCCAGCAGCGGCTCCAGAGGAGCAAAAGCTGGGCCTCTTACTCCCACCACCAGAGGGCAGTGGTGCCCAAAATAAAATAGTAGGAATATTTTTTAAGCTTAAGAATCTAAAGTGGTTCAATATTCTGATATTACTAAAAAGCTTTTTATCTGCAGTCTCAAATGTCTAGTAGGGTAAAGTCAGTAGTTTCAGTCTCTCTCTATCCAATTAAATAAGTATGTATTATGCATTCACTTTGTAATATATGTGCTTATGATTCTGTCATTTATTTTTATGATGACCCTGGATGACAAACTGGTTCTGGTTCGCACTTGATTACTAACCTAAGAGCTTGCCATCTCAAACCCAACAGAAGCTCCCCCGGAGAATGACTTAATGTCTGGTATCTATAAAGATTGCAGCCCACAAAAATGTATTTTCATATCTTAGACTGACTGCTGTCTCCTTTCCCCCACAGTTTCTGTTGTTTAACCCCCTTGGTGGGGTGGGGTCGGGGGGTGGGTATGTGAAAATCTTTGTGATCGATTCCCCTTCCTCCCCTCCATTCTCCACCTTCCCCTTCCCCTCCTGGTATTGCTGTTACCATTCCTATTCCTAAATTCTCCATGTTGAGAGCTCTTATCTCTTATCTGTACCTGTGTACAGCTTCAGTCTAGGCCACAGTGAAAGGTAGGACTGGGGTCATGACAGTGGGGGGTGAGGAAGCCTCAGGGAACCAGAGGAGTATTTTGTGCTTTAGCAGTACTATCCTGTGCCCTGGCTGCCTCATCCCTTCCTGGTGACCCTTCTGTGCAGGGATGTGCCGCCGTCTACAGATGGGTCTGGGGTCTTTGCTCGGACAGCCCCCCCACCCCTTTTTCTCAACAATATTCTGTTTGTTTGTTTGTTGTCGTCTTATACCTGTTACCCGATACCATCAACATTTCATGCCCCACTGCTTGTTATGCTGCTTCCATGTGAATTTGTTGTTTCTCTGCTAGAGAGCCTCTCATTTAATCCAGGGGTCACAATGGTGGGAGGGGTAGCAGGAGGGACTAAAGAGGAGCTGATATCAAGGGCTACATTGAAAACAAATGTTTAGAAAATAATGATGGCAAGATATGGACATATATACTTGATAAAATTGATGTATAAATTGCCATAAGAGCCACAAGAGCCCCTAATAAAATACAGATCTATAGACTGGTCCTTCTAAGTAGTGCATGGGATTGCTCTGTCAGGATCGAAATGGTGACAATGAAGTTGCTTGATTTACATATCTATATATACAAGTGCTACATGATCCAAGATTTGTTATCAGACAGGAATTGGGATAAAACTCTTCTTTCTTGTTGCTTCTGTGGGAGTGACCAAGCTGATTTACAGCACTCTCTGTGACTCCATGGGATGGCACCCCAGGCTTCCCTAGGCTGTTATCCACAGAAGCAGATGGGCAGGTGTTCTCTCCTACAAAATTAATGATGGGTTTCAACGACTGTGTGTGTGTGTGTGTGTATGCAGTCAAGTATTTAACCCATGTGCCACTGGGGCTCTAACATCTAGACAGGGAAAGCCAGTGAGTGTTTTACAAGGAAAAACCAAGAATAAGGAGCCTTGGTGGTGTAATAAATTGGAGTGCTAACCATGAAGCCAGCAGTTCCAACCCCCAGGCCCAGTGAGGCAGAATGTTGAGGCATTCTGATAGCAGTGAGAACAAGAGTGCAGAGAATGTTCTGAGTGTGGTGCTGATTGCCCAGCTCTTTTCAATACACTGAAATCATTGAATTCTATGGTACATTTATTATATGCCAATAAAACTGTTTATACACTTTGATTCTGGGCGGTTGCAGTAGAATCCTCAAGAACAGCTGTGAAAAGTCCTCTCTGGCATACCCAATAGGGAAATGAGCAGCAGCATGCCCCAGGGAGGTGTGATTTCAAGGGCACCTGAGAAGGGAGTGGAAATCTTCATTTTGATATGCAGGAAAAGAGTTCAGGATCCAGGAAATGGCCCGAGCAAAGTCACGTGGAAGAGAAAACTGTGCCCACACAGAACCCTGGGTAAGTGACTGGAGGGTAAGATGGGGAGGTACAGGAACCTGAGAGCAGGTCGTGAAGCCCTCATTGTGTCCTCCTGAGAAGTGGATTTTACAGGAGCCCTGGAGACACACCGGCCAGGGAGACTGACTATCCACATGGAGAATGGGAGGGAAGGGTTGAGTTCTATGAGGGGACTTACAAATGTTCTTAGAGAGATAGAATGAAAAAGTCATGGAATGTTTCATAGACAGATATTCCTTTCACTGTCATATAATCCCCAGCTCTCAAAACTCCAAGTTCATCTAGAATCGCAAGTGCATCTCCAGGGTGGCCACTCTTGTTTACTTACCTCTGGTCCAGCATCTTGTTATAATTCATTTCAAGTACAGTCAAGCTACTCCCTCCAGTCTCTGTAGCCGCTCCAATTCATCTCCTACAGAGAGTTAGAAACTGGCACCCCCTCACCTATGAAACCTCTCTCCTTGTGACACTGCACTTCACAATTTCTGGGACATGAAGAACCCAACACTGGTGACACCACCAAAAATAAATTATGACTGAGTCCTCCTGTACAATATCTGGAATCCCAACTTCCCTGTGCATCTTGTCTCCTAAAAGCATCCTGAGACCCATTTTCAGTGTCAATCCTATGCTGAGCACACAGCAGAGCTTTCCTCCTTCCTGTTTTCATCTAAGAACCGATACCCCAGCCCAGCCAACCAAGGTGAATGCTACTCAGAGTCCCTCTTCTGTGCAATGGCTCAGCCAGGCTTCTCTGCTGAACTTTGCCCGCAGCAGGGACCTTCTGTCCTTTGACAGACAACCCAGCGCCTTCTCTTGTCTCTGTTCCCAGGCCCATAGAGGTCAGGCAAAGCCTAGAGGAACCAAGGAGGCTTGTCTTGGTTCAACTTCCAACCTCAGGGAGGCCAGACTGAGCTGAATTCGAAGTTGAACCCTTCTACCCAATGGCGTGGCAAGAGGCTGGCTTCACAAAGCTCCCTGCATCTCAGGTTTGGGTTTGTCTGTCTTCTGTGTCCTCTGTGTCCAGTGAAACTCATGAGAGTCAGCCCTGCATGGGGCTGCCTTTATTTCAACTGCTCTCAACCGTTTGCCATTTTGTGGTCGGAAAAGCAACCCCCTTTGCATGGGTTCTGACTTTCACAGGCCGCACTCTAGCTCCTGAAAGAAGTATGTGAGGATTTCACAGAATGAGGCATGAAGGAAATGCAGCACGGTGCCTGAAACCAATCATTATTCAATACAAGCAAATTATTAATATAATCAGGCGGCCCTTTTTATCATCACACTCCTATCGACACAAAGAACCATGAAAGAATGAAAATAATTCTCAAGCTGTTAATGATTAATTATCTGCTAATCTGTTTAACAATAGATCTACTGCTAATTGCTTTGTTCATGCAAATGAATCGCTGGAGAAGCAGCCTGCTCTGTCTCTTTTGGAGAGGTCATTTAAAAAAAATACTTTTCATGCCTGATTACACTGAAATCCCTCCTGAATTTCAGTTACATTATAAGATGCTTTTGCAACTTCCTTCATGTCCTCATTGAAGTGAACACAACATATTAAGATGGAGCTAATAAATTTGCATTTTATTTAAAGTTAACATTGATCTGTCCCTGATTGTAAAAGAAAAATAAATGATTTTCTGTTGCAAATGCATCATGCAGTTCAGTGGGTAATGAAGACGAGGAGGATTCAGGGTTGGGAAGACTTGCGAGTTTCCCATTTGGGGCAGATAATTGACTGTGTCCATCAGAAAGAGTCATAGCCTGTTTCGAGCAAACCTCAAGGCTTCTACCAAGAATGGTTTACCTTACTGAACTGCGACTTTCCAACCCGACACCTGTTTGAGGCGTTCCCTTAGTAAAGGCGAGAGGACATGCACTGGTTTAGAGAAACAACAACTCGATCTCCCTGCAAAAGGGCCTGCCTTTGTCCACATGGCAGCTTGCCCAAGTCAAAACCGTTGCTCCTAATGCATTTCCCCTAGGTTCTTGTGAAAAGTCATCATGCATCAGTATGGATCTAAAGGTTTATCCTTTTCAACAATTGGTTCTCCCTGTTAACCCTTCCTCCCGAATGCCAGACTTTCTTGCCACATCCATCTGGTTTACTCTCAAATAAAAAATAATGTATTTTAAAATAAAGCGTATACAACTCAATCCCAGAATGGGTCCTTTGAAGCTTCACTGAAGGTAGAGATGCCTATTTCTGGTGACACCTCATACCACACATGACACCAGCTCATGCTTCTTCTCCAGCCTTGCCTGGTCTCCACACTGACGACCCTAATGAGTGGATGTGCAATCATTCTAGACTTTTCCCAGCCTTCACTGCCATCTCCTGCTCTATATATCACAGACATGGGCTATCTGTTATTCCACTGAAATATGGTGAGAAACCATTCCATACGTGCTGTTGAGCCCTTCATGGACTGAGGCCATATATAAAGAAAAATTATTAGCCTTGCATTTCAAACCTGAGCCACATGACACACCAACAATCGTGAAGCTGGCACTTCCCTCTGACATAAACGGATGATTTGTCACCTCTTCCCTACAGCCGCCTAATTCCGCTCCTTTCACTTTTTCTACCCAGAGTTGGCTGTCCCTCCTGAATGATCTCTGTCAATGGACAATTTAGATTTCTCAGCAGATGTCACGTCAGCCTACCATGCACACTCTGTGAGTGCAAGTGAACTTGGTGACATTGCATAGAGAAATCAAGGCTTCCACTGTCATTTTAAATGATAAAGCAATATCTAGCTTACTCTTTCGTGTGTGTGTGGGCATCACTGCCTCTGGTGGTCTTGGGCACTACCCAGCCGCCGCTGGATTTGAACCACCAAGCCGGCGGGCTGCAGTTCTGCACTCAACCACTTACGCCACTGGGGCTCAGCCCGTCTAGCTTACTCTTTTAAATAAATACTACCAGTTCCCCCAATATTTAATTGTGCATTTTATTCACTGGGAGTTTTTAAGAGTGGGAACCTCTCCCTCAAACCTGCCATTCAAGGAAAATAATAGGCCTGTCTGCCTAATGATGCTTGCAGAGGTTTTGCAGCACCACCACCCCTTGCCCACGATAGCATGACGCAGGTGTCCTCAGGCTAGGTGAACTGCAAAGAAGAAGGCTGCTGGCTCATGCACATCATGCCACGGGTGTAGATGTGACGGAGATGGCATGCTAGCCACCTCAGCGAGCCACCCAGCACCTGCAGACTGAAACTAGAACGCCTTGGAGGGTCTTCATAATAACATCACAGCTACCACTCTGAACACACACACCACCCCTTCTCACCAGGCAGTCTCAATATTTCAATGCTCCCTGAACAAGGTGGTTTCTCTATCTGGAATGTCCTTGCTCCTCGTCCTAGAAAATTCCTATACACCCTTGAGTTATAACCCAAAGGGTAGCAATGCCTCTGGAGAGAGCTTTCTACATTTCTGAGAACAGAGTTCTTCAATTCTTCCTCCTGTCCTCTTGGAAGACTTTTTCAAGGTTTACTTTAACCCTGTGTGTGTGTGTGTGTATCAGGGTACTTTACAGGTTCTCAGAGAACAAAATGAAAAAGTCATAGAATATTTTCACAACATTTTGAAGCACCATCACATGTAATACTTACCTATAAACTTTCTCATGGGGAGGGCAAGACAGGCTGAGAAAGAAATTGTGTCATTTATCTATGTATTGTCTTGGAAACATGCTTGGCAGAGGGATATTGGGTAACTGAATAAGCAGGACAAATGGATGATAATAATTCTCCTTTTGATTGGCAGGATGGCAGAACTTTAAATAAGAGATTTAACACAGGAATTAAATCAAAGAGAAAGAGGACCTAGCCATCTTCTGTTGAGCAAAATACACAGGCGTATGTTATATAATAATTATAATTAGATACAGTTTCATTGAGATATCTGCTAAGCACAAAGTCAGTAGTTTAAATTCTGCAGTGCTCCTTGGGAGAAAGAAGAGATTTTACACTCCAGTGGAGATTTATGGTCTAGAGAACCCCCATGGCAACTCTGTTCTGACCTATAGGGTCACTGTGAGTTAGAATTGCCTCCATGGGAGGGAGTGTGCCTTTGGTGGCTCCTGTCATTTATGGAGGTTTGAGCAAGTGATGCACTTCAAGAATACAGCACATCATAAATGCATGGTCGATTATGTTATGTTGGCCTATTGTCTATGACATATCATGGGGGGTGGGGTGGGGGGAGGTCGTAAGAGAGAATGTTCCTCAAAAAATAACGCAGGGACTTTTTAAAATCTGTATCCATGCCAAGTGGTCTTTTCAGCATTTCATTTCTGTTACTGCTTAATCTTATTCTAGTGATAAACAACCTTTACCAGGAAATAACTACTTTGAATTTAACTACTGGCTGCCTTAATAACTCTGCGAGCTAAACATGCTCGTGAGAAATAGCAACAGGGAAGATGGAAAATGGAAACAATCGAAAGGATCATAATTGCTCATGAATTATGTAGCTATGTAGAGCTATACCTTGATAGAGTAATTCGGGCAGAAAGAAAATAAAGACAATTAAAATAATGAGAATAACATAATGAATTATTTCAAGAAGCCCCCTCTCCATTTGTAGCCGAATCAAATCTGTAGCTGTCAGTTGCCCTGTCATCAGCTCCAGTTCACTGCAACCTTCCACAGAGCAGAAGACAGTGCTGCCCAGGCCAGTGTCTCCTTCACGACTGCTGAGACGTTTAGATGGGTTGTGGCTGTGGTGTCATTCCTTCTCTTGGAAAAAACAGAAGCATAATTTTTGCTGACCTTCTATTCGATGAACTCTGGTGGTATGGTAGTTGTTCACGGATCTATGGTCAGCAGTTCAAAACCCCCAGCACTTCTGTGGGAGAAAAACTGGCCTTTCAACTTCAGTAAAGTTACAGTCCCAGGAACCCTCACAGAAGGTTGCTGAGTCAGGATGAACTCGCTGGCAGTGCATTTGGTTGGATTTGCCACTTTACTAAGCACACTCTCCTTGATCACTCAACTTGATCTTCTTGAGGACATGCCCAAAGCAAGTGAACCAATGTCTTAATTCTGGAGTTTGTCTCCTAAGAATGATTTGCTCTTCTGGGGAGTTCCCACCATCTTCCAGGATCAGCACCAATTCTTCTTCCATCTTGCTTTTTCACTATCCAACTTTTACCACGATAGGAGGCCACTGAAAACATTCCAGGCTTGGGCCAGGTACCCCTGAGTCGTCACTGTTACCAAACAGAGTAGGTCATTTGATTTCTTGACTACGGATACTACCAACATTGACTGTTGATCCACGTAAAACAAAGGGGTTGATGAGCTAAAGATAAAAATCCAATGGTTCACAAACCTCAGAAGAGGCCTCATGAATAGAGCATATGAAAAGCTGAATGGGTTTTCATTAAGCATACCAGTCAATTTTACCTTTAATAATAAAATACACACCCTGCCTCCAACATTTAGCAGAGACATAGAGTTGCACTGGGAAGCATTCGCTAAAGAACTTCTGGGAAAAGCTACAAGAGACTTCGAAAAGTTAGTGAAAAAATAGAACTTAAAAAATAATGGAAGGGCTGAGCCCCGGTGGCACAAGTAGTTTAGTGCATAATTGCAGGCCTAGGGCTTGGCGGTTCAAATCCAGCGGCAGCTCTCAGGAGCGGCACTGGGTAGGGCCCACGACCACCAGAGACAGTGATGCCCACAAAAAAATGTTAAAAAATAATGGAACTATCCCATTGAATTTTTCTGAAAAGTACTCACAGTTTATAATGCCTTCCTCGTGTGGAGCTTGTGCAACCCACTTGAGAATTACTCCTTCCTCTTCACAGAAAATCAACGTAAGATCATGAGTCTCCAAAATAATACTATCCGATTGGCGAGGTTGGCATGCTGACGGGGTATTTGGAGGTGAAAACAGCGCACACGCCGAGGACCTGCCAAAGTGTGCGTGGGCTTTCGAAGCTGGGTGCCTCGTGTCGTTGGCGAAAAGGAAATAAACCAGGAATGACTCCGCATCGTGATTTGCTGATTCCAGGACCTCGCCCCTCGGCCTTACACGTTGTCGTTATGGAAGCTGCATCCTGGAGGAGAGGAGGTCCTGCTGGAACAAGCTGGTGTGGATACAAGTGAAAGTTTTGAAGACGTAGGCCGCTCGGCTGATGCCAGAGAAACGTTACAGTACTACATAGATGACGTCCATTTGTGTGACCTTAAAACTGATAGTGACAAGAACCCTCGAAAAAATAATTCGTGCAAAAGTTACTGGTCGCTGTAGGTCCTCCTGGATCTAGACACGATCGTCTCAGGCTTCCTATACCGTTGCTCCATGTCTGAGAGCAGATCCTCTGGATGCGGCCTTCGTGGAGTCTGGAAAGCACAGAACGTGGCAGTGAAACCAGAGACTGGCTTTGGGGGCTGCAGAATTGTCTGCCTCTTGAATCCTGCCAGTCGTATACTTCCCTCTTGACCCCAAGACACCTGGCCGGAGAGTCACCTCCACCTCGGACCTTCTTCTCCCGGAGCCTTATCCCCTGCTGTGTTCTTCCCAACAGTTCCTTCTTCCACAGCTTGCCACAAGCACCTGTCCATTGGAAAACCATTCACAATTATAATTACTGTATTATGGCTGTTACTATGGTAATAGTTATATTGCCTTTTGTAAGAATGCCTGCTTTCCAATGTTTTAAATACATACCACACTGTCTCATTTGGGCAGCAAAAAATAATCATAAAATACAGTTCTGCTCTGCGTTCAGAAGCATGCTTGCAAAGGCATCGGGATTGACCAAAAATCTGTGGTGGGCAGGGCACCAGGAGCACTCAGCGCAGCCGAGCACAGGGACTGTGCCAGCAAGACACTATGACTTTGACCACTTGTTTTCCTCCCCAAATCATGTGGACATACTTTCTAACATCAAGTCACATTAAAATTAACAGATCGGCCATTTAGGAGGAAAGGCATATGAAGTACTCCATATAATTTTATTGTTCAATTGAGTATTAATTTTCTTGTTAGTATTAGGGCTTTCTTGAAAGCAAAAGACAAATGAGAACTATATTCAATTCATTCCTTCTGCCTGATTAAAGGAAACAAGAGTTTGTTCTTGGGAAACGAATTACATTCCCAGCAAAGGGCATCCCTGAAGAAATTGATCACGGGTATGCTATAATGAGAAGAGACACTCTTTTCCACTGCAATTCTGTAAGATATTCAAGACATCTAGTGAGAGAGTTTTTCTTGAATGGATCCTGCGTAAAGTCTGCCACTCCAGGTTACAGTTCTCACTTCAGGGCCCATATGCAATAGCAGAATGGCACCAGTTCTCACCAATCTAAAGTTAAGTTGGCCTTGACACTGGAATAGAGCCTTAAAGAGCCCTGCTGTAAAAAGAGATTCTTTTTTTGAGTTGATGAATTGTGTGAAAACCCTAAAGGTCTGAGAGAAATTTTTCAGTTGAAAAGGGGATTTCTCAGGAAACTCAATGCAGTGAGTATTTATTAACTACTATCAATATATAAGTAGGTATACAAAAGCATAGAGATAGATGACATTGACTTAATTGATTCTGGTGGTGACTGTAGTACAGTAGAATACAATGTTTCTGGTCTTCTGTCTTCTTCACCATTATCAGCATGTTCAATTTTATCTTTACAGCTACCTTTACAGCTCATCTTACCAGGCGTCTCCCATACCCATTCTGGGACTTTACTTCAGTCTATATGATGTCCATTAATCGGTCCCTTCTGATGACCTGTCCAACATAAGCAAATAGGACAATGTTCTGTTGTTTGTTTGTTTGTTTGTTTGTTTGTTTGTTTTGCTCTTATGTCTTATTGTGAATTGCATATAGAGAGAGGAAAAATTTCCATTCAACGATTCACCCACACTTTGCGTCTTCTCATTGACTACAATCCTCACAATGAATCATGACTTCCTCCACGTATTTCTTTGACTAATTCTCAAAAGAAAACTACCAGGCCTTTCTTCTTAGTCTGAAAACTCCATTTAAAAATGTATAACATAAGTGACCCTATTGATATTGGAATACTCATGGCAGAAACTCCAGCCCAGAGATCACCACAGTACGCCCCAAACAAAGAGGGTGGTATATCTATTTGTAAAGAAGTAATTTACTATTTTAAAAATCAGTACATACCTAGGTACAGTGTTGGGTATAAAAGTCCAAAAAGGGATATGCAGCACAGCTGGCATATCCAAAAGAAAAGGAATCAATTTCAAAGAATTTCCCAAAGTCCTTCTCCCCAGAGCCTGGGAGCCATCACCGGCTGTGATTTTCCTATCTGTGTGCCCAGAGAGAATCACCAGGTGCAGCTGACGCTCAAGATGAACACCCCACTCCAAGATGGTGACTGTCAAGCGTTAAACATAATCACATCTTTCAGGAGCTAAAGTCGCCCCAGCTTTCTTCTCAGTTTCTGTGGGAGTGCAGCCCCCGAGCCTGACCTGGAGGTGACAGCAGGCAGGTGGCGATGTCACAGGCTAAGGAGATACATCTTTTTCATCCTCTGTATTCGGGTCAAATAAGCCGCTGAGATGAATAGCTAGTCACTTTCTCTGTTGCCCAAGTAAGCTCTAGACTCTCGGAAAAAGCACTCTTCCAGAGAATCACCCTTTCTATTTAATCCTATGAAGTTGAGCTACATTGGATGTAAGTAGCTTGCCTTGTTCATTTACAGAACAATTAGACAGACACCGTGATTTGATTTAATCTGACGCTTTGCATCAGCATCAAGCAGTGACATTGGATGTCTTTGATAGCAACTTTTTTTTTAAACCCCAAAGAACATGGGGAAGTATATTTCTTAGTATCTTCACCTAGTTCTACCTTGGAAAGCTCAGCGCACACACCTGGCCACATACTCCCCCTTCCCAAATTTGCTCAGCTAAAAAACTCTCAATTTATGATCTTTGGTGCATGGGCGAAACAATGAGGGAGGGAGGGTTATAAAGCACATGACACCACTTTTGGTTTTTAAAGAAGTTACATGATGACAGCGCGGCAGAAATTCACACACGCAACCATGGAGTGAATGAATAATGACCACCCCACGGGACTAGTAGAAGGTCATTCATAAGGATGGTATTTGGAGTCAGAGGGCTGAGAGAAAGAAGACCAAAGAAAATATTTCAATCACACACTCAGCCATACACCTTGAAGCTCCCACATTCACATGTATACTCTCAGCATACACTCACATATACACACCCACACACAACACAGACAAGTCATACCCACATGCACAGTTCTACACATGCTCACACAGACAGAACACACACACACTTATATACACACATGCACACACTTTATTATACTAGTGTAAATGTATATTTAATGCAATATAAATTCACATTGAACTGTTTTTCAGGTTTCTCAGTTAGCAGCGTTGGCCCAGAAAAGATACTAATAGGGGAATCCATAAGTGATGAAATATAAGTGAAGATGTAGGTAATCTCATTGTGAAAATTGGTTTTGGAAGATTAGGGGTAAAGGTGTGGATGACAGGGAAGAGACAGTGGTCCACATCTGGGTGTGAGTGGTAGTCTGTGCTCAGGGATCAAATTTCTATCTAAGAACTTAAGGGAGATGGAGGAGGAGCAGATCTGCACAAGCACCTCCAGAGAGGGATGAGGAGAGAGCCATGGATGGAGCGGTGACAATGCACATCCCAGGAGTGGACACGGGAATAGATGCACACTGTCACAAAAGGCATTCAAAGGTAGCTTAGACATCTGTCCTACAATGACAGGTATTAAAATGGGGGGTTCAACAAATAGTTGTTGGCAATAAAAATGGCTACTTGTGAGATGTTGATTGAAAATAGGCTACATGAATAGTCTGAAGGAGAAAACAATGGGGCTGATGCTTCCAGAGGGACATGGGAGAGAAGAAGGTGGGGGAAATGAGGTGATGTTGACCAACCCAGGAACAAGGGAACAACAAGTGATCCAAAATCAGTGAGTGTGAGAGTGTGAGAAGCCTGGAAGGGATGGACCAAGGGTAATGTAACCAAAAGAAATTACTAAGACCCAAATGAAATGAGCATGATAGTGGGGCAGGAGGAAAGTAGAGGAAAGAAATAGGAGACTAAGGCATTTTTAGAGGTCTAAATACATGCATGTACATAGGTAAATATATTTCTATATGATGATGGGGAAATAGATCTCTGTGTATATATTTATAGCATAAGTATTAAGGCAGCAAATGAACATTGGACCTCCACTCAAGAACTTCCTCAGTGCAAGAATACTTTGTTCTATTAAATTGACCTTCCATGTTGCTCACCTTTCCTACATGACTGTTGAAAACAAATATGTTCATAAGTAAATGTTGTGACTAAAGTTGATGGTGTCTGGGTATCAAAAGATATAGTGTCTGGGATCTTAAAAGCCTGAAGGGAAACAAGCGACCATCTAGCTGAGAAGCAACACATCCACTGTTCATCCAAAGGCATATCAGAAGAAAGACCTGGCATTAACTTGTGAACAATTGGCTACTGAAAACCTGATAGGGAAAGGTTCCAATGTAGGTCACAAGTCCCATACCATCACACAGCAGCTGATTCTGAACTATAAGACATGGACAAACAGGAATCTGGCCAGGAAGGGGGAAGATGCCATCCTATGTGAGGCAAAGGACAGATCTGTCAGGAAAACCATCTGGAATATGTGTTCAGGTGTGATGACCAGGGAGTTTAGTTAACAAAGAATAGACTGAAGGGAGTGGTGAATCAGCAGGACATGGTTGGAAGGCCTTGAGGGGCACAAAGCCATTTGTGGACTAAGTTGTTTTCTTTGGTTTTGTTTAAAGTACTGGTAACCTTTTTTGTCAGGAAATATTTATAACAAAATAACTGCCTTTTCAATTATTTTAACGTGTACAATTCAAAGTTATCATTTTTATGCTTCAGGCTGTTCAACCATCACTACTACCTGTACCTAAAAGTTTAATCTCCTAGAGCAGAGACTCAGTGCTCTGTAAGCAATAGTCCCCCCTCTCCCCTCCCACCAGCCACTTGCAGTTACTGTTGAGCGTGGATCTTAAGCATCGGAATCCTCTGGGTCTTTCACATGATTGTGAAACCTTTACTTTTGTGTCTGTCTTCTTTAACTCAACGCCATATTTTTCAGGTGCACAGCACCTATGAGGGTAAGTCAAAATGTATTGCTGCACAATAATGGAAACACATACTAAACAAAAATGTAAAAATGTGAAGCTATTCTTGTTTTGAAATGTACCCTACATCTAGATGTATGTGCTTCTGTCTCTCTCTAACCCCCCCGCCCCCCCCCCCCCCCCCCCCCGCAAGGAGTGCTGATGGTGGAATGGTTAGGCATTGGGCTGGAAGCCACATGGTCAGCAGTTCTAAACCAGCAGCAGCTCCACAGGAGAAAGACTAGGCATTCTACTCCTAGAAAGAATGACTGTCTCAGAAACTCAGAGTGGGCCACTATGAGTCAGCCGTGACTCGCTGGCAGTGAGTGGGAACCCTGCCCCCAGGAGTTGGGGCACTCTTTGACTTATACCAAATTCAAATCACTGTTGGGTTATCCTCAAAGGGCTCAAATTGACCCTTTAAAATTCTCCTTACATTTCTGTCCACAAACAGACCATCTACAGGGAAGAACCAGGTCTGTGGGCTTGATGAGGTGAGGTTTTCTAAAAACTTCTCAAAGAACGGCCCTTGTCAGCCTAGAAAAATGAGCACATACATGTTGAGATGGAAAAGCATTCGTCTGTGCCATTTTCTCACTGATTGCTTCTGCAGCCCTTACGCTTCTTCATAATCAGCCCTCATGATAATGCTGTGTCCTTCAAGAAAATATATCAACCTTGCCTTTGAAACACAAAAAAATCAGTCACCACAACCTTCTAAGCTAACCTCTCTGCTTTGAATTTAACTGGCCCAATAGATTCCCTCAGAGGCCATTGTTTTGATTAGACCCTGTTTGGGAAGTTTCCCTAATGAGAAAAAATATGTATATATTGTTGAGAGGACTTATCTATGGCCCTCCAATGACTGCAGAGATGTAGTAAACATGATTTTCTTGGAGCAAACCCATATTCATATGATGTAGAAACCAAAAATCCATGCTCTGTGCCTTAACCTTTGATAATCACAGTGTCCTTTATGGAATAATACTACCATATTATATATTCACATTTTATTTTGCTATTCAATTGTTGATGGACAAGTGGGCAGTCTGGCTTGATTTCACAACTTTATGTCTTAAATATTGTATATATCTAAGGACAAGAGTACATGGTCAGGATCATGTTAGGGCCATTTTTCTGTAGTTGCTCAGGAAGGCAGAGCCACACTCAGGTTATAATAGCATCCCAATAGAACAACACGAATCTGGAAGGGCTGAGTGTAGAAGGGCACTTACTTACAGAGAAACGACGGAGCTACTAGTCAGCCCGTGGAGCCCCTTTAGTGATATGGTTGCTCCTAATTTATTACATAAAGCTAGTCACCACATTAATTTTATGTGCCCAATGTGGTAAATTACAGGGCTGGGTTTGACAAATTGTGTCAAGGGTAAATAAATAAATAAAGGATAAGCTTCCTAACCTTTTGAGCACTTGTATCTATGAGTCGTCCTCAAGTCTAACACACTCCTAGCAATTTGCAAGAAAGTTTCTGGAGAAGCGCATTTTCCAGTAGTCTATAATCATCTACAGTCTGCTTCGTCTCATGCACAGAAATATTTAAGTGTGTTGATGATATTCATTTTCGCTTGCAATCTGGTTTAACTGGCAACTGGCAAAGCCAGTTAAAATTAAGAAGATGGATATTGTGAGCTGAACTACAAACAATTCTGCTGGAAATAGAATGTGATAACTAAATTGCTATCATTCATCTCATGGTCTCTAGGATCTGTATAATGGAGGATTAGAGAGAATACAACTTCCCTAAACAGAACAAAACAACACAGACCAGTAAATTGGCTTTCTCTGAACATTGCAAATGCTCCCTAGACATCGCAAATGAAAGACAAAAAATAAAAACAGGACCTTGGTGCGGAACAATATCATTCTCAATATTATCCTCAATACATTCTCAATGATTGCAACATCTCCTATGTGAAGCAGATCTCTCCAGACTGTATGACACCTGGAATAACCGAGCTAGGCACACAGTTCAAGGGGCACTAACTAATGGATCTAAACCCATTCAGGAGCTAAAGGAAGGTGCTGATTTGCCAAGGATTCACAACGTTTCTACAAATGTCATGATTATGCTGTCTTCAAAGCAGTCACTGGAGAAGCATTTCCAATGCACAGTGACCCGATATGGGTGAAAGTAAAACAGTGCTCCAAAGGGCTTTCAGTGGCTCTTTTGTTTTTGATGTTGACAGGCAGGCCTTTCCTCCCAAACATCTCTGAGGGATTGAGGTCTCTAACCTTTCAGTTGGGAATCAAGCAAGGCTGGCACCACCCAGGGTTTCCCTCAGGCTTCTAAATCTCTGCAGCAAAAACAGCATAATCCAAGTTGCCTTAGATTCATGTGGACGTGGGGCATGTCTTGTGGGGAACATTCATCCCATAGTGGGCTCTGTTTCTGCATCAAGCACATTCAGCCCTCATCTTGGTGTCATAAGAGCAGTGCTTTGCTGCCCCTCCCCTCCCCTGCCCTCTGCTCTCTTTATAGGAAGGTGGTCCCTCCGGGTGGCCCTTGGCCTATTTTAAAGGAAACATAAATAGGTATAATTGCTTCTCCATAAAGAGAAGATGCATTAAAAATATTTAAGATTCAAAGTGATTTTTCTTCACCCACTTTTCTGTTGTTCTTATTCTCCCTCTCTAGTCTTTTTTCTATTTTCACACACAGGATCCCAAACTGTCCATTTCAGCATCTGACAAACCATCTACATGCACCCCTTAGCAAAAGCTTATGGTTGTCCCAGGGATGTCATGAGAGAGGGAACTCAGCCATAAAGAAAAGAGATGCTGAGCAATAGATCAGTCTTTGTGATCAAACCACCCAGAAGATTTTCAATTTCCTGCACACTGACAAGGATGTTGTTATTGTCATTGTTGGGTGCCAGTGAATTAGTTCCTACCCATAGCAATCCTATGCACAACAGAACCAAACACAGCACGGTCTTGCACCATCCCCACATGGTTCCTGTGCCCGAGCCCGTGGATGTGACCACTGGCGCGATCCATCTCATCGAGGGACTTCCTCTTTCTCCCTGTCCTTCCACTTTATCAAACAGGATGTCCTTCTCCAGAGACCAGTGTCTCCTGAAAATGTGTGCAAAGTCTGTCAGGTGAAGGTTCACCGGCCCTGACTCTCAGGAGCACTCTGGCATTATTTCTTCCAAAGCATGTCTGTTTGTCCTCTCACAGATCCATGGTACTTTCCAGTTTCGTCTGTAGCTCCAAAATGCGAATGTTTCTCTTCCATGGTCTTCCTTACTTGCGCTGTTCAACTTACATATGCATATTATGCAGTAGCGAATACCATGGCTTGGGTCAGGTACACCTTAGTTTACAAAGTATTATCTTTGTTCTTCAACACTCTACCGAGTATTCAGCACTCTGCCTGGTGCAGAAGATTTACCTAAGCCAAGTCTACTTTTGATATGTTGACTGATGCTTCCGTGAGGATTGATGCAATCCTGGTTTTCTGATGATCTGCATAGCATATAGGTGGAACAATTGTGGCCAGAGATTAATCCGCTAATGCACAACTTTCCTGATTTTAAACCATGCCATATCCACTTGTTCTGTTTGAACAACTACCCCAATCCATGTAAGACAAAATCCTTGACTCCTACAACACTGTCTCCATTGATTATGATGCTACCTCTTGGTGTAGGTGTGAGAGGGTGGGCTTCTTCACACTGAGTTGTAATCCATACAGAAGGCTCCCATGCTGCCCTTTCATCAGCGAGTGCTTCAAGTTCTCCTCACTTTCAGCAAACAAGGTGTCTCATCTGCATATTCCAAGTTGTTACTAAGCATCCCTGATGCCACACGCTTCTTGACATAATCCAGCCTCTCTGATGATTTGCACAGTGTATAGGTGGAACATGTATGGCCAGAGGTTAAACCGCTGATGCACACCTTTCTTGATTTTAGACCATGTCCTGTTTGAACAACTCCAATCCATGTACAATCCCAAATGAGCACAAGGGATTGCTCTGGAATTTCCAATCTCCTGAAGGTTATCCATGATTTATCATGCTCCACACAGCCAAATGCCTCAGCACAATCTATTATATCAGCAATGATATTCCTTGTTTTGTATCCTCTTCTGAACCTGTCCTGGACTTCTAGCAGTTCCCTATCAATGTATTCCTGCAAACTGTTGCTGGATGATCTAAAGCAAAATCTTACTTCTGTGCAATATCAATGATGTTGTTCTAGAATTTGAGGATTCTGCTGGATCACTTTCTTTGGCATAGACACAAATATGAATCTTTTGATCAGTTGGCCAATGAGCTGTCTTCCAAATTTCCTGAGATAGACAAGTGAGCATTCCCAATGCTTCTTTTACTTTGTGAAACATTTCAACAGGTATTCATCACTTGCTGGACCCCTGTTTTTGTCTAATGGCTTGAACATCTTCCTTCAGCACCATTGGTTCTTACGCCTATGCTACCTCCTGCAACCGTGAAATGTCATTTCATTTTCTTTATTGATATAGTGGCTCTGCCTAGTCTTTCCATCTTCTCTCAGTGCCTCCTGCATCATTCAATATTTTGCCTGCAGAGTCTTTCAAAACTGCTATTGAAGGCTTGAGTGTTTCTTGAGTTCTTTCAACTTCAGATATGCTGAGAGATTTGTTTCCCCAGTTTTCTAATTCCAGGCTTTTTAAAATTTTATTACAGTATTTGTCTTTAACTTAGTTTCCCTTTAATGTCACTATTCAGCTCCTTGACTTCATCCTTTCCTCCATTTTCCTTAGTTACTCTGCGATGAAGAGCAAGTTTCAGAGTCTCTTCTAGCATCCACTTTGATCTTTTCTTTCCTTCCTGTCTTTTAAATGACCTTTTTAATTTCTTCATGAATGATGGTCTTGATGTCCTCCCACAGCTCAACGGGTCTTCTGTTATTAATGTTCAATACATGAAATCCGCCCTTGAGATGGTCTCAAAATGCATGTGCTATAGAGTCATATTTGGGCTCCAGTGGACTTGTTTTCATTTTCTTTCAGTTTTAACTCAAACTTCCCTCTGAGCAGCTGATGGTCTGTTCCATAGCCAATGCCTGCTCTGCTGAGCTGCAGATATTGAGCTTCTCCAGCACTTCTTCCCACCGATGTAATCGCTTTGATTTCTGTGTGTCTTCCATCTGGGGAAGTACATGTCATCTTTAGTGTTGTTCTGAAAAGATATTTGCTCTGAACAACTTTTTGGTTTTGCAAGATTCTATCATATGATCTCAGACCTCATATGTCTCTCATCAAGTCCATATTTTGCAAATGCTGCTCCGTCCTCTTTGTTTTCAACGTTTGCATTCAAATAACCAATAACTATTCATCCTTCTTGGTTGCATGTTTGATCAATTTCCAACGGAAGTGTTGGTAGAAATCATCAATTCTTTCACAAGCTTTGGTGGTTAGTGCATAAGGTTGAATAACAGCCATATTGATTGAATTCGCTTGAAGGCAGACGGATATCATCAGATCACAGAAAGCATTGTATATCAGGATGAATTTAGCAAGATCCTTTCTGAGAAGGAATGCCCATTCTCCTATTGTGCTATTCCCTGCATAATAAAATATATGATCTTCTGATTCAAAATGGCTGATGCCAATCCATTTCTGCGCCCAAGTGCCTAGGATATCAATCTTCATGTGTTTGATTTAATTTCTTACCCCTTCCAATCTTCCTAAATTCACACTTCACACATTCCAAGTTCCAATCATTAGAAGATTGTCGCACTGTTTCTCTTTACCTTGAATCATGCTCCATCAGCAAATGAAGCTCTCCAAAGCTCTACTCCTACAGGTTTCATGAGGGTCACATCACCATGGTCGACTCCTCTCCAAGAAATCATCTCCTCTTCAGTCACATTTGGAGTGCCCTCAGACCTGAGGGACCTGTGTACCAGCCATATCTCAGACAATGTTGTGATTCCTTTATTTAGGTTTTTGATATTTGAAAATGTTTGGAAGTGATGCGTGTGGTTTACAGCTGATTATTCTTCTGATATAGGGAGCTGAGTCCTTTTTTGTCTGACCTACAGACAAGAGTTGGGTCAAAGATGTTACTGAAACCCTTTTCACCATTGCAGAAGGAGACCCCATGGTATGGTTGTGTTAGTAAACTAGAGAAACAAATTCATAGATACACATATAGATATAAGGATAAGGTTTACATACAAGAGGAATGGGACATTGAGAAAATATCCCAATCCAGTTCAAAATCATATGACCAACATTAGCCCATTATGCCTGGTACCAGTCTATAAAGTCTCCTTCTCACTGGTCAGTGGGTGCAGAATCCCGGCGTTGGCAGGGTCACCTCATGGCTCCTCACTTCCAGGGCTCAGGGTCTAGTAAGAGTATCCACTGGTGGCAGAAGCAACTCAGTGCTGGCAGAAATCTCTCCGTGGCTTCTTTAGCTTCACAGGTCTGGTTCCATCAGGATAAGGCCATATGGCCTCTCCCCCAGCTCCTCCAACTCCTCACACGCTGCCATCTTGTCTTGTCCATAGTTCATCATCTCGGAGACTGACTCCCAACAACTGGGGAGATGGCCTCTCATCTCCATGAGGGAAATATCGTGAGATTTCCCAGAAATTTCAGGAGAAAGCCATGCCCACGCAGAGGCCTCATTGGCTACTCAATGGCTATCTCCAGATTAACAAGTTAGACTCCAGCCCTACATCTCAATCATGAAATTGACATCTCGAATACATGAGCAGCAAAACTCTTGGAAAATGATCCCTTCCCATCGGCAGGAATGGATCCATAGCAAAGGACATGCAAGCTAGACATCTGGAAAAGTGTGGTTGAAGTTTGTGCCAGTGAGGCAGCAAGTCTGTAATGACCAAATTTCCATTAAGTCATACCAGGCCCTGGCCACTAACAAACCCTGTAACATCTTACTTTGTCATTCCTGTAACATTTAGCTTCGCAAAACTCAATCTGCAGCTAAGCAGATAGAATTAAAATTAATCACAATAAATCAATAAACTGCCTGAAAGTATGTTAAGTCTCTCTCCAAATTGAATCTCATCAAAGTTTTAGAATATCTTGATAACTCTTCCCTAAAGGATGCCCCACCAGCCACCCTTTCCACCGTCATCCCCCCCCTCCCCCGCTTACATCAGCCTGTTCTATTCTTATGGTCCTTCTGTTCTATCCATTCTCTTCTATCCATTCACCATTTTCACTTAAATTCCTTGCTATCCCAGAACTTTTGCAGCCACAAAGACTCTATATTTCCCTATCTCCTAGAAATTTGATGTATAATCTCTTTTGTCACTTAACTGCTAATTGCCTGACAATCATTCTTTTTCATGAATAAATCATATCTAAATCATGACCTAGCACCTCATCTACATCTTCAAGATCAGGACCAAAGACTCACTTTTGCTCCACAAATGTACAAAATAGGTCATCATTAAATACATGCTCCTGTGATCAGCTAGTGAGTTAAATATCTTTAAAGAAAGACCAAAAAAAAAAAAAAAACCACCAGCCAGCAGGTAACACCTTTTATTAAATTTCTAGATTGTCCAAAGTGTATCCCAGTGTTTAATGGATCATCTAAATATATAAAATCCAGGGTCTCTAGACTCACATAATTTCATTTTATTTTTAGGGACATGACATATAGATCAGTGAAAGAAATCCACGTGTGCATCCATAATGAAGTATAAAATGAGTTGTGTGAATGTGATTACTTAGTTACAAAGACGCTTCTAAAATAAAATCCTCATGGACCAACAGGCCTGATTCATAACTGGCCAGAAGGTTGGAACACAATTGAGAAGCATTTTGTTGGATTGGATTTTCCTGGGTTCACCATGAGTCAGGGAGCCAGGCTGATGACAAGTAACCACAACAGTGCCTGGAACATGGTCAAGAGTGGGTGCAATCACAATCAATGCGGGAGCTATTGTAGTGGAGGGAAGCAGCTCTGGTGGCAAGAAGAGCATCCCCACTATAAGATCCACTGGCATCACAAAGGTCAGGCAAGAAGGGCTTCTATCTTATGCAGCAAAACCAAACTCATTGCCTAGAGTCAGTGCTGACCCATGCAAACCGTCTATAGGGTTTCCAAGACTGTAAAATTTTACAAGAGCAGAGAGCCTTATCTTTCTGGGTTTGACCCTGATGCTGAACCCAGTATCACCAAGGTCCTTTAAGTCTGAGTTAAAATGTAGAAAAAGCAGGACGTTGGAGGAGAAGGATGAGTTAGTGCTATCATCTGATGAGAGAATGCTCATCCCCAGTGCAGCTGACTCTTGTAAGGAGTGGTTCCTGAGAGACCAGTCTGTGTTCCAAAACTGAAAGAAACAACCTAGGCAAATGCAAGAAGTTTGAGAAGAGGAGAGTGAAAATCCGGAGGCTCTATGTGCACACCTTATCATAGATAAAGAGGAGCATTATTGTCAAGGTTACCCAAGGCCTGTAAGAAAGAGTGATTGTTAGCAATAAGATTTCCAGAATGTAAAAGGGTGAAGTATTTATTAACTTTTGTTATTTTTCAGGAGCCTAGGAGTCAGGGAAAGTATAAAAGGAAAGGAGGGAGGGAAAGAGATAAGGGAAGTGGAGGAGGAAAGGAAGGAAGGAAAAGTGAGACAATCACTACTGGTTCAAGTGCTTCTGCTCCGTCCAGAAGATGGTACTGGGCCTATGCCTCTTGAATACAAATGAAGCTTGAGAAGCAGATGGAGCAGAGGCACTCCAGCAGGACATGTCATTATGTGAGAATCCATTGCACACCTGATGTCAGGACTTATCTGTTCGGAGCTACATTCTATTAAATTTTGGTTGATTTTATGGACATTCAGACCAAAAATTAAGAAGCATGGTGATTATTTTTATACAGGAAGATAATGCATATGCTTTCTTAAGTTAGGTACATTAAAAGAAGCTGCAATTGATATTCCATCCATAAAATAATAAAATTATTTTCACAGCATTTCCTTAGAAAAAATTATGTTCACAGCACTTCTTTAGAAAACTAGACACATATCATGATAAGAGAAAGGTGTGGAACTACCTCCAACAAACCGAAGAGGCCATCTGCCTTTGCAGGCTCCACATGCCCACATAGTTCCAGGCCCCACTGGTTGTGATAGTTGACAAAGACATTTCCCCTAACTGGCCTCAGTCCATCAGATCACAGCCTGCATAGTTTTTCTTCTGTATGTTAAGAGCATTAGGGAAGGCAGTGAAGTCTCTAAGCTTTCTCCTTCTTGTAAATTAACACGGAGGCCTGCCATCCACCAGCTAGAGGGGCAGATCCCTCGCTGTTCACACTAAGTATGTCTCATGAACACATTCATTCTAGAGAACCGAGCTTCTCTCCAGCTATGCTCTTTGTTGTTTTTTTTTTTTTCGGGGGGGGGGAGAATCACTGCCTTCTGGTGGTCGTGGGAGCTACCCAGCCTTGCTGCTGCTGGATTTGAACCGCCAAGCCAGTGGGCTGCAGTCCCGCACTCAACCAGGGCTCAGCCACTCTATCTCTACTCTTACTGTGAGAAAATCCCCATAAGATGAGAATTGCAATCACTGCTCATCAAGAAACATCATGGCAGTTGAGGGAAATGGCATTGGTTATCTTTAGGAGGTCCAGGAAAAGCAGACAGAACCTCAGTGGGGAATTTTATTACTAGACCCTATTTCATCCTCTTATCTGTATACGTCACTGTGCTGGGCTTGGATGGAACATCAAGAAAGAAAGAGACTGAATCTCTCCACAGACACACAGAACTCGGGCTGACTATGTGTTGATTGAAACCATGTAGACAACCTTTCAATCAGCCCCCTCTGGTGACACAGTGCTGTTAGATGTCCTGGAGCTGGTTCCCGAGTATCCTGTGTACCATGGGTTCAGAGGTGCTGTGCTCCACAGGAACTTCACTGGGTTATTTTGAGAAGGAGAAGTCTCTTTCGAGTCTGTCTCTGCTGTCTCCTGACGACAGACAGGCAGTGAGAGCACATGACGTGTGCTGGCATAGGATCCTAGGTCTCCCTCTGCAAGTTGAGGAGAATTCCACCACTGAGCCCCATCCTAGGCCAAGACCGAGGGAGTCAAATTCCAGAAAGAAAGAGCTGACTCTCATGCTTTCCTTACCACTGGGATTGCACATACTTCTCTGAGTTCAATACCCGAAGGAGCAGTGTGAGATCTCTGAAAATCAAGATGATGGAACCTGAAGTGTACTTTCCACACCAGGGATTGGGCTTCCCCTTTCACAGAGAGAAGGAGCAGAAACAGGAGGGGCAGAAGATTCATCAGTTTCAAAATCAATCAAGGTTGATTTTAAACACAGTTCCCTGTGAAACCTGTAGGATGATACGTGACTCCCTGCCTCTGCTGATTCTCTAAGATGGCGATGACCATGTTTTGCTCCTGTGGATGTTGTATAAAATAATAAAAATATTGTATGATGGACTGATTGACTAATGTAGGCATGCCCAATAATGACTAGCATGGAGGGGTGGGGGATGAGTGTCTCACTGAGGAATAGGGACAATGCTCCCAGCTTCAAGTCAAGTCCTCAGCTCCCTGCAGGGAAAAAGCTTTCCTTGAAGGCCCACAGTTAGCATCTGCTCCTAATTCTAAAAGAGTTCTAAGGTGTCTTTGCAAGAGCTCAATTCATTAAAGCAAGCAAGGACTGAGGACCTGGAGCAAATTACTTTGAGGAATAAATTAGGCACTGTGGAGAAGGAAACTCATTGTTATGCAAACACCGAAGATTAAAGATGCAGTTGTGTGCATTTTGTTTTGCTTTCTTTTAATGAAGGAATCGCATTTGGAGTGTCAGCCTGGTTCATTTAGGCTTGACCCCTGCTGGGAATTTGCATTTGCACCCAGATATACTGGATCGGAATCTAAGATTTAACAAGAGCCCCGGGTATACATAAGCCTCACCTGGGGACTATTCAGACTCACCTGGGTTCCTTATTAAAATGTGGATGCTAGTGTGCTCTATCTGAGGTAGAAGTACAAATAGACAGTAGAGGCGTCAAACTGAAATGAAACAGTTATAGACTTTCGGTTGTATGTGAAAGGACCAGCTGTACTGATCATGAGGGAATTTTAACCCTTTCATGATTCATATAGTACCCATCTACATTTCTTCTTTTGGGGTTTAGTGGGAAGGATCTATCCCACTTTTAGTACATGTGGCCATATGCTGGTGGTCTGCATAACTGCATAAACCTGAAGAAAATGGCCTCATCACACCAATCCTTTCAAGAGAGAACTATAGCAAAATGCATATTACCTAATTAAAAAAATTGTAGTTCCAAATGCCTCTCACTACTGAAAAAACAGTTTACACAAAAAGTTCAAGGTTAAAAAAATAATTTGATTAAATGTTCTACAAGATTTCAAGATGCAAGTGTCTGGCTTAACATAATGGCTTTGTCAGACATACAAAGACTAGAGAAACCAAGCAATACAGATACAAATAATCCCAAAATCTGAGGATGAATTGAGAGCTTAAAGAATTAGACCAGGCACTGATTTTGAGGAAGAAACTAAATGTAAACAGTGAGTGGGGAGAGATCGTGTGTGAAAATGCCTTCCAGCGAGCCCAGCACAGCATGGCCATCTTGCAACACAGCCAGCAGTAGTCCCAGGTAAGAAGTACAGAAAGGCAACTTCGTACAATCACAGGGGGACAGATGCACATTGTGGACAAATCCTGAGTGAAGCCAGGTGAGATGAACACAAGCACAGAGAAGAAAGGAAAAGGCGGGAAATCAGACAAGACATCTGGAACCCAGGTGACCACAGTGCAGAGATGAAGCCTGAAAACAAGGCTTGAACTATGCATCGGGAGTCATCTGTGCTCATTTGGCATGGAGACCCACATGTAGGGAGGGGCCAGTGGAGTGTCAACTGGAGACACTGAACTTTGAACAATTCCCTTCACTGAATTGGGTTGGCCAGATAGGCAGACAGACTATCCAGAAACTTACCATTGTTATAACCCATCTCAGAGACCAGTGATTGGAGGAGAATGATCTCGCTCCTCCCTACACACTCCCGACAGCCAGAACATTGTGGTCCATTAAATGCGCACCCCCTTCCTACCCAAATCTCCCTGATGCAGTCAATAGTGACATACATACCCCATACACTTTATTGCTCCCACACACCCTGCAAACCCAATTTGTGGCAATTATTAAGTCCATCACTCGCCTTCCACATATCCCCACCAGCCCGCTCACCCAGTCAATGGCTTCTAGCACCCATTCAATGCACCATTGCACTTGCCCAGCTCACTGTCCCTGTTCCACTCAATGGGCAGAGGGATACAGTGACACTCTGAGCTACTCCCTTGCTCCCCCAAACTTGGCAGTGAGGTCCTCTCAGCTGCCAAACTAGTAATCAGAGCAGCACCTCCACCCCATCTGCTTGTATATACAAAACAGCAAGAACCTGATCAAAGTGAACAATCAATCACTGAACACAATTAGCACCTCACTGTCTCAGGACAATAGACACCATGGATCACATAAAGAACTAGGACAAGATAACATATGCATGTGACCAAAAATAAAAACCTTCCTGAGGAAGACATGGTAATGGAATGACAGAGTGCAGAATTCAAACGTCTTAAGTTTAGAATCCTTCAAGAGTTCAAGAAGGGTATCGAAAAAACATATTTAAAACCAAGGAAAATACAGATAAAGTCAAAGAAAATACACAGAAAACAATCTAAGAAGAAAATGACAAAACAATTAGGCAAGTAGAAAACATACAAAAATACATAAACTTCAACTATGAATCCAGAAATTTAGCAATACTTGTGGAAATATACAACTCAATGAGAGCACATAGAAGTAGAACTGAATCAGTGGAAGACAGAATCCATAAAACAGAGGACAAATCCCTAGATACTCATTTGCTTGGGAAGCATCTAGGGGAAAGGAAATGAAAAACAATTCATTCAAACCTAAAAGTCATGTGAGGTTTTATCAAGAGTGATGTCCAAACATGGGAGAAATTCCAAAACAGGAGAAGACAAAAGGAATTGTGATGTTTTGTTAGCAGAAACTTCTCTGCTATCAAGAAAGATACAAACATAGTCACTCAAGAAGCTCAATAAATCTCACAGAGGGTAGAGGTCAAAAAAAAGTCTCCAAAGCATATTATAATCAAACTTTCCACAAACAGCTTAGAAAAAATGAATTTTCACCACAAAGGGAAATGACAAAGACTAAACTCTGATTATTCTATCAAAATTCTGTTGGCAAGAGGAAATGGGATATATAAAAAAGCATGAAAGAAAAAAATTAATAATCAATAAGTAGATATCCAGCAAGATTGTCTCCAAAATATCAAGGTGACATTAAGAAATTTCCAGTAAACAGAAATGAAGGGAATTTGTCAAAGCCAGAACCACCTTAAAAATATATGCAAGCTAATCCTTTAAACAGAGAATCGATAACATTAGGTAACCACCAAAATTAAGACATATAACAGTTGGTATCTTGGATACCAAGCGAGAAAAGGAAATCTCAAAAAGTAAAGCCAAGCTGTAAGGCTGAAGACTGAATCAGGGGCATCAAATTATAAACGACTATAGCTATAAAAGTAAAATGAGGGAATACATGATGTCATTACAGTGGAGAGAAGATTGAGAAAATAGAAAGTTATAATAAACTTTTAGTATGGGAAGAAAGAAGCAAATTCCAGGTAACCACCCAGAACAATTCATAAACTTACTTATGAAAATAAAAAAGATCAAACCCATAAAGCCTCGGTATCATCTAGATACACCTGGGTAAGGATGGGGGAGAGTCCAGCCTCTCAATCGGGTTGGCGTGTCATGACACTTACCTGGGTTTGGCTTTTTCTATGAGAGAGAAGCCACAAGTAGGCCACCTGCCTGCCCTGAGAGCTGTCTGAGCTCTCCTCTGCTGCCCCTGAGCTTGGCTCCCCCCACCGGCCTGGATGGTGCTGATCCTGCCTCTCCTGGCCGCAGCATCAGCATCGGCTGGACTGAACGGGGATTCCTTCTTGATATGAGCTCACTTCTTGATACAAAGGTCTTTCTTATACATATACAAGTGTCACTGATCCGAGTCTTACAGGAGCACTTCTACTCGGTCCTGCCAGTATCCTATGAATCGGGACATGATGACAGTACCTGTGTTTTCTGTTTGTTTCCTCCATGGGTCCGCATGACTTCATCTACCTGCATTCTCACTCAATGTAATAGAACAGCAGTTCTCATCTTCCTAATGCCACGACCCTTTAATACAGTTCCTCTTGCTGTCAGGATCCTGAACTATGAAGTTAATTTTGTTGCTACTTCGTAACTGAAAATGTTCTGTTATGAATCATAATGTAAACATCTGATGTGTAGGATGTATTTTCATTGTTACAAACTGAACATAATTAAAGCATAGGGATCACAAAAACAATATGTAATTACATGATGTGACATTTATTTCTAATGACAAATGAAATTTTGTCTTGAAACATGGTGTAGCATAGGTAACAGTCTTCATGCCGGGTACTTGCATGTGGGCATATCTGCATGTGGGTGGACCTACCTGGAGACAGAGGAGGAGTATCTCGGTTCCTGAAACCATCAGAAATAGGAATTTTCCAATGGCTTTAAGTGACCCCTGTGAAAGGGTCATTGGAGTTTTCCAATGGTTTTAAGTGACCCCTGTGAAAGGGTTGTTCAGCCCCCAAGGGAAGTCTCAACGCACAGCTTGAGAACTGCTCGTGAATTCATCACCCATCCCAAGGATACTTGCATGCACACAGGGTGCATTGGAAAGCACATGGAATCTTCATCTTAGGGCAAATCCACTAGAACAAAATTGGCCCTTGTGAAATGTGGAAATGGCGATGGTTTAGTTTGAAGATACGGTGAGCAGTGAGCATAGCTGTCACAAACCAGTTGTGAACAAGTCAACTTTGATCCTAGTTGAGACAATACTTCCTAGGGAGTTTATGTTCATACCTGTTTGTTTTGTTTGTTTCCCAGAAGCAGGTCAGCAAGACTTTCTTTGAAGTGCGCCTGGATGAGCCAGGACAGCCAACCCTATGGTTGTCAGTAAACTGTTAAGCTTTGATGCTCCACGGTCTTCACAGTTCTCCTGGATGGTAAAGCAGGTTTCCTACCCAAACCAGCAGAGGTGTTTAATTGGGCAGGGCATGTCTGCTCATCAGAGCTTCCCCCAGCCCTGTTCGGGCTAGGTCACAGCCTGGTGGGGAGGTTCTCAGGCTTTTAGCCTCCAGCATTATTTTGTCTTGTTGTTATCACCACCTCCACTATCTTCTCACACAAATGCAAACAAATATTCTTAGGAACAGGCAAGGAAGAAGAAATCAGAAAGTTCCAGTGCAGATTCTGGATATTCATGGAAATAACTGCCCTCCTAATTTATGGCACAAGGAGCTCGGGTGATACCTCCAAGGAGGTGAGAGACTTCGAACCACAAGGGCAGAAAGGACCACCCACCAGCTGTTCCATCAAAGAAAGGTAGTCTTTCTTGGTTCCCTATATGTTTACAGTCTTTACAATATTTCTTTCTTTCCTTCCACGTATATTAACAGTCTCAGGAACCCCATGGAGCATCACCATGCATCAGAAGAGACTCAACGATGGTGGATAACACTGGAATGACTATTCATGGCACACAGTGGACCCACAGAGAAGCCTCTGTCCCCCCTGAGCAACCTCTGCTTCAGAGTTTGTGTACCCAAAACAACGCACCACTTTCCTCTCCCAAAGTAGGTGTGTAAGGGTAGACTAGAGAAACAAATTCATAGACACTCATGTGTGTATAAGAAAGAACTTTATATACAAGAGGATTTGAATACTGAGAAAACATCTCAACTCAATTCATTTCAAGTCCATAAATCCACTATTAGCCCATATGGCCAATATTGGTCTATACGTTTCTCTCCAGACTCATGAAACACATGCAATGATGCCAGATGCAGGAAGATCACAGGTGAGTGGGTGGAAAGTCTTGTGGATCCAGTGGCAGTGTAAGCGTCTTAGCGATGGCATGGGTCTTCACATGGCTCCTGGAGCTCCAGGGTTCTAGTGTAGCTCCATGTGTCTTATTATCAAAAATACCAAGCAGAGAATAAGTGTGTCCTACTACTAGCTAGTTATTTATCTTCATAGCACATCCAAATACAGTCATTAAACTGTGACCTGACTGACTGGCTAAAACGTCACCCCTTCACTCTTAATAGTCTCAAATTGATAACAGATTATATAGCTAGACACAGTAGGATTAAGAAAGCATAAATCAAGATGATGGCAGGGACGACCCCATTAAAACATTCCCTTTAGAGGCCTAAGATGTATGCCTTGTACCATTTTGACATATATCTATAAATACCATGAACCTCTGCACAGGATTTGAAACACAGTGACATTTGAATATATCAATAGAATTATAAATGTCCGTTGGTTTTTAAAAGTCTGCGACTTCTCCCTAAAAGATCTTCATGGCAGGTAAAGGACTAGGTCCTTTTTCTCTTTCCTGCCTCTCTGCCTCAACCAGGCTTGACCACAAGTCAGCTAGAGGTGTGACATCTCAGAGGCAGGGAGGTGTTCAAATGGTGAATTAAGGTAAAGCCTGCAGTGGGTTTCTTTGACTTGTATTTGTGGTTGTTGTTATGGCTTCGAGTCAGGCCTGACTCCTAGAGACATGCACTGTGTGCAACAGAATGAAGCACTTCCCTGTCCTGTGTCATCACCAGTGGTAGTGTAGTGGTTCTGTGTTGGGCTGCCACCCATAAGGGCAGCAGTTCAAAACCACCAGCTGCTGTGTGGGAGAAAGATGAGGCTTTCTCCTCCCGTCGAGAGTCCAGTGCTGGAAAGCCAGAGAGGCAATTCTATTCTGCCTCATAGGGTTCCTGTGAGTTGGAATTGACTTGATGGCCATGCGTTAAAAGCCACTGGTAGGGGGATACTGTGAACTAGAACCTTTCTGGAAAGGAACAGCAACAATCAGAGAAAGAACCTGAGAGGAGAGGAGGATGAGGAGGGGAAAGACTGGGGGTGGAGGTGGGGGAGAGTTACAAAGCAATGGACAGAAGGAACAAAAAAGAAAAAAAATGAAAGAAGATAACCCTAGCTTGCTGAAGGACTGGCCAGTCCGTAAGTCCAGAGCCTTGTTCATCAGAGACACATGTAATTATGTCACCCATGCTACTGCAGTATTGTATTCTGTCTCTGAGTTTTTTTTTTTTAAAAAGCACCAGAAATACTGTTGCTCTATGAAGGAAGAAGAGCTGACTGACCTTCTGGAAAAACAAAAATCCGCTCTCTTAGTGAAAATATGAAAACGTGCCTGGCAAACCTGAGGCCCCCTTCTCTGGTAGCCACTCCTATTGTTCTTCAGGAAGAAAGAAGGCTGGATTCTTTTTTTTTTTCTTTAAATGAGGAAAAGGAGGGGGGGAAAAAGGGAGCATTTGAAATACAATTTCTCAAATAGCAATGAGCGGCTGCTAATGGACTATGACAAGCTATTTTCCCAGCCTTCCATTTTTCCATCCGTATTTCGGGATAGCTTTGTGAAATTTCGCATTATTTCACAGATCTCCCCGAATGATCATGCCGCAGTACCAGGACGAGGAGCATCTGTGGCCGGCTGATTGTATCACACCATGTTTACTGAGAGAGAAGGGCTGTCACACGCAGGCTGAGTCGAGAAATAAGCTCGGAGATTACTATTATTAAACAACCAACTGTTAAAAGACCCACACAACATATTAAAAGAAAATACAGGATCCGTTGGGTGTGTTGCTTAAGCTAAATATTTTGGAACTCGTCCACAATAAACTCTCACTTTTTCTCACCATGGTGCTTGATTTTGTGATAAGTTTGCATACATTATTCTTCCCTGAGGTACATTTAGTTTAATTAAATTTTACTATTAAAAAATATTAAAGTCTGCTTCTCATCATCCTTGGGAAACCTGGCATGGGCACAAGCTGCCTTGTTGCACTGCCCTGAAGGAGCTGGTAGACTGGAGTCCTCAGGCAGACTGCGCTGGGGACAAGACTAGACAGGGACGACCAGCAGCTGTCAACTTGACTCTGACTCACGGAGGCCCCATGCCTGCCAGAGCAGAGCTCAGCTCGATGGGAGTTTCCACAACAGAGCCCTTTAGGAAGGACATCGCCAAGATTCTCTTCCTAGGGAGCTCTGGGTGAACATGACCTTAATAGCCAAGCATGTTAACCATTTGACCCTCACAGAAAGCAAACTCATTTACATCAAGTGGACTCCAACTCAGTGACTCTTCTAGAACAAATAGAACTGCTGCTTAAGATTGCCGAGACATCCAGCTTGACAGGAATGTCCTGGCAATTTATACTGCGGAGCAGCTGGGGCAGTGTTGGGGTCGGGGAGAGCAGGGTTGACAAATGTTTGATTGGTGGCCGAATGCTACCCCACTGAGCCACTGTGTTAGACAGGGTTCTCTAGAGAAACAAAACCAGGACCCTAGTTATTCTTTTTATGTATTTATATAGATAGAAGGATCTATAAGATAAGAAATAGACAGTTAACTAATCTATAAAGCAGTCCAAATGGCTCGGTGCAACTCATATGTGTGAGGCAGCTAGCAGACTGCCAGTCCTTGGAGTCTTGAGGGCCGCTGAGTAGTCCTCTGCAGAGCAAGTCAGGCTATCCAGCCACAAGCAGCAAACAGCACAGCAGGTCACCAACAGTCAGCCCGATGATAGAGTCCAACCATCCCCAGCTCAAGAGATGTATATTCCAGCAGCATGGCGAAGCAGGGCTCAAAGAAACCTCAACTCACAGATACACAGTCCACGGATTAGGTGTCCCATGGGTAGTGTTGCTTGAATATTGAGGCACAGGATGAGCAAAGCAGCTGGCTGGTTCAAAGATCCAAGGGCTCACAGAACCATTTCTATCTCGGCCCTTCAATTGATCTTGTGTGTTCATTGACCCTAATGCCACAACAGACCTACCTATCTTCTTTGGCCATGTTGACAAAACAAGCCTACCTATCACAGCCACCATGACAGCGCTGGTCAGTTCTCACCCAAAGGCTCAATTCTTTGAAGCAGCATCATGGTGATGAGGTTGGGCACTAGGGCCCCCATGTTTTATTTTTTATGTCAGTCGACCTTAGCCCTCACATATTCTATCTCATAGAATCATCATGATTCCTTCCCCCTCCTGTTCAATAGGTATAAAGGGTCCAGGTGATTGACCTTGTGCTCCACCATGAAACTAAAGATTATGGGTTCACCCAAAGGATCCTCGGGAGAAGGCCTGGGGAACTGCTTCCCTAGAGATCCCAGCCGAGCAAACCCTGTGAGGAAGGTTGACTGTGAGGTCACGGTGCTTCTGGATCGCCTTGCTAGCAGAGAGCTGAGCTTGTGCTAATGGCTCATTTGTCTGTACAGCCTCCAGTCAGGCCGGGCTCCATCCTTGGTTGGCCCCTGTCTTCACAGGGCCCGGGCAGCCTTCGAGGTGCCACCAAGCCTGGACTGGGATCTGGGCCCACACAAAGATGGGGAAGGCCAGACCTTTTCTGCAGAGGAACCCACAGCCTGGCACCAAAAATGCCCAAGTTCGTCCTCTGCCCCAGTGGCAGCTGGTCCTGAAAGAAGGAGGACTCCCAGCTCTGCCATTCTTAAAAGAGATGATCCAAAACCACAAAACTCCATAACGACGAAGCCGTCCTGGCTGAATAAATAATGAAGCAGGGAGAATGGGTATATGAAGGTGGTTCATAATCTTCCTTTTCCCCCTACACATTTCATTCCCTGATGATTTTTCCCTCGGAGCGCTTATCCCATCTGCAACCGCCAATCACAAACACAGGCATTTGGCACAATGCAGCCCTGACTCTGCTCTCCGAAGGCACCACCCCGAGATCCCAGGACAGAAAGCGCAAGCGCACCAGACGCCTTTTACCGGAAGCCAAGAGACGCTTTAACCACCAGCTCTCATGCTGGGAGGAGAGTAGCAGCACCTCCACCCTCGCAAAGTGTTTTGCTACAGGTAAGAGCCGCTGTCCGTTATCCCTAACGTTTTCTAAGAGTAACACCAGTGAGTGAGCCGGGGGAAGCGGCGCCCAAGTGGTTGTCTTCTACATCCCATCGTGGCAGCAAGACTGTCCCTCAGCTTCTGAATAACTGGGGAGAAAATCTATCTGTATGTAACCCCCAACCTCAGTGTCTTTGTTGCTGTTCAGCGTTATGGAATTGGTTCTGATGCACGGTGACCCTGGGCCCGCAGAACAAAACACGTCCCAGTCCGGCGTTACTCTTACAGTGGTGGTGTTTGAGCTCCTGGTTACAGCGCTGAGTCGCTGTCTCTCCTGGAGTGACTGAGAAGCCTCTGTTTTACTTGACCAAGCACGATGTCCTTTTCCAGGGACTGTTCCCTTAGTGACATGTCCACAAGGTGTGAGACATGTCCAGGCAGGGGAAAGTCATTCCCCCAGGGAAGATGATTATCAAGTGTTCTCTGGGGGAAGATGCCAGACTTACTCTCCTTTGTAATGGCCAGAAACCCTGTGTTCTAGAACATTTGCCACGCAACCTGCCAGCCAACCTGGAACAGAGAGGCAAAAGCATGTGATCCGTTTCCTTTTGATCCTTTTTAGGGAACCTGGCCCCAGTTCTTCCACAGACCTTTGTCTGCCACTACTCTGGGGAAGTAGCCCGTGGATGCACTACACTTGCGTTCTCGTTGTGGAAACCGTCACTTGAGTTGCAGACCCACGGACTGTGGGTCTTGGCACAGACAAAGCAGCGATCGTTCCAAGGACCACTCAGGGTGATTTCTTCACATTTGCACACAGAGGCAGCTGCAGCAGAAAAATTCCACAAGTACCATCACGGAATCCAGAAATTCCAAATGACCAAGAGGGGAGAATTGGAAACAGAGTAATGGGTCCAGGGAGCTGGCAACTTGAAAGCCTTGGGAATAGGGACCTCCACTTGGAAGTGGTGAGTTAATCTATATCTGCAGAGCGGGGAAAGGGGAAGGCAGCCAGAGGGACACATGGAGTGAGTGTGTCATTGCATCAAGAGCCGGATCTGCAGAAGCTTGCTGGGAGAAAGGAACTTGAAAAGCATGGGGATTAGAGGGCCAAACCAAGGTGAGAGACGGGTCACTGGATAAAACATACAGAAAACTTCTGAATTGAACAGCAACTGGAAAATGCTGAAGTTCTGTAACATTAAATAAACCTCTAAAGTTCAACTGTCAATCAGTCCTCCCGTTTGGAAGAGGGGTGATTCCCAAGGCAAAGTTTGTTGACAAATTGCTAGTGTGTCCTTCCTGCAGTGAGACCCACATGCCACTGGAGATGATGCTCTGTGCTCGATTACAGCCACATCGAGGTGTGGCCAAATACAAAATGTGAGAAAGCACAGGGAAGGAGAATTTTTTAATATCACCTTGTAACTGCTCATAACTGTTCTTTTCCCTTCTTTGGGTTCTTGTGAAAGTAACATTCATGGTTCTCAGTGCTTTAAAATTTTAGTAATGTTCTAATTCAGCAATGAGGTGCTGGTGCAATCACGTATCATGTTCTGTTTAGTGAGCTGAAATTGTCATCCTCAATTTTTGCATTCACCTGATGCTCACATTATGATCTGATATTTAAAAGCCAACCATGTCAGGAAGTGAGTAGTAGGTGTATACACATAAACACACACTCATACATATACTACATAACTACATCTTTAAAAAAAATTCTGAAACTCACTTCTATTGGGTCTATTTTGACTTATAGTGACCCAGTAGAACAGAGTAAAACCACCCCTGTCGATTTCCAAGAGTAATTCTTTATGCTCATTATGGGAGTAGAAAGTCCCATACTTCTCGCAAAGTGAGGCTTGTGGTTTCAAACAACTGACCTTAACAGATGAAATCTCACTGCATAACTCCCTATAATACATATGCCCACATTAGTTAGATGTTAGATAGATACATAGATAGATAGATAGATAGATAGATAGATAGATAGATAGACAGATAGATAGATGATAGATATCATACTGGACATATTCCTAGAAAATGAAAATTATCTAACAAAATCATGAATAACATACAAGAAAAAATTGCTGAAGATAATTTAAAAATTGTTGCAATAGCAGATCAACCAAGAACTGCCAGAAATCCAAGGTGAGTGGGGAAGAGATTAAGGGATATCATTTCCATTAGGAGATGGGCCTTGACTTAAAGCAGAGAATACTAGAAAGTTGTTTAGCCTTGTCTCACCAATTATGCAATGGCCTCCGGCGGTGTGAGTCCTAACACTCCGTACTGCATATGTGCGAGTGTCACAGTTGTATCCTTTCACTCTACTGATTCAATCTATGTGTTGAGCAAATAATCCAAGAAGCTGGACTAGATAAAATAGCACATAGTATCAGAATTGGGGGAAGGCTTATTAACAACTTGCACTATGTCTATGATACAATCCTGTTTGCTGAAAGTGAAAAGTACTTAAAGAATTTACTAAAGAATGTGAAAGAAGATAGCCTTCAGGGTAGACTTCCCTCCATAAAAAGAAAGCAAAATTTCTTACCACTCTCCCAATAAGCTACACCAAGATAAATGGGGAAAAAAGAGTGACGCTGTCAGCATTTCATTTTATTTGAATCCGCAATGAATGCCCTGAGAAACAACAGTGAGAGAATCAAATAGTTTATTGCATTAAGCAAAAAAAAAAATTATTAAAATTTTAAAAACCAAAGATGTCATTTTGAAACCCTAACCCAAGCCCTGACATTTTAAATTGTCTCCTTTGTTTGTGAAAGCTGCACAGTGAATACAAAAGATTACAGGATAATCCATGCCTTTGGATTATTCAGTTGTGAAAAATATTGACAATACCATGGACTACCAGAAGAATAGACAAGTCTGTCTTGAAATGAGTATAGCCAGGATGCTCCTGAGAGAAAAGGTGGCAAAACTTCATCCCATCTATTTTGGACATGTTATCAGAGAAGAGTTGTCCCTAGAGAAGATACTGGGGGTGGCAGCGTGCTAGCAATGAAGAGAACACTATCAGCGAGAGGGAGTGACTCAGTCACTAAGATGATGAGTTCAAAAGATCACGAGAATGGTGCAGAACCCAGAGTGGTTTCCTCTGTTGTAGACAGGCTCACTCTAAGCTGAAATTTACTTACTAGCACTTACTGTGTGTGTGTGTGTGTGCTCTCCTCCACAAATAGATGGAAGACACAATATTACCCAAGGAAGACTGATGGCACTAGTTCAGTCAAACTACTGATGGCACTAGTTCAGTCAAACTAAAGAATGTGGAAGATGATGAAAAAAGGACCAAAAACAGAAAATTAATTGCATATGAAACAGGGGGAGTTAAAACCTCAAACCACTCAGGGAAAAAAAATGCAAACCTATAATCAGTGAAATTTTCAACTCAAGAGTCATGATGGAATAAAATATGCAGACATATTACAATGAGGAGAGGTATTTCCAGAGATAGAAATTGATAAGAAGAGCAGAGTAGAAACAATATGGGTCAGAGACATGATACACCTGTTGGCTTGTCTAAGGACCATGTTGTGTGAAGCTGGAAACTTTGCTTTTTATTCTTGTGATAGAACTATCACAATGAAAATGGAATGTAACCAAAGGGGTATGCCACTAAGAAGAAAAATAGACAAATCTGAAAGGAATTGAGAGCTGCTTCAGGTGTTGGGTATTATGAAAACGTATCCATTACTGGGTGAGTTTGGCCTGTCAGCTGTGACTAGTGTATCAGTCAGAATCCAAGCACAGATGGAGCACCTGCAAACACTGATCATAGAGACACCTGTCTTTATGTCTTTGCAGCATAATTTCTTCTCTATCAGTTTATTCTAATCTATCCCTGGTATTACAGGGCAAAGGAGCCCTGGCAGATTACAAGTCAGGTGTTTGACTACAAAGGCTGCAGTTGGAGCCCCAGCTGCTCTGTGAGAGAAAGATGGAGAAGTGTGCTCCAGAAATGATTGAAAAACCAAACCCAACAGACTTCCCTCACGTGGATTCTGACTTATAGAGACCTTTCCAGACAGACTAGAACTTCTCCTGTGGGTTTCTGGGACAGTCACTGTTTAGGGGCTCGAAAGCCTCATCTTTCTTGCACAGAGTGACTGGTGGTTTTGAACAGCTTAACTTGTGGTTTATTTATGGGGCAACTTTAAAAAGTGGTTGTACTCTGTCCTAAAGGGTCTCTAAGAGGCAGAGTTGACCTGGCAGTGATGGACTTGGGCTTGTTTGTTTGTGCTTGTTGCTTAGATTATGGAAAAGAAAACTTATCAATTCAGAGGACATGCTGATCAAAGCTGAAATCTCAAATATTTACTGAGAATGAACCCAAAATTACAGTAAAATTCCCAGAGGAGGAGAGAGCGAAAAATGTTAACCACAGTATATTTAATCTCAGTCAGTGCTATGAGATCATCATAAATGACTAAAGCTAGGAGAGTAATGAGTAGACTTTGAGGATTCCACAGCTGGTGCTACTGAGAATTCTGTGCATGTGTGTGTGAGCCCACCGAGGAGAGAGTTCACATGTGTCTGGAGATGAGCGGTGGCCATCAGGGGCATCTGAGCCTGGGACTGTGCTGCCTCTTTGTAACGTTGCCTCAGTGGTAAGACTTTTTAAAGACATATGATCCAGTACATTTGCACAGGACACATAGGGAAAGGGAGGGGACATTATTTTGTGATCTGCAACTATGCCTTGAAGAATTCCACCTAGTGGCTTAAAACAATCAGCCCAAATCCACGAAGTGATACATCTTTCTGCCTTACGACTCATGCTGTCAAAGAATCTGCTTTTGCATTAATATCACTTTCAAGAAAGGTTACCTTTTGGATAAGTGATCTTGGGACACTGGTATTGATTTCCTGTGAAGCCACATGGGGAAACAAGGACATCATACGGAACTGTCCCTGTGTGAGTATCGTGGTCCTTGTTGCAAAGGGGAGGTGTGACCTCTCCCTAAGCCCCAGGCTCACTCACTATGTGGAGCTTCATTGCGTTCTGAAAAGTGACATACCCAACCTCATCTCATGAGCTCAGACAACCATAAACAGGGCTTACCCGATACAAATCCACCACGAGACGCACATTACAATGACAATTAGTAACACTCTGCAACACTGGCAAGCCTTCATTGCGCAGTGGTTAGAGTGCTTGGCTGTTATCTGAAAGGTTGGCGATTAAAACCCACCAGGTGCTCCTTGGGGAAAAAGATGTGGTAGTTTGTTTCTATGAATACTGTACAACAGAGTCTCTGTGAATCAGAATCACCTCCACAGCCATGGGCTTTGGTTGCACCAGTAGACACAAGGTTGCTCAGGACATCTCTGAAGATGCTCTTGATTACCAGATGACCCTTCTGCCTGTTTGGAATGTCCACAGTGTGTGTTTCCCATGATGCTCGGAAAGGTCTCTGGAAATCCAGGACCCCTAAGATAACCCCCGCACCTGCTCTTCACAGGATATCTTAAGATAGTCTGTGATTTCTTTTTAGTTTATCTTTTTAACATTTGTATTAGACAGGGCTCTCTAGATAAACAAAACCAGGACTCTAATAATTAGATAGATAGGGAGATAGAGAGAGAGATAGAAAGATATCTAACATAAGAAATAAATAGTTCACTAATCCATAAAACAGTACAAATGGCTCGGTGCAACTCACATGCATGAGACAGCTTCTTTGAGTCTTGAGGGCTGCTGAGCAGTCCACTGTAGAGCAATTCAGACTTTCTGGCCACAAGCAGCAATCAACAAGACAGGTCACCAAAAGTCAGCCAGATGACAGGGTCTGACAGTCCCCAACTCAAGAGATGTATATACCAGGAGCATGGTGAAACAGGGCTTAAGGGAACCTCAACTCACAGCGATACAGTCTATGGTTTAGGTATTCCATTGTTAGTGTAGCTTGCAAATCAAGGCACAGGACCAAGGAGCCAGTCAGCTGATCTGAAGATTGAAGAGCAAGAGAGAAAGGCAAGGTTCCCTGAGTCACTAAAATATCCACCCTTCTATTGGTATCACATGTGTTCACAACAAACTTACCTATCTTCTTTGGCCATGTTGACAAAACAAACCTTACGTGGGCTCTTACAACTCTCACCACAATCTATATATCCATGTGTTGAGCACATTTGTACATATGGTGCCATCATCCTTTCCAGAACATTTTTCTTTCTACTTGAGCCCTTGTAGAAAGGGCTCCTCTTTTTTTCCCTCCCTCCCCTCCCCTCCCACTTTCATGAACTCTTGACAATTTATGAACTATCCATATCTTATACCATCTGCTATCTCCCTTCATCCATGTTTCTGTTGTTTGTCACCCTGGTGGGGGTGGGGGCAGTTAAGCAGTGATCATTGAAATCAGTTCCCCCTTTATTCCCGCCACCTTCCCCCTACCCTCACAGAATCACTACTATCATTATTGATCGGGAGGGAGTTGTTTATACAGGATTCTATGTGCAGACAGCTCCTATCTGTATCAGTTTCATTGGTGCTATACTGCATTCTGGCTGGCTAGTCCCTTGTGACCCTTCTGTGAGGGGATGCTCAATGGTCTACAGATAGGCTTTGGGTCTCTACTCAGAGCCCCCCACTTTAGCATTCCCATTTGCATCAATTTAGTTGTTTGTTTGGGTCTTCCTATGCCTGATCCTTTTGAAACCTCAAGATCACACAGGCTGGTGTGATTCTTCCATGTGGGCTTTGTTCCTTCCCAACCAGATGGCTACTTGCCTCTCTTCAAGTCTTTAAGACACCAGACACTAGATCTTTTCATAGCTGGGCACCATCAGCCTTCCTCACCACATTTGCTTATGCACCCATTTTATCTTCAGTGAGCATGTCAGGAAAGTGAGCATCATGGAATGTCAGGTTATTAAAGCAAAGTTTCTTTCATTGCGGAAGTATTTGAGTAGAGGTCCAATGTACATAAGCTATCCTAATACTTAACATATAAATACATGCACATAGATCTATGTTTCTAAAATATAAATATATTTACATACATTGTATTTATACCTGTATGCATGTTCTTTCCTTCCTAGTACTTTTCTCTATATCATTTTACTTTCCTGATGTTTGATCTTTATTTCAGCTTTCAGTAATTCCTCTTGGCTACAATGCACTCCATCAACCCCCACCAGGCATTCTACACCCTCCTCACCATCAATTTTGTTGCGCCCTAGTCCCTGGGTTTCTTGGCTTCCTCCTTACTTCTCCCTGCCCCTCCCCCATATTTCCCCCAGAAACATAGGTCTCATTGTTTTCTCCTCAGGATTGTTTATCCTGCCTGTCTTGTATAGATAGACATAGAAAGGGGTGGGGGGGGAAGCCTATAAACAGTTCCAGGTCTGTCTGTTGACCTTTATGAATGCTATCCTTGGGGACCTCATTGCTTTTCTCCCTGGATGCTCTGCTGCACCCTTCATGTTTTGCCCCAGTTTTGGGGGAGTCAGACCTGATGCAATCCCCACACTCTTTCTAGTGCTGTCCCCATAGCACTTTGGGTCAGTGAGGGGATGTCGTGTCTTGTGGTGGGGCTGGCCCCATAGTTCTATTTGTCCATTGGATAATCCAAGAAAGAATGTCCTCCTTGAGGCTTGATGAGTCAGGTTGTAGTCCATTCTCTCTCCTTCCCTCTTATTTCACTCCCATATGTTCAGAGCAGACCTTCCCCTCTCCCTGAGCTGTCTATTAAGTCCTGTCCTCTGGGGTGTATTCTTCTGGGAAAGGACTTAATGTAGCTGGGATTGGAGCCAGCCCCTTTGGCCTCTCTGTTGGTTTTCGGCTTCAAGTTTGGGAGTACTAGGTTGAGAGCTGGTCCCCCTCTCCCTTTCCTGTGGAGACATAAACAGTATTCTCCTCATGGATACTTGTGCCATTTGCCGTACTCAGGACAGTTCTGCTTCCGACCTAGTAGAATGTCGACATCATGTGATCAAGCCACCCCCCTTGGAAATGAGGCTTTTGGCATCTGAGAAAGGCAAGGAATTGCTCAAGGTGTTGGTCTCCCTGGAGGTGTGCAATACCCTCTTGTCTACAGCATGGCTCTTCAAATGACTGATCAATTCTTTCTGGGGACCATACTAGGGAAAAAGCAAAAGTTCACAAAGAAGATCAGTGATGAACAAGAAGGGAATCTTGGCTTACCAGACAGAGATCACTGAAACTGAAGACTAGCCACCTTTATAGCCCCAGGACCTGTTCCTCACCCAGGTCATCACTGTGTCTGCTCTCCCCGCCCCCACCTCCCCATTTCCCTTTGTCATCACTGAAGAGCCCAGTTCCATGGTGTGCACTTATCTCAGCTGATTGCAAATGCATGCTGCCACGTCTGATTACTAAAAGGCCAGGAGCTCCTAGGAATGTGTATGGCTCCTCTTGGCTCTCTTGCTTCTGCAGCAGTGTGGGGTACACAGCCAGTGCTTAATGCTGGATGCTTTTCAACAACTGGCTACAGCCACAGATATACAAATGGAGAGAATAGGAACTCATGAAAATATACTATTAAGAAGTCTCTAGGCATGTGCTGTATTGTCAATTATGAGGATCCTTCTCTCTTCTTAGGACATGTGCAGTTCTTAAAAGAGTAAATGGGTAAATGGTGACAAAATGGAGACAGAATCCCTCTTCTTCTCGATTTGAATAGCAGTGCTCAGGTTCCCTTTATGTCAGTGTGGGGGATGGTAAAACCTCGTTCTGAGGAGTTCAGAGCCTTGCAGGGCTGTCCCCCCTATGTTTGAAGAAGCTTCCATTATTCTTGGCATTTGACATGGGACTTTTTGACCCTTCTGAACATTTGTGTTTAGTCAAGGACAATAAAAAATCCAGGAAAAGGCTTAAGCTCATTGGAGCAAGGTTTGTGTCAACAAAGGGCACACTGAATGCCAGTGCAGGTCCAGGGTTCTGCACCTGGAGAGCGGAAATGCTGAACTCTCCGGTGAGGTGCATTCATTGTTTTTGCTGTGTTCATAGACACCAGCAGGTTCTTTCTTTCTTTCTTTCTCCATTTTTAGGATGGAAGCATATGGTCCCTCCTCTGGGCTATGAATAACCTTCATTGACTTGACAAATGTTGACTAACCATTCCTCTCTTTGAGATGAACTCTCTCTCTCTCTCTCTCTCTCTCTCTCTCTCTCTCTCTAAGATAAGGAACTTAAAAAGTTACCCTCTGTATAGAGTGTATCATCATTTGTTTTCCAATTTAAATGCAATTTATGAATGTGGTGGGAAACTCAGTCAGATCTTCTACTTCTCCTCAAGACATGAAGCCAAGAATTGAGTGCAGAACTTGCATCTGACTGATGTGATTTATAAATGAATCATTCTCGAGGTTGTTATGGCCTTTACTCTGGTCAGACTTCTCACTGTATTATATAGCACTTAATAACTATTTAATGATTAGATGCTGAATTGTTTACTATTTGCTCTTGTCCTCCATCTTGTCCCTTTACTCCTTAACCACCTTCATCTCATGCAAAGGAGCAAAGCAGCAGCATGCCGATAGACAGGTGCCTTCACCCTTCCAGCCTTGTTGTCAGACCACAGCAGGAAGTGCTCCGGCAAGAGGAGGAGCTTGAGGACAGTGGGCAAGATGACGATCTGCAGTTCTCACAGTTGTGAGTAAGTTGAGTAGTTAATGAATCACTGAACAAAACAAGCCATAAAAGGATTTTTTATGAGTAGCCAACATGCGAACTTGAAATAATATTACGTCCCAAAAAAGTGTTCAGCATCTTTTTTCTTCCTTTCCTTTTTTTGCTTTTATAATCTAAAAGCTCCCTCTTCTGACCTCTTGGAGTAATTTTTGTATGTTTCCCATAAATACATTTAAAACCCCTTGTAAATCAATATAATGAGACCAAACAAATCAGACAGGGTAAAAAACAGCTTCTGCTCAACCCTTGACCTAAAACACAGGGATCATAAGTTTTAAAAGATGTGCTTTCCACAGTGAAAACAAATACTGTTCCTGAGAGAACCAAAAACTTCTGTCTTAAGTATGCATTCTTCAATGTGGCTAAATTTGTACTGTAGTGTCGGTTCTTTGGACTTCAGAAAAATGACATTATTTTATGTCACATAAAGACTAGATCTATGTGTGTCATATCAACTGACCTATGCATCACCATTGACTCAATGGCAGTGAGTGAGGATGAGAAACATTTTTGTTTAATTAAGGATGGCATTAGTTCATAGCATTTGACATTGTCAATTAGAATCTTTGAAAATACATCGTTCATGACTGTGTGACATTTAATAATAAGCGTATAGCATAATATTCTTGATTTTATGAAGGCATTCAACTTTGGGGACCACAGCAAACTATGACCTTGAGAAGAATAGAAACTCCAGCACATTTCACTGTACTCGTGAGGAACTTGGACATGGAGCAAGAGGCAGCTGTGCGAACAGAACAAGGTATAGAAACAGGGGGAAAGTGTGTCAGGGCTGTATCCTCTCACCCGACTAATTCAGTTTGTATGTAGAGAGAGTCTTCAGAGATGCTGGATGAAATGAGGAAGAACGCAGCATCAGGGCTTGAGGAAGGCTTATTGACAACCTGTGACATGCAGACGACACACCTGGCTTGTGGAGAGTGAGATGGGCCTGAAACATTTGCTGATGAGGATCAAGGATTGCAGCCTTCAGACAACTCAATGTAACGAAGACCAGAATCCTCATAAGGGAACCATGGCAGATGGAGAAAGAAAGGAAGCGGTCGAGGATTTTGTCTTGCTAGGATCTACAATCAACGCTCATAGGAGCAGCAGTTAAGAGAATAATGGACATTTGGCATTGGGTAAATCTGCTGCCCGAGACCTCTTTACAGCAAAATGTTCCTTGGAGGACTCAGCTGTGCCTGACCTGAGCCATGACTCTGGTGCATATGAAAGTTAAGACACTGGATAAGAAAGACAAAAGAAGAATCGGTGCATTTGGATTGTGGCCCTGGTAAGGAATTTTTCAAGTACGATGGATAGCTACAGGACAAACAGCTCTGACTTGAAACAAGTACAGCCCGAAGGATCTTAGAGGCAAGGATGATGAATTCATCTTACATACTGAGGAGATGTCAAGAGAGACCAGTCCCTGAAAAAGGACACCACGCTCGGTAAAGCGGAGGGGTAGGGAAAGAGAGAGCAGTCCTCAAGGTAATGGTGTGACACAGTGGCTGGAACAGTGCGAACAGGCAGAGGGGGAATCATTCTGTTATCAATAAAGTTCGGGATCAGAACTCTCTCTGACACTGAACATAAGAATATTCTTAGTAGAAGTACAATAGTAGTTATTTAGCTAATTCCAACTTGTATCTTGAGATTGCTGCAAATATTGATTTTAAAGAGATATTCCTGATTATTAAGAAAGAAATGCAGCTAAAACTTATAAACGTGTCTGAAAATACAGACATTTACATCTTGAAAGTTTTTTTGCAGACACATTTTACAATTTTATCTACTCCGGGAAGAGAATTACTTCTTAGGTCTTCATCCGTATTCCAAATATTTAAGACCTTCATCTAGTTTAACTTTTTTAGTAGTAGTAGTAGTAGTAGTAATAGTAGTCGTCGTCATGGTATTCTACTTGAAGTTACATTTTCATTAAAATTATATAAAATTGTATTTGACCACGCTTATTATTTTTTTGTCAGCTAATGCTAGCTGTCCTTTGAAGAGTGATGTTCCATGGGGACTTTGATGGAAATTGCCTTTTGTGTCTCAAAGCATATAGTAAAACTGCATCTCCTTTTATTTAATCTTCATTTATTTCCTCGAGTGAGAGAAAGATGAGGTGGTCTGCCCCAAAGACACTGGTTCTCAACCCATGGGTTGAGACCCCTTTGGGATTGAAGGACCCTTTTACATGTCACCCAATTCATAACAGTAACAAAATTACAGCGATGCAATTGCAACAAAAATAATGTTAGGATTGGGGGGCGGGGGCACCACAACCTGAGGAACTTTATGAAAGGGTCATGGCATTAGGAAGGTTGAGAATCACTGTCCTAAGGTATAGTTCTGTTCTACACTCATAGACAAAGTCCTTATGAGTCAGAATCAACTGAGAGCAGAGGGTTTGATATAGGGTTCCTGCACCAAATTAATGTTATCAGGTATACCTGTTCTTGTACACATGGGCACCTCCTTCTGAAGTTCATTCCAACCTATTTTGCATGATTACTACTACTCTGAATTGTGTCTTTTGACTTTAAGAAACTCTCCCCTTGGCAAGACACAAAGACATCTCTTTTTTCCTATCTATTTTCAGATCAGCACCATGATAGAACCATTCCAACATTCTCCAAGCAAGTTTTCCATTTGATTTTCAAAATTAAGAATGTTCATGCCTAAAACAGAATTCCATGTCTGTTCATAACACGTTCTCTGTTTCATCCTTTTTTTGAGGTACTCATTGAATCTTTCTTTTGCTCAGAGGATCACTTATTGTTTATATAGTTGAGAAAACCCTTTAGTTTGGGTCTTTTCTTTAGAAACACCAATTATCCTATATTAGACCTCCACATTCATTATACCCATTTCTCTGTAACCACTTTTCCACTACCCCTTTGCCTTCATATCTCCATTGACCAATGAGAAATTCTACAGCACTGGATTGGTTTGCTGAAGCCATCTAAAGCAGTTTTACTTTCCACGGTGGTGTTTTTTCCTTTTTCTTCCCGGGTGCTCCCTTGCTTCCCCGGCTGCCGTGAGCAGGCTGTCCGCTTCCCCAATGCTCCCTCCACCGCAGGCAATGCCTTGTCATCTTTCACTTCTGCGGAACAGAGTCCCTCTTGCCTTATATTTTACCGTGATCATAAAGTGGGGATTGCCCAAATATAATTCATTTCTTGCAGTAAATCTCATCAAAACCAGCTCTCTGTCGGATGTGGGGGACTTGCTTCCCTCCCAGAACAGAAGCACATGTGCTCTTCACAGGCCTCCTGGTGATAGTGTTGTTTTTATGTCCCTCGAGGGAAGCCAGGTCCCTCCTACCCTCCTGTTAGCAGGGATTGGTGTGGGAAGATTCTCCTGTCTCCTGCCCATGGGTCTTGTGGCTGTTAGAAAACCCCGCTCCAAATGCAAGCAGAGTTTCCTTATTTAAATTGCCTTGCCAGTGTGGGGAAGCCAGTCTCCTGCGGAAAGGAGAGGAGAAGCACAACTGTGGGCGATGGAGGCCAACATGTTCTCTATGGGTGCCAGAGGGAACAGCGTGCTGCTTCAACTTCAAAGTCTCACTAGTGTCTGTGGCAAGTGCCCAGACCAGGACTTCTCACAGGAGCCAGCTTGTTCAGAAAAACCACTCAGTTCAAGGTTGGAGGGCTACCACCAAGCTCAAAACCAAGGCCCTCTCCTCTGCCAGCTCTGGACATGAGAGTGTGCATGGACCCTAATTGCTCACTTGGGACTCTGAGGCCATGTGCTTCTTTCCTGCCCAAAGTCTGTCCCAGCACCTCTCCAAATGAAGCAATATGTATTTAAGCACATATAACTCTGCTGGGTTTGCCCAAATATGAAAACCTTAGGTGGTACAAGTAGTTAAACACTGGAGGTTGGCAGTTCAAGCTCTCCCAGGGGAATCTTGAGAGAAAGTTCTGGCAATTAGGTTCTAAAAGTTCACAGCATTGGCCATTCTACTTTACACTTTAAAGTCAGAACCAACTGGCTTTAAACCTCAAGTTTGCACCACCTGCTGAGAAGGGGCTGTGGAGGAACAGCTTCCACGTTGTTAGCTTGTGTGCTTTTCTGATTAAATTTGGCCCACAGCCCTGGCAGTGCAGTGAGTCAGACATTGGGCTGATAGTCACAAGGTTGGCAGTTCAAACCCACCAGGAAATAAGAGACTGTCTGCTCCCTTAAACAGGTACAGGCTCAGGAACCATCAGGAGCGCATCCATTCTGAACTACAAGCTGCTGACTCGGAGCGGACTATTAGGGAGTGGGTGTGGGGTGGTGCGGTATGTTGTGGTGTGGTATGATGGGGTGGGGTGGTGTGTGTGATGGGTATATAGTTTAGGGTGGTGTGTGTGATGAGTATGTAGTTTAGGGTGGTGTGTATGATAGGTGTGGAGGTGTAGTTTGGTGCAATGTGTAATAGTGTGTGGGGGGTGGTGAGGTATGTGTGATGTGTGGGGAGCTATAATTTAGGATGGGAGTGGGTTGTGTAGCTGACGGTGGTGTGGTGGGTGGGTTGGGTGTGGAGGAGGGTGCCGTGTGCTCTCTCCTACAGATCATTTGCAACATCTCTCCAAACATTGGCACTCTCCGTAGTTTTCTGTAATAACAATCCCTCCTCTTGTGGCATATCATTTAGTTCATTTTAAAAAGAGCTGGAGGAGAAAAAGAATGAAGTGCCTGGTCTCAAACAAGCGCCCCCCCTCCCAAAGCAATTCCATTCTTTGATTCGCCTAACTTTCACTATCAATAAACCCAGCCCCATGGCTACCACGTCACATTCAGCTCCAACCTTCCTGGGCAGATCAGGACAGCTCCACAAGCTCCGGGAGTCTGTAGTCCGCACGGAAGCTGACTGCCCTATCTTTACTCCAGAGAGCACCTGGTGGGTCCCCACCACAGAAAGTCGGGGCTTATCTGTGCTTCCTGAGTCTTCCATACTTGCCAGGGATTATAAATCAGAAAAGAGACTTTGATTTTGTGGGGAGGACCTGTGAGCTTGGAAGACAGTCTGTGTTACCTTGCTTAGATACTGGTTGAGAATACTTTGTTTTCATTCTCATTTTTCATATGTGCTCCTCTTTCCAACTAAGTGTGTCATGGTTATGCATTAGGCTGGTATCCTCGTGTTTGGCAGTTCAAACCCAGCAGCAGTTCCACCAGAGGAAGACTCAGCTTTCTCATCCCTTCATCAGTTAACCGTCTCAGAAACCCACAGGGGCCTTGCTGAGAGCCAGCACTGAATCAATGGCAGTGAGTCTCTTTCAAACTAGACCATACATTCCTTGAAGGCAAGTAAGGTGACCAACTTCTGCTGGCTTTCCCAGGACCTTTGAGGCTCTCCCGAGAAGCCACCACACCTGGAAAAATGAGACAGTCTATACTAGTCGAGGTCCATGTGGACTTCTCTTGAAGCTGTTCATCACTTAAAACTACATCTTGCCCAAGCTGGTGCTGTTAGCGGTCATTGAATGTCCCCCTAACTCATGGCCACCTCCTGCACAATGACATAGGGCCATTGGGATCCACCGAGTCTTCCCTGGATGACTTTCAGAAGTCAATGGCCAACGCTTTCTCCCTAGGTTAGTATAGTGTGGATATTCAGCAGAAACCTGCTCAGCACCATGGCCACAGGCACGCTTCACTGCACTTGAAATGCTCAGGCTGAGAAACATAGCAGCTATCCATGAAGTCCCAACTGAATGTCTGACTTCTCCCTGCCCTGATAACTGCAAGCTGGGAGAAAGAGGAAACTGTCCACTCCTGTGAAGAATGACAGCCTCAGAAACCCAAAGGAGCAGCTCTCCTCCCTCCTGCAGTGTCCTTCAGAGTCAGAATCAACATGGTGGCAGTTGGGATCACTACAAGCACATCCATCTAAGACATTGTAGGATGAAGATCACAGTCTCTGACCCACTGACTAGAGTGACTTAGTGAACCTATCAGATCACGCAGATTTATAAGGTAGAGTTGTGGACTTCTCACAGTAAATCAAATAACCTAGTCTGTGACTGCTTGGCCTGTCCAAAGTATGAGAAATGCCATCTCTTGAAGTTTCAGATATAATGACAAAGACTAAAGTATGGGGGAAATGATTCCTCTAAGACTAATATTTTCAGAAACTAGCAACTATGATATTTGGTAGATATGTAAATGCTGTTTTCCAAAAGCACTTTTGCCTCAGACTGCCCTCCACAGTCATTTAAAATATTATAATTAATTACGGGCTGGATTAATATCCAACTCTGCTTCAAGACTCACTCTCCTGAAGAACGTTGTGCTTAGATGGAGTGGTGGAAAGCTTCTTTCTTTCTTACAGCCAACTTGGAAAGCAAACTCAAATACACCCACAGAAAAAATAAATTCTGAGTAATCCTCATGTCTTACAATAATTCTCGGTGACTTCTCACTTGAATGGAGAAAAACAGTCTTTCCTTCAACATAGGAACTGGGCACAAACCACAAATGGTTCCCTTGTAGCAATCTATCCAAGATTGTCCAGAATTGTATCTGTTAGCACTTGTGCAGGTTTCTTTCAAATCCAGGAGAAGGGAGACAATGAGAGCATGCTGAATTTGAGAAATCACATAAATCAAGAAGGATTTTTCCAGACGAGAACTAGGCCACAGAAAGAAATTCATGAAGGTTCTGTCAACCATGGCATTGATGTTGGAGGAGAAAAAGAGACAAACCACCACTTTCCTGATAAGACTAAAGGAAAGAGCTCCTGTAGTACCATGATTAAACAATGTGCTGCTAACCAGAACTCTGGATGTTCAAACTCACCAGCCAGATCTGTGAGAGAAAGACCTGTTTGGTGATTTTCTCCCATGTGATGACAGTCTAGAAAGTTCTTGGGAGAGGTCTACTCTGCCACGTGTGGTCACTGTCAGTGGAAAAATGTTCTCTGTAGCACATCACCAGAGCCAAGTCTGTGAAGAAAGGGCAAGAGAGGTGAAGGTGACAAGACGTTATTGAGCTCTGCCAACAGATTCTAGTTTCCTGAAGACAGGGTTTCTTTTTGAGAGAGGAACCTATTCTCATTTTCAGTGCAGAGGAGGTGCGCTCAAGAGACTGAATTGAGATGAAACCACCACCAAGGCACAGAGTGGGGAGCCACTTGAAAATTAAAGTGGAAATTGATGGATGGTGTAGAAGTGAGTTTGGGAGCCCAGGAACTGCAACGGCACAATGGTTAGGTATTGTTGCTGCTGGGTGCCATTGAGTTCCCTCCAATCCATATGGACCCTATACCCAATAGAATGAAATGGTTAGCTAGTCAGTAGCTAACCAAATGATCAGGGGTTTGAACCCACCTAGAGATGTCACTGGGGAAATAAAAACCTAATCAAAATGTGTGCATAAGTAAATGTGGTGAAGAATACTGATGGCAGTGCCTAGAAGCTATTAAAGGTGTAGCATCTGGGGTCTTAAGGACTTTTAGTTAAGCAAGTGGTTATCTATCAGGGAAGCAACAAAGCCCAGATGGAAGAAGCACACCAGCCTGCATGATCATGAAGTATCAATGGGAAAAGGTATCAGAAGTTGCAAAGCAAGCAACCAAATAGATGTGAAGGAGACTCTGGATGTAGGGGAGACCTAAAACCTACCTTTAAGATAATAAGACAGTCCCTCTCAAAAGGGCCATATGGAAGGGGTGTTAAATCCATGGTGTAGTATGGCACTGATGAACCACATACCTATCCTCTAGTTTTTAAATATTCCCTCCCCTTACTCTTATAGTTTTTGTTCTACCTCATTAATCATTCTAGATTTGTACATGTTCATTTGTATATTTTAGATTGTTTGGTACGTGGTTGTCAAGATAATCCCTCAGAAATAGTAACAGGAGTAATGAATGTTAATGGGTATATTGGATAGTGTAAGATATGGTAAAAGAGGAACTAAGGTAGAAAATAAAAATACCTCTTACATTACATATAAACTTGTGAAATGGTGCAGCCACTGCAGCGAATGTTATGGAGCCTACTTAAATGCTAAAGTGATTAGATCACCCATAAATCCACTCCCAGGTACATCACCAAGGGAATCAGTGAAGTGACCTATTTATCACAGCATTCTTCAGAACAGTAAGAATATGCAGTCACCTATGTGCCCACTCACCAGCAGATGAAGGGTGCACACATGAAAGGGAATAGTCATCCATGAAATATGGGCCTGGAGAATGGCCTACTGAATGAAATAAATGACTCACAAAAGAATGAGATCATTACAAGAAAAAAGCAAAAAAGGGTTTTTACACAGAAAGAAACATTCTTGAATCGATATCAGGGATGGGAGGTGGATAGACACAAAGCCACTCACTAGATAGTAGAGATGTGCTAATGGGATGAAAGTAAATAGAACACGTACGAAAGGGAAAGTTTGCACATGAACCAAACCAAGGAAGACACTGGAAGGTGTGACTACCATTCTATACACTATGCTGTCATAGGAAGAGCAGACACCAGTGTGTGAGTAAATACATAGAAGGTATGTAAACAATAATTTATGAATTGATACATAGGTAAGTGGATATATAAGGGATGAGATAGCATGTAGTAGTACGTTCATGAATATGTATAAACTAGACAGCAGATATTTCTGATAATTCAAATGACATATGTCCAAATGTATGGAAGAGCATACAGTGAACAAGGCTATGTCAACTTCTCAGTCATACCCAATCACCTTGAGTTTAGTTTGGGAGACTAGGACCATAGCCTGAGACTAGACTCCATGTTGCCTGGCTACCATTACCTACCATTCTAGCTGATATTAAAGGAGAAGGTTCTGGATTGAGTGGGAGAAAAATGGAGAGCAAAATCTAGACTCATAACATTGACCAGACTTACCAGTGAATGCCTGGGACAATGACTCTCAGATACTCTTCAAACCTGGAACCAAACCTTCTCTCAGAGACCACCTCTCAGCCAAGCAGTGAATAGACCAATCAAGTGAGGTTGAAGACCCTTGAGAAATGTGATTTCTCAAACTGATCAACTATAGGAATCCATAATGATGGCACTCGCCCTAAAACAAAGGTCAGAAGACGTGGAGGAGTAAGGCAGATAGAGATGGGGAGGCCAAGAAGAACCCTGCTACAAAAAGGAGATTGAAACCAAGAACCGAAACCCAAAAGTGTAAAAATTATTGTATGAGAAACTACTTTTCTCAAACTAAAATACTCACAAAAATAAATTCAGCTCTGTTAGAGGGACAGGTTGTGGGCGGAGACTGACTGGACAGATTGCTTTTATGATTGGTCCATTTGTTTCGCCGTAGTTGGGGATCATCATAGTTACCCGGCCAGTAGAATTATTTGAGATTGGTGTCAACTTCGAGTGGAAATGGCACAGAATCTGGAAATGAATAAGAAACTTTCTGGTCACTGACACAGTCTCTCATGACAGTTCTCAGGCAGTTTTCTTCTCTCTGACTTCCTATTGAGTACCACTTAGCTCCAAATGGTAAGAGTTACCATCCTCTCTGATTCTTTAATGTGTTCCTTCTTGTCGTTCCCCCACTCAGATTAAATAATAGGTTCCCATCCAATTTTTCATGCTTCCTAGAAAGCCCCAGATATTTTACATACATCAAGTATTTAGAAGATTTAAATCCAAGCAGAAAATCCAATCCCAAAATCCCCTTTTTTAAATGATATATTACCACCAGTTAGATTAAATATAAACTTTAAGCATTTGCTAAGGCAGCTCGACATTTTCCAATGTTCCAAAATATCAACTTAATAAAATCATCAAACGGAAGATAAAGGCAATCTCACTTTCAAGAGTTTGATCTTCTGCAGTTTCGGTTTAATCTTGCTAACCATCTTTCGTAATAAAGAGCTAGTAATTGCTTGATGGTTTGAATTCAAAACCCAATTTGATTGGATTTTCTGATTAAGTGGACTGATGCTAAATATGCAATATGATGCATAATAATATATCAAACCCCGTTTTTTGGGTTCTCTTTTAATGGAGGACTTGCTGCATGATTAGGAAATGAAAAATGTGGTTTTTCAGGATTCATTTACTGTAAATTGACTGAAATTGAGTGGAAGAAAACCCAAGCCGATTTGCCTTATTGATGCCATTTCCATGTGTATAATAATTATTTCTTAACATCGATTTTAGAAACTGTAATTTGCTTTCACATTTAATCAATGGAAAGCAATATTTGGATCACTCTCCTTCTTGAGTAATATCATAATTACCACATTAGAGAGACCTCCTTTTCTTCACTCTTTCTGGCTAGGACTTTGGGTTTCCGGTTTCCCACTAAACTGTTTAGCCTACTTGGAATTCATGCAACGTTTTACATGGAAAGGAGTGTGAAATGCCACTTTTCATACTGCTACCTTATAAATTATTCATCCCTGCTGTTTATCAGACAGCTTCTGCTTATAGATAAAAAGTCACCTCCCGTTTACTGCACACATCATAGGGGATCAAACAATCAGAAATGGTGTACAGCCTGCTAAGAAAGCACAGAGGAAATCCAAGCAGGGACGAAGGAGATTCTTCCAGAGTGGAACAATCCCTGCCAACCTTGTTTGACGTGGAATTATAATATGAAAAACCTAGGAGATGCAGGTCCACGCTGACACACATGGGGTTGCTGTGAGTCAGAATCAACTCGACACCTACAGGTTTGCGTGACAAAGAGTAGGGTGCACAGTGCTTGTAAAGAACAGATCCTAGCGGGTGAGCTTTCCCCATCTGGATCAGTAGCTTTACTCAATCAAAAACCAAATGAGAAGTTGCTGTTCACCTTGGAAACACCTTCCTAAAGTTAAACCTATGGAGAGAAAATAGGATTCCGTCCTTGCCTCCATTCTTTTTCTTCCTTTTTTTTCTTCCTTTAATTGCCTTTCCCTTCACCCAAGTTAATACAAGCCTACGCTCCACCTGAGTTCTTTCCATCTCAGATATGCACAGTGTACTCTTCCCTTTGGGTTCTCTACTTCTCACTAATATAGCTCAAGCTGAACGACCTCAAGAAAAAACTCAAGCCCCTAGTGACAATCTTGAAAGATTCCATGGCAACATAATCGATAATGCAGAAAGCATCAAGAGAAATGGGAAAGAATAGAGAGTCACAGTACCAAGAAGAACTAGTCCATTGTCCATCATTCCAGGAGGCAGCCTATGAGCAAGAACCAAGGGTGCTGAAGAAAGGTGTTCAAGCAGCATGAATGTACTAGCCCAAAGCCAGAGAGCAGGAATGGATGGAATGCCCATTGGAATGTTTCAGCAAGCTGATGAAGTCCTGGCAACACTCATCTATGCCAGGAAATTTGAAAGACAATAACCACAAGCAAGAAGAGATCCATATTTGTGCCCATTCTAAATGAAGTGACCCAAAGAATGCTCAAACTATGTAACCATATCACTGATATTGCATGCAAGTAAAATTTGGCTAAGAAACATCTCACAACAACTGCAGCAGTACATTGGCAGGTACCTGCCAGAAGTTCAGGCCAGACTCAGAAGAAGACACGGAGCAAGGAAAATCGTTGCTGACATCAGATGGCACTTGGCTCAACGCAAAGGATACTAAAAAGATGTTGACTTGTGTTTCATTGACTATGCAAAACCATTCAACTGTGTAGACTATAACAAACTATGGTATATATAACACTGAGAAGAGTAAGAATTCCAGAATACTTCATCGTGCTCCTGAGGAACCTGTACATAGAAACAGTAGTCCAAACAGAACAGGAAAGGTGTGATATCAGGAAAGTTGTGTCAGGGTGTGTCACCTCTCACTATACTTGTTAAATCTGAAAGCTGAGCAGAAATCAGTGAAACGGGATTATATGAAGAACAATGTGACATCAGGATTGGAGGCAGGCTTAGGAACAACCTGTCATATGCAGATGACACAACCTTACTTGCTGAAAGTTAGGAGGACTTGAAGCTCCTGCTGATGAAGGCAAGCATTACAGCTTTCAGTATGGATCACAACTCCTAAAGAAGACCAAAATCCTCAAAATGACATGAGTAGGCAACACTATGATAAATGGAGAAAAGATTGATATTATAAAGACCGTTGTCTTGTTTGGATCCATAATTAAGGACTATGGAAGCAGTAGTGAATAGATCAAAAGGCATATTGCATTGAGTAAATCTACTGCCTAAGACATTTTTTTTGGAGCATTGAAAGTCAAAGATGTCTCTTTGAGAACTAAGTTGCCCTTGACCTTAGTATTTTATTTGCTTCACATGCCTGTGAAATTCGGACATTAAATAAGGAAGACCAAAGAAGAAAGTATGCCTTTGAGTTGTTGCTCTAAAGAAGAAAGACTATTGAAATACCATGAACTGCTAAAAGAACCAACTGACCTGTCTTGAAAGAAGTAAGGCGAGAGTGGTCTTTGGAGGAAAGGACAGCAAAGTTTCCTCTTCCATACTTGGGGTCTATGGTCAGAAGAGACCTGTGACTGAGTGGAGAAGGACATCATGCTTGGTACAGAGGAGGCTTGGCACAGGAGAGGAAGGCCCTCATCAAGATGAATGGACACCATGAGTGCCAAAATGGACTTAGGCTTGGGAACAATTTTGAGGGTGGGACAAAACTGTGCAATGTTATTTCTGCTTTGGATCAGGACACTATGGGTTGTAGCTGACGCGGTGGTGCCCAACAACCAAAAACAACACCACCTGCACTTAACAATTGAGCTTTCCTTCCCCATTCATTCCTGATAGCCATACAAGGACACTTGTTGTAGTGTGCAACTTGTCCTTTACATTTTATAAAAATGATCTCATGCATGTTTTTTTGATGGACTTATTTCACTCAGCATAACACCCTCAAGGTTCATCCACTTTATGAAGTATTTCTCGGATTCATCTTTTTCCTTATTTTTACACAGCATTTTATAGTGTGTCAACCTTGGTTTGGAGAAAAACAGGATGTTCTACTCCCATAGTTAAAGTCTCAGAAACACATGGGGGAAGTTACACCCTGTGCTATAGGGGAGCTCTAAGTCATCATCAATTCTATGGACATGAGTGTGATTTGGTATGGTACCTTAGTTAGGATCCCTGGTGACAAAGTGAATACAAGTTGGGCTGCCAACTGTATGGTAGGTCAGCAGTTACTAATCAGAAACTACACCAGAGGAAGGATTTCCTACACCTATAAAGAGGTGTACAGTCTCAGAAACACACAGAGGCAACTTATCCTCTCCTATGGGGTCACTATGAATTAGAAACAACTCAATACACTGTGGGGTTTTTTTTTGTTTTTTAGCTGTACCTTAGTTTGTCTCTTCTTCCACAGATGGGCACTTAGATTTTTTGCAGCTTTTTACTGTTGTGAAAAGTGTCTTAAAGAACCTATTGTCTTGAACACCCATGTGATATTTAGGTTTATTGTGCCAACCTAGCCTATAAAAACATGGGGGATATACCAGGTCACAGTTTAATTGGAGGGCAAAGAAATCAATGACTCTGCAAGGCCTACCCTCCTCTCATTATTCTTTGCCGATCAGACAAGCATGCTGTTGCTTTAGTTAGTTCGCTGCCTCAACCTGTGAGTTACACTACCTGTGGGTCAAACCAACCCATGGATTGTGTTGATAAAGCTTGAGGCTCATTGGAGACATGCTTCACTATGCTGTTGGTGCACACATTGCTTGAGCTTGAGCCTTGTGGATTCTGTCACCTTGGATTGCTTGAGTTTGATATCCCATCCAGGTCTGCTTCACTACATTTTCAAGCTACTGATTGTTGCTGGCTCACTCTGCTGTTTACTGCCTGTTGGGCAGGCTTTGCCTGCCTTGCCTGAGGGAGGACTCTGATATCTGCTTTCTTGACCTTGGACCAGGCAGCCCATGTAATTCAAAGGACTTCCAGTATATAAACTCTTCCAAGAAAGTGAGTTGAACTGAGCCTTCTGTACTGCTGTGTGGACTAATTAGCTGCTACATTCCTTCTTGCTGTGTAAACTTATATATATGTATATATTCATAAGCATCCTGGTTTTGTTTCCCTAGAGAACCCTGGCTAACACAATGGGTGTGCATATAGCAATTAGTATCACGGCTCTTATATCTCTGGAATACATACCTAGGACAGGATTGTTAGATCATGTGGCATTGTTGTTTCAAAATTTTAAGGAAGCACCATACTCTTTTTTTATACTGGCTGTATTATTTTACAATCCTACCAGCAGTGCATAAGAGTTCAGATCTCTCCACACACACATCCATACAAGATCTATTGGTTTTAACTTTTCAGAATGAGATGACATCTCATCACTGGTTTGAATCCCTCTAATTGCAAATGATCCCAAGCATTTCTTCATGTGTTTGTTGGCCACCTAAGTGTCTTCTATGGTGATATTTCTGTTCTTGCATATCTTCTATCCATTTTTCAGATTTCCTTTTTCTTTGAGAGATGTTAAGATTTCAAAACATTTAATAATTAGTCCTTTGTCTGATATGCCATTGCCAAAAATTATTTCCAGGCTGTGGGTTTTGTTTTTGCCTTTTTGGTGAAACACTTTGATGCACACTAAGTGTTGAATTTTTAGGAGGTTCCACTTACCTAGCTTAACTTCTGCTTTTTGTGTGTTTTAGTGATGTTTGATAGTGCATTTATGCCATATATTGAAACCAAAACCTAGAAATTAAAAAAAAAAAAAAACCTCACTGTCATCCAATCAAGTCAGGATAGAACTACCCTTATGAATTTCTGAGGCTATGCATCTTTACAGGTGCAGAGAGCCTTGCCTTTTGCCTGGAGAGCAGCTAATGGATTTGAAGGACTTCCCTTATGATTAGCAACTCAATGTGTCACTCAGAATGTTGCCAGGGCTCTGTGCCATGTATTAAGGTCTCTAACTTTGCCCATTTTCCATTGATAAACATTTGCCCGTGTTTTACATTTAGGCTTTTGTATTACCTTGTATATGATGTGAGACATGGGGACTTTTTCATTTTTCTACAAATGGATATCCAGTTTTGCCAACACCATTTGACAATGAAACAATGTGTTCCCATATATGGATCTGGGAATACCAGTTGTCCATAGGTTAATATATTTACTAGTGGGTTCTCTGTTCTGTTCTGTTAGTCTGTGTCCCTGCCATTGTACCAGTACCAGGCTATCTTGACTACATGACTGCAAGACAAATGTTGAGAGGGTAAAAGGATCTAGAACACTGTTTCTCAACCTTTCTAATGCCACAACCCTTTAATATTGTTCCTCATGTTGTTGTGACGCCAACCATAAAATTATTTTCACTGATACTTCAAAACTATAATTTTGCTACTGTTATGAATTGGGCAACCCCAGTGAAAGGGTTGTTCAACCTCCAAAGAAAGGGTCACAACCCAGAGGTTGAGACCACTGCTCTAGTTTAAGGACCTAATGGTCCGGGCATGGCTTTGGGGCAGTGTCTCTTGCCTGATGTGATCTGCTGGTGTTCCACAGATAGATTTTTGCTTCACAGTTCATTGTGGATTTAATAGTAAATAGACCACAGACAACAGACGTCAAAGTCCAATGCTTATACAAAGACCTGTGCTAGCAGAATAAGGAACAAACACCATTCTATGAGTCAGACTTGTGAGGCACACAGAGAACTCTAGATAGCGGAAATGTCAGGAGATGTCCAGGTGAGGTCTTTGAAGGGTCTTCTGTAAGTGGAGTGGGAAATCTATTCAGAGAAACCCAAAGAGAAGCTGCCCAGACTGTGGTGAGACGTTACTTCCACCAGCTCCTGCTTGTGGTGTGGAACGTCTGTTGTCACCCTTCTGCTGGCTAAACACTCTGGGCTTGTTTTCAAGTGATTTATGAGGAAAGGAAGAATGAAAGACGGGTGGGAGGAGAAAGGGAAACTAGAAATGAAAATTAAAATTAGAAAATAGAGTGATGAAGGAAAAATCGATAAGGAAAGGGTCAAAATACAATTTAAGGATCAGCTGGGAAGAAATTAAATGGAGTACAAAGTTCAATACAAATGATTAAAATCTCAGTGATATGAAACTTAAATCCTGATAATGGACCCATCTTGATTTCAGACCTTGTGAATTTTTATACAGAGTTGAAATAGATATGTTCCTTTAAATGTTGGCAAAACAAATGTTTGAAGAGAAGAGAAATTCATGCAAGACCAAGGAGAAGCAAGAAACAGAAAACAAACAAAAAAAAATGAAGAGAAGAGTCCAATGAAAGAAGAAATGGAAAAATAAATGCAGGTCAAGGTGAGAGAAACATCTGGGGTGACAGCCAGCCCTGTGCAGCCTCTTCATGCCCACAGCATCGGGGAAAGAGGCTGCTGCCTCTGTGAGGTAACAGACAGTTCTAAAGCAGTGCGGAGAAACTAATAAATAAAGCAGAACTGGACTGCAAAGAAGTCAGAATGTGTGTAAGAGTAGGAATGACAGAAAAGCGACACAGAGAGGGTGTGTGGTGGGCTGAGGGGAAATCATTGAATTCCCACAGCAGGCAGCCTGGTGATGAGGGGTCCTGCTGTGCAGCCTGCCCCTCCCCCGGGGACCTACTTATCCCTCTCAGAGCCTCAGGACAGAGACTTGCTGGAGCTCCATCTTCCCCCAGCCTTCACTGTGACTGGTTTAACACTAGCCAATTTGCCCAAAGGACAAACCAGTCACACTGGTCGTGACCCCCTGTGTGTAAGAATAGAGCTGCGTTTTGCGAAATTAAAACACCAGCCTTCTTCTAAGGTTTCTCTTCTGAGGCGAACTAGCACCATGCAGCTTTGCGCAAGTAGTCAAGTCTGTTCACCATGCAGGGACTCTGTCTAAAGCACAGGCATACTAGGATACCCACCCTATGCACCGCTGTAAGCACCTCGCCTTACCCTGAGGAGTCCGGGGACATCGTGCTCTCAAGTTGGGTTGCTCTCTGCCAAGCCAGCAGGTCAAAGCCACCAGCCACTTCTTGAGAGAAAGATGTAAAGAGTTACAGTATCAGAAACTCACAGTGGCCGTTCTACCCTGTCCTACGGGGTTACTTGAGTCCAGATCACTCTAGAGTAGCGAGTTTTTACTCTTTTGTTTTAACCTGCAATCTGGGCCGAGGGTAGAACACATCCCCCTGTGATTTTCATCATGGTGACTTCTCAAAACCAAATAGCATATGAAATTCTTAATTATTCATCTTTTTGCACACATCCAGGAATAGAGGCACATATTCAGGCTTGAAGGCCAAATAAGTAAGTCAATTTTGTTATTGGAAAATCAATTTAACTTGAACAGTATATACCAATTCTTTTTATTGGACACAAATGGAGACAGGGACTTTACTCGTGCTGTTGTTAGCCTTGTGACTACTGGGCTGTGGGGTGATGGACATAGCGGTTGTCTAACCCTCAAATCCTGCCCTGGAACTTCATGTCTGTGGAGGCACAGTCATTTTGTTGGGTCCCATTGAATCTTACTCCACAATGCCCCAGTGTTTGTACAGGTAAATCGTTGCATTGATATTTTCATATAGGTTTGATTAGGGTCAAAATGAGCAAGAAGTTCACTGGAATATATCTGCGGAGATTATTTTTGCAGCTTTAGTTTGTGGCATTAGTATTCAGTGATAGAAATGTTCTATTAGTCCAGGATATCTGCTACAGAATCAAGTATCTTTCCACAAGGGAATTTGACAGCTAAGCTTGAAGTTCATAAAAAAATAGCTATTTGGTTCATGACAAAGAAAAATAACTCACAATATTTCAGTAAAACCAACCCCATTCCCTTTTTAGGCAGATGATACTAGATAAACATCCTTATTCCCACCATCAATACTTAAATACACTCACACAATACTGAAATATGTATTGTACCTTGAGACCCATCTATCTGTACAAAAAAGGAAGTGGACTAGATAAGCTTTCCTTTTTTAAAATAAATGTAGTTTTCTATTTTTAATTCTTAAAATAACCCATAGTTATGGTGGGAAAGGAAAAGTTTTAAAATAAGTAAAGATCATGCATAACACCACCAATCAGAAATAAATATTATTAATGTGAACCTGCATTTTTATGTATAATATCTCTGTATAGGAATACATATACTATCATGTAGACTTTATACCCTTCTTCTATCATTCTGTAGATGACATCTTCCACTGATAATAACTTTGAAATCTGTTCCCAAAACCTTATCTTTTTGCTTGATGTATCTAGCTAGAACTAATTAGTTTTTTTAATGTTCTGCATGATGCATAATTGTCTGATGACCATTCATTATAAATATTATTAAGCATTAATTCAATTACTTTTTAGAATGTTTTCATGATTAATTTTGGAATTTCTTTTGTAACAAAGTATGCATACTCTATATTTTAGTGTGCATTAGTTTTGAATGATGTTAAAAAAGAACCCCTGGGGATTCTGATAGAGACCTTGTTGCTTTTATATATTAGGAAAAACAGATCCATTCATTCATTCAATATACATGTGTGGACAAATGTTAAGGGCCAAGCAATAACACCAGTCACCAGAGCTGAGCCCCAGTGGCGTAGTGGTTGTGCACGGGACTGCGGCCCACTAGGATGGAGGTTCAATTCCAGCAGTGGCTCCACAGGAGCAAAGACTGGGCCTCCTACTCCCACCACCAGAGGGCAGTGATGCCCCCCCCCAAAAAAAAAACACCAGTCACCATTGCCCCAAGTCAATTACCAGTCACAGTGGCCCTGTGGGACAGAGAAGAACTGTCCCACAGGGTTTCCAAGACTGTCATCTTTACAGAAGCAGACTTTTTTAAAGGCTGGTGGTCTAAACCCATCAGGCACCAATACAACAATGAACAAAGAGCATGTGGTATATTGGGCAAGAGAGTAAAAGTAAAAGCAATAAAGAGATATAGGATGTTAGGATGGGGAGTGTGCTCCAAGGAAAAGATGAAGTAAGTGACATGAAGGCTAGCACTGGGTAATGTCTTGTGGGAGGTAGTTAGAAGATGACTTGAATTGGAACATTTTCCCAGAGACCTGGGGAAAGCAGAGAAAGAAGTCATAGTTGCTAAGGAGAAGGAGTGAGGAAACAGAGGGACTGGGACTAGGGCTCATCTGCAAGGGAGGAAACAAGTCTGCAAGATTAAGGAGAGGCATAAGGCCCACTGGGAAGGAGTTAGTGGTAAGAACTCTGGGTATTACTTTGAAGGTGGTCAGAATCCAATGCAGGCAGACCCTGAATTAGTTAACCTTGTACATACTAGTTTTCTCTGTGGGAAAATAGAGGAAAACACACTTAGCTGTCCTAGACTTGTTGTGAAGGTGAAACACATAAACACATATGGCACTATCTTATTAAGGACTGAACACAAGAGGGCTCCTTCTCCATACCTGTCCATGGAATCAAGAGGACAGACATTCCAACCTTGGGTGAAGGATGCCCTAGGGATGAAATGTTTCCAGGCCATTTAAAACCACAAAGCTGACATCTGAAAAGATTGAAATCTGTTTATGATGCGAGACAGGCTTGTTCCCACTGCCATTGTTCTAGTAGAAAAAGAACATGAGGAGCATAATAAAAAAAAATTAATTCCAGCAGAAAGTTGCCGGTTGTCTTTTCAGCCCCTGAAATGTAGGACTCCTGGGATGTTTGCCCTCTTAATATCTAACATCTGCAAGGACACAGAGAGCAGACTTCTCGTGAACCCCAGCATTATGATTTTACTCAACTAGTACTCATCGGATAGAACTCAATGCAGTGAATTTGGTTTGGGTCAGTACCCATCAAACAGATCATATATGACCTGTAACATACGACATGAGTAGTACAAAGAAGCATACACCAGCCAAGAGCTTAGAATTAGGCTAAGGAAACAAGAGGTGTCCCATGGACATTTAAGAAGTGAAGAGAATAATTAAAACAGGAATACTAGATGATCCCACAGTAGAAGTAAAAAGGAGTAGAACTCAGTCTGTCAGGATCCAAAGGGATTTCACTCTGACTTCTTCACCTGCACGCCAACGGCTTAAGGATCATCTCTTTACAGTAGAGTAAAACCAGGACTTGTGATGAATGCACATGAAATCAATAAAGATTCAGGATTCCACTGGAGGAGTGCTGGTGGTACTAGGATTAAGCAGTCAGCTGCTAGCCTCAGAGCCCACCCAGCTGGCCAGGAGAAGAAAGGCCCTGGCAGTCTGCTTCCATAAAGATGAATGCCCAGAAAACCCCCTGCAGATATTCTGCTACAGTCTGTGGGGTCGCCATGCCTCAGAATTGGCTTAATGGTACCTGGAAGAAATAAAGACTTTATGGAATTCATTTTTGATGAATGAACTAGGGAAATGATAAAAGCACTCCAAAAGAAAAGGGAGTTAATTGCTCATGTATATAGTAAAGAAGTGTTGAAAGAACTTTACAAATAATGGGAAATGGACTGGTTCCAGAGGGAAAGTTAAATCAATTGAAACAATGCACTGAATTGGGGGGTGGGGTGTCCGCTCACATTTTGCACTTCTAACTGCAAGGTCGTTGTGTCAAACCCACCAGCTTTGTGGGAGAAAGATGAGGTTTTCTGCTCTAGTGAAGAGGTCCAGCCTTGGAAACCCAGTGGGGCAGTTCTGTTCGGTCCTGTCCTGTAGGATCACTGTGAGTTGGAATCACCCCAGGAACAGTGAGTCTCACTTAGTATTGAGTTTTCTGAAAGGAAAACTCAGAAACCGAAGGAGCACTCGCTTTCCATCCTGAAGGGGCCGTAGGAGTCTGTGAAAAGGAAGAGACCCTATGATGCTGGGTTTGGGCTTCTGGTAAAGATGAGAACTCGTTTGCGCTGGCATTGGTTATCTCACAGGGCTGTGAAATAGATCCAGGTATTTAAAGGTGCAGAGTCTTGAGGTCCTTCCTCAGACGTGTGTGCTTTAAGCACGCTTCACCTACACTTGAAGCATAGCAGTCCCTCCACAGGCTCAATCTAATTCTAGCTGCTCATCGTGGCTCCCACACTTGATTCCTCCGGATGATGTCTGCTCTGAAGACATTACTAATATGAGCACACTTAGTATGACAGTTTTCTATATAATGCACTGGACCACTACCTGAAGGCTGGGAGGCTTGCCTTCACCCCTTGATTCCTCAGAAGAAAGGCCTTGTGATTTAGATCCGAAAAATCAGCCACTGGCCACACTATGGAGTGCAGTTTGGCTCTGCGACACACTCACCGGGACCCTAAAGGACAGGGTGGAACTGCCGCTGTGAGAGACCAAGACTGTAACTCTCCATGGGAGTGGACAGCCTGGCATTTCCCCTAAGGAGCCAACTACAGCAACTGACAAATCCTGGGACGTCCTTTGAACTACTTGGATTAATCATTAGCAAAGTCGAACAGAACACAAAAATTTAATATTATTTTAAGCTGTAATATGAGTGAGTTCCTAAAAGTTCATGGAAAAATACACTCTTATTTCTGTTTGCCCACAGCTTTCTGAAGCCTTCCTGATATAATAATTCATTAAGATTAGTTTAAGTCATTATGTATAAAAACTTGCGACATCTGTAAAATAAAATGATCATCCCTGTGAGAGGGTCTCACGAGAATCACATTGTTGGTTTGAGTAGCTTCTCAAGATGAACCAACTCCTCCAGCTAATACATGACACAATACAACTTCTGTAAAGATTTTTTAAATGCATCTTTTCAGAAAATTCTCCTTTAGTTACTTTAAAAAGGTATTCTATTCATTCTGTTTTCTGGCAACAACAGGAAAAAGCTCATACCTTTCACCTTATGCTCATTCCCTTAATATAAATAGGACTTGATCCCTCAGGAAACCAATGTGGGGAACCTTATATTAATTCTAATCAATTTTCTTCTCCCAAAAGAACAAGGGTGTGACATTCCCAAAGTAGAGAGTCTGTGTCCTGCTGAGTCATACTTTGAGCTAGTCACCTTGTCTCCTGTTCCTCTTTTTGTCATTTAATTACAAGCCTAAGATCTACTAAATATAGAGTTTGGCTGCTTTTACCTCCTTTGGGGGTAATAGGTGATTTATAGGACGACATTGACATCGGCTGGCTGACTCATAGGTTTCCAACATTCAGACTAATTCTTTGGACCCTACTCTGGGCTCTGGGCCCTAAAAACTTGAAAAGATTGATAGATTTATATATGATGCCTATAAATTTAAAAATAATTTCCCCTTTTAACTTCCCTTAGATGTCATTCCATATTCCAAGGAGACGTTGAATGCCAAATCCTATTACAAATTCAAGAAGGATACCAAAATGTCTTACACAGGATGATCAGGACGAGTCGGTGGTGCTCCACTTCTCTGGGACACCAGCAGCACTGTCCTGTCTCACTAAACACTCCGAGCAAGGTCACACTTGACAGTTGGCATCGCCTCTTTCTTTGATGGAAAAATTAAGCCTGTAGGTTCTGTGCATCTACTTACTATGAATCTGAAGACCATCCTGACTGAGGAATCTTTACAGAATTTATTGGCAGAAACAGAGTCCCTGGGCTACTTCTTCCATCCAGCTGACTCTGTGCTAAAGACCATACATCTCATCCCAGAGTAAAAAATTAGTCCTTTATGAGTAAACCTTAGATGGGAAAGAAATGTAATGCATAAAAGACCCTTTGGACACTATGTTATTGCTATAACCAAAGTATATGACTCTATAACCAAGTAGCTGACTCAAATAAACAGAAATTTATTACCCTACAATGTAGGAAGTAAAAAATCTAGATGCAGAGGACCAGCTGAACCAGAAGTTTTTCCCTCTCTCCAGAAAGGTCCTTCTCTCCTTCTGGTGTCTGTGGGTTCAATCTTCCTTGGAAATCTGCATGTGTCTTGACATCAAACTTCCCTGGGACTGAAGAGGTTCTTAGCCCAGGAGCCTGGGGTCCAGAGGAGCAGCACTGTGCCACACCCTCCTGTCTTGAAGGTGGTCAGCCCTTGCTCACTGCGCCTACTCTCTTCTCTGATGTCTGATGACATGTTACAGACCATAGCCCTGGGGAACTCCTCTTTCCTAGGATCAGAGACATGACCTAAGTGAGGCATTCATCCTAATCTCCTTACAATGTAATGGACTGACCACATTAGTTTGCATCATGAAGGATGACTTTATAATCCCATAACTGCCACATCATACTCTTATGTAATTGCTAAACCTCAGAGAATACAGCCCAGCCAAGTAGACACCAGGCGATCCCTGACAATAATCTAGTCAACATGGACATCTTTTCCGATGAAGTATCCATTAAAACAAACCAAAGACAAGCATGAAAGGTTTGAACTTCTGATATCCTTGACTCCTTCTCTTCCCTACCACCCTGCTGTGCAGAGAAGAGCAGGTCTCTGCAAGGCCGGGGTCTGACCTCAGCCTTCGTCAAGCAAACACAGTGCCTCTCTGTGTGATGGCAGATGTGCAGCCCTGTAATTCATGAATTCTCCCTGAAAGATCAGGGATGGATGAAATGGCTGCATAGCAACTGGATATGGGCACAACGAACTGTCGATGGAAAGCAAGCTTCCTTCCATTAGGCCGTCAGGGTGATCTATGGTACACGGGTTTGGTTTAGAAGAATACGGCATACTAGGGTGGATGAATGTGAGTAAGTGCCTATTAGCTAATAACTTCTTGGTTCAAACACAAGCAGAGGGGCCTTGAATGAATGACCTGGGAACCTGCTCCCGAAAGCCTTCTGCAGCCTGGAACACCAGGGCAGGTAGTTCAACATGGCACACTGGGCTGCCCTCGGATCAGAAGCGACTCAAGGCAAATCCTCACAAGCAATATTGCAGGGGGAGGGGGAAGGGTGAGGAAGGAGAACAGCAGTCAGTGAGCAAGCGAGTAAACTAAGAAGGATGTCTGAGGAGGAGTCATTGTTGGCAGGGTAGAAGGTATTTGAGGACAGTGTGCTGAAAGGGACCTGAAAATCTATTGTCAAGCTTTTACAGATAAAAACTCCAGGCTCATGCCTACAGAGGATCTGATTGAGAAGGCTTAGAGTCGAGACTCAGGGAATTGTAAAGTCAATTATGGCAGAGACGTGAGGTTAAAAGGTTATATCTTATCATCTGATCTCCCTTTCACCTATTTTAAAGCTGCTTCCGTTGAAAACCCCCAAAAGAGGGGAAAATACACATGGACAAAACCCTGGGTGAATTCCCTTTGGCCATGGGCCAGGGATGAGAATCGCCTTGTCATGCAGAAGGCATTGGGAAGTGGATTGTGCAGCTGCAGATAAGTTAAAAATTAGCACCCTTATAGCTGTTCTCCCTAGTGATCCATTTAATTTTTTTCTAATTTTTGATATATTCCTGCTTTCTTTTTGAGGATTTTTATTTCTTTTATTCCCTTAGTCTTATTGATATTTTATTTTTTAATGTCTTCCTGATATGAAATTGAGGATAAGTAAATTTATAGAGACAGAAATTAAAATATCATTGAGACTTCAGGAATCTAATTTTCAAAGCACTGTGGAAAACTCCAAAATGTAGTCCCATGTGAGAAGGACTGGTGGGTGACCAGATTTTAGAAAATGCTAAAGGTCATGGTAAAAAGAAGAAACAATGTTTTCCCAAGTGTTGGTCCTATTTTTTTATTTTCATTTTGACAGCTAACAGAGCTCTTCTTAATGCTTTCCAAGGATGCCACGTCTAGCATGCAGGAACCCTGTCCAGCAATTTCAGGAGATCACTTCAGACTCTGACAGCTTGCTTCAAGGTCTTCTGAGCAGCATCTCTCTCCATGCCATATCAGCATGATCATCCCGTTTCTAGGCAACACGCATCTACAGGGCAAACTTGCTGGCTCTAAATTGGGGGGCAGGTTTATCCTATACAATGTCACATAAACATTACAGTTGACCTGATGATGACTCCATTTCAGTGAGCTCCTACCTGTAGGCTCTCCAATAGTTTCTAAATGTTTTACAAATGACTCAATAGGTAGAGGAAGTTGCAATTATTATTTTTAGTGCATTAACCCTTGAGGGATTTGGATGGTGCCAGTGACTTCCGTCATCCGTTAAACTTAAGGTTTTATGATTGGTGGCTTCGTGCCACCCAGAAGTTGCAGGGAAGAAAGGCCTACCAGGCTATTTCCATGATGCTCATGATCTAAAATGTTCTCCAGAGCTCTACAAAACCACCATCGAGCCTGAGGCACCTCAACAGCAGTGTCTCAAGGATACGCCAACCCTCGAGGTCGCTGTTTGTCACTGCTAAGGACTTGGTTCCCACTGATAACAACCCTGTGGACAACAGAATGAAACCCCACCCGGACCTGTTGTTGCCTGTGAGTCCGTTGTTTCCGCCACCGTGTCCATCCATCTTCCTGAGCATCTCTGTCATATCCAGGGACTTTCCGCTTTGACCAGTCGCAATAACCATTATTCACGGTCACTCAGTCAAGTCCAATGTACAGCACCCACGCGACAAGGTAGACCTGTCCCCGTGAGTTTCAGAGCTTGTAAATCTGTATGGGTGTAGAGAGCTTCATTCTTCTCCCACGGAATGGCTGGTGGTTTTGAACTGCTGGCCTTGAAGTTTGAACCTAAGACACAGCACTCTATCGTGCATCATGATGCTCTAATATGTACAATTTCACAAAATCATGAGGATGAATATAATTTAACAGAGGATGAATATAATTTAACAGTGCATCTTTGGCTATTTCTAAAGGCTTAAACAAGCATAGCAGTCTATTCTCCTCCTGGTTTCTGGTTTCATGTATGTGAAAGGAGCAGCCTAGAGCAGGGCCACACAGGAAGTCTCTTAGGCATTTGAAACCACCAACAGTGTTTGCTCCAACTACTAACCTGAGCCATTGTCAGAAGAAAGCCCCCGTGGATGTTTTTCAATAAAACTTTATTTTCAGAAACATACGGCAGGTCAGCTATGGCCATATGTTGGCTGCCTCTGCCTTGAAGGAGATGGGGAAGTTTAAGAAGATCACTAGAATCAAAGGCAAACCATAATGCTAATAGAGGTTCTGACAAACTTTCCAGGTGCTGAATCAATTACAAGAATAAAACATTTCTGCACACCAGCAATAGCCAATTGGGGAATGTGATTAAAAATGCAGTGTCATTTACAAAGAAACAAAATCTATCGTCTAAGAATCAACCAGGAATACAAAGTGTTCCTGGAGGCCCTTGGGGGACATAATGACTGGTTTCTATAAAAGAGAAGTAGACTCCCCTGACTTCCCCCCAGGAAAGATCTGTAAGGCAATGCAATTCCACAGCAGGCAACATAACGTGTACCCCCAAAGTTGTCCTCGAACCAGGAACCCTGGTGTCACTATGGTTAAATGCTTATTGGTTCAGAGTCTGTTCTAGAGAAAGATGTGACCACCTGCTTCGTTGAAGATGACAGCCTCAGGAAGCTTGTAGAGCAGGTCTCCTGTGTCCTCCAGGCTCTCTGTGAACCAGCATTGACTCAATGGCCATGAGTCTAAAGATGTCTACGTGCTAATTCCCAGAATCTGTAAACTGTAATCTTTCATAATAAAGGTGCCTGCAATGGCAATTAGAATTAGTGATCTTGAAATGGGAAGGGGATTCTGACCTGTCCAGGTAGGCTGACATACTCACAGGGAGCGTTTTTCCCAGAGGTAAATCAAAAGAGAAGAGTTGGTCCAGCAAGGTGCTGTTTTGCTGACTCTGAACACAGAGAAAGGAGGTCATGAAGTAATGCCAAGCAAGTAAATCTTCCCCTCGTGTATCTAAAAATAGACACAATTCTCCTGACCCCTTCACTGCAGTCCAGTGAGACAGCTTCTAACTTCTGATCCACCAGACTGTAAGATAATAATTGTATCACTGTTTGTTAGGGAGGCAGAAGGTTATTAATACAAATTTTCATCAACGTTCCAGTTTAAATATTTTTGAAGAATATGTAAGCTTACTCTAAAAATGTTATGCACAATAATTAATTTAGTATTGGAAATTAAGAGTTAAGATGATGGCCATAAATTATCTAATGACGTAAGCTAGAATCTCTAAAGAAGCAAAACCAGTGAAATAGATAGATAGATGATAGATAGATAGATAGATAGATAGATAGATAGACACACACAGACATACAAGGAGGTACTCAAAAAAGGGGGGGTATGGAGAATAGGTCCACTGGGTGGAACTTTCATGGCATGCATTTCCCAGCACCCTCCCCAAGGCCAGCATCCAGAAACTAACTCTGAGTTAGTGCACCCAGTGGCACTGCCTAGGAAGGTTCTTTCTGGTCACAATGAATTTTTTTCTAAAAAAAAGTTTTGCTCAAACCTTGTTTTTATGAGAAGGCTGATTGAAGAGAATTGTGTGTAGCTTTGAAATTTAGTTTCCTGGTTGGGAAAAAAATATGCAGAAACTGTTGCATGTTGAACACAACTTACAAGGACAGTGCTATGGGGAAAACTCAAGTGTATAAGTGGTTTTCTGGTTTCAAAAAAGATGAAATGTCATATGATGCCAAACCTCATTCTCATGGAAAAATTGTTCTGGATGCCTGTCAACTTCCTGAACAGATGAAAATATTGACAAGATCCATGCACTTGTGCTCAAAGACCAATGTCAGACCCTTAAAGAGATGGGGAAGTTATTTGGGCTATCATGGACCTTGATTCAGCAAATTTTAATGGACAATTTGGGAATAAGAAGGGTTGCTACAAAATTTGAGCCTCATGTTCTGACTCACCAGGAAAAGGGTGTTGAGTGGAAATATGCTGTACCTTGAAAGAATTAATCCAGACTTTTTTTCCCTAAAGTCATTAATGGTGATGAGACATGGTGCTAATCTTACAGTCCCAAAAGCAAAAATAAATCAAGTCAATGAAAGATACCATCATCACCTTGCCTCTGAGAAGTTCTTCAAGTGAAATCAGAGATCAAGACAATGCTCATTTATTTTGGGGGTTTGTTTGTGTTTTGTTTTGTTTTGTTTTGTTTTGTTAAGGTGAGAGGATAGTGCATTTGGAGTTAATTCCACCAGGCCAGACTGTTCATCAGGCTTTCTATTTAGAGGTCTGACTGTTCTATTTAGAGGTGCTGACAAGATTGTATAACTGTGTGCAACCTTATTTGTGGCAAACAGGGCTGGTTTTGCCACCATGACAATTCACCTCCTCATGCAGCCATCTCAGTGTGCTGGTGTTTGCCAAAAACACCATGTCTCTTTGCCCCACACACCCTGATCATCTGCCTCTACTCCGTGCAACTTCTTTTTGTTTCTTTAAATGAAGAAGGACATGAAAGGACAGCAATTTGACATTGCAGAAGAGCTGAAGGAAAAAAAATGTCAGCCATCCAAACAGATGAGTTTGAAAAATGCTTCCTGGAAGGGAGTCACAGATTTAATAAATGCATTAAGTGTAGTGAAGGGAACTTTGAAGACAATAAGGTTGTACTTAAAAAAATGTTAAATACATAGCTTTTGGGAAAAAATGTAGGTTTATCTTGGGTACCTCCTCTTATATCTCAATGAAGTATCTCACAGAGTTGAAGAGGAGAGCGGGTTGTCAGTCCATGGGTCCGACATCAGGCTGGGGGCTTCTGTGGACGCAGCAAGCTACAGAGATTAATGAACCCAAGATGGTGAAGATGCCTGGCTGCTGGCTCACTGATTAGTTCCTTGGTCGGCAGACAATCCAGCAGGTCACGGGCTCCAGTCTTACAAGGGGAGGTGAGATAAAGACCAATTAGATGAAGGCTCAGAGCAAGCATGGAAGCTTGACCAGAGCTGCTAGGGGTATCAGATGTCAATTCTACCCCTGAAGAAACCCTTCTTACAACTGATGAACATCAGACCACATCATGGAAGTCATTGTATTATATCAGAAAATGGAGGATAATCATACAATTACCTATGCCAACCTACACCATTGCATAAAAGGCAAACCAATGAAAATTATGTTCTAGCCATGTTGATATAGAACCATCGCCATCACACCCAATACTGGCACACTGAGAGCATCAGGAACAAACACAATATAGCTTCTTTGCAAAAATATACAAATAGAGCAATAAAATAGACTTCAAACTTTTTGAAACCTACTCAGGTATATGTACTATTCCTTAATAGATGAAAAAGATAGTCACAAATGCTTGAGAAAAAAATGTGATTTACTTGAAAGGATGTATTTTCAGTCATCTTTTAAAGATGGGGGAGGGGAAGGGAAGAACCATCATTGGATACTTGCATTACAGTACAGTGTAGTTGCTGTAGATTAAACACAAACCACAAAAGACAAAAAAAAACTGTTGCAACTCATATAAATATAAGACAGACTCAAATACATAATGAAGAACTTAAAACTTCAAAATTAAAAGTAAAAGTAAAAAGTATAAGTCAAGGTATGGACAGTGGAGAAGTGGGAGAAGGGAGACTTCAGATGGTGTAAGATATGACAAAATAATAATAGTTTATAAACTATCTGGGTTCATGGGAATGGAGGAGCGGGGAGGGAAGGGGCAAATGAGGAGTGGATACCAGGGGCTCAAGTAGAACCAAGTGTTTTGAGAACCATGAGGGAAACAAATGTACAAAAGTGCTTGACACAATGGGTACATGCGAATTCTGATAAGAGCTGTACAAACCCCCAATAAAATGATTTTAAAAAATCTAAACTTTGTTTTGTTTTGTTTTGCTTTTGGGGGGGGCATTACTGCACTCTGGTGGTGGGAGTAGGAGGCCCAGCCTTTGCTCCTGTGGAGCTGGAATTGAACCTACATCCCAGTGGGCTGCAGTCCCATGCACAACCACTACACAACCAGGGCTCAGGCTAAATATTTATTTTTTAAATAAATAAAAATCGCATTAATGTTGGAAAGATAAAAATATGTCATGTGAATGATGAATTTCAAAATTCATCAAATGATGTATCAAAGTTAAAGACATGTCAAAAATAAAATGAGAATGCCATGAATAAAGTAAATATATGAACAGTGGGATACAATGCCTAACAGGAACTAAATCAACCAAAGTTTATTATTCAGAAAACAACAATTCCTGCTAGTTCCCAGGAAAATCACAGCAATCGCAATCATCAAAAGGGCACTAGTAGGTCCTGGGAAACCTAAAACTGAGCAAGGATATGTTGAGATGCTCAAATTCACTTGAAGTCAGACATGGAATGAAACAGGAAGTCACTTTACCCCTCCTAGTACATTATCAAGCAGAAGAAAGAAAAACTGAGTGGTTGATAGGAGTGCAATCACAGAGACCTTGTGCACTGCTGGTGGGCAGCAATGGTGGAGATCATGGGGAACTTTTGGTTACATTTACAAAAGCTTGCAGTGTGATTCAGCAATGACACCTCTGAGTATACATCCTGATGAAACCTCATGCCTCTGCTGGAGGGGACAGGTATCAGTGTGCTTTGGGGATGGATTCATGAGACATTTCCTACTGGAGAACTGGGCAGTGTGCCAGGCCGGGTTGACTACAGAGCCACTCATATATGTGTTCAGAGAGAGAGAGAGAGAGAGAGAGAGAGAACGTGCTTTTTATCAAGGAGTAATTTCATATCAAGAAAGCAAATCAAGTCCATAAGTCTGATCCTAGTCCAAAGCCCCTCTTCAGATCACACAGCTACCTGCAGTGATGGAGAATGCAGGAAGATCACAACCAGTGGTAGCAGAGTCTTGTGGATCCAATGGCCTTGGAAGCATCATAAGGCCCCAGCAGGTCTCAGCCACATGGCTCACCAACCGGAAAGTAAAGCAGAGTGAGGGAGGGGCCAGCCTCCAGCCAAGCACTTAGCTCAATTGTCCTCCAGTCAAGCTGTGATCTGATTGACAAGCTAAACTGCCCCCACATGTTCCTCTGGGTGCCATGTTGGCACCAAAAAAAATCTATCACAAGTAAATATATTTTAATGGATGCACACTGTAGACAACTATGAGGTACTCTCTGGAGTAGAAAGAAAAAACAGGCTATGATATTTTTATGCACATGATGTGTGTGCTATAAGGTCATTTTAAAATCATGCCACCTCATCAAGTATTAGCTCTCTATGTGTGCTGTGCACATTATATGCATGTATTTATGTGCACACATTATATGTACAAAATATGATAGATGTACTTTTCACAACACGAATGATCTTATACTTATAAAGCTGAGTAAAATTAGTTTAAGTAGCCCACTAGCATTTCTTTACATTAGAAGCACATGTGCACTAAAACAATATCTATTTTTCAAAAGAACATACAATGACATATTAGAAAATTTGCCAGGTCTGTAGAGGGGAATATAAATTGGTGATTGATTGAATGAGTGTTTGATTACATTATTGGTTGAACAGTGATCAAAGGGAATTTGAGCCAATATTGATAATGTGCCATGAAATAAACTTCTGCATTTGAGTACTAAAAAACACAAACAACAAAAAAACAAAAGGAACAGGAAGTTTGGGAGGGAAACAAGGAATTGAGTGAATTTCCTCTCAAATTTTTATGTTGGATTATGTTCTTAAATGGCTTTTAAAACTTAAAATTGCATTACAGTAAGACAAAAAATGTCCTTATAGAAACATCAATTCAATTTTCAAAGACAACGACTCAGAGAGTGAGACCTTGACACTGTACCCAAATTATTTCTTAATATTATGTTAGTTCCTAAAAAAGATATTCTTATCCCATGGTATTAATTGCCAGAGGAGAATGTAGAAATACCTCCTAAAATAAGTAAGAAGTCATCCTTGACCTTAGGTAGCCCTATAGAATTTTGACCAATTTGCCTTTATTTTGAGTTTATGTAAATTTATTTCCTCCACAAATCAGAGTTAATGTTTTTATTTCATGAAACATAACTCAGTGCCTTCCATATTGCAAATTCCCAAGAAATACATGTTGAGTGGTATTGAATAGATTCTTTTGATTCTACTTGGGAATCATGATTAATAACTTGCTTCCATTAAGTCTTCTGAGAACACATTTCAGAGATACTATAATTCTGCTACTTAGAATATTTGTTTCCCAAACAGGTTGCCCCCCCCCGAGATAAGTTTTGTTTTTTGAGGTTCCTATCTATTGCTTCCTAATGATTTAATATTATTTTTCCTTCCATTATTCCCAGTCATTCTTATAGAAGACACATTCCCAATGGAGTTCACCAAGTAGAAATGGAATTCCATGTCACAGATCATTAGATCCATTGAAATGAGAAAGACTTGTTTTCCAAGACAAGATTACACTCCTTTAAATTAAAAGCACATGTGGCAGTCATGTGCTTATGTTAATTTTATGATTGAAATGTAGGGGTGGGGTCTAGCCTGTTAATCTGGAGATAGCCATTGAGTAGCCAATGAGGCCTCTATGTGGACATGGCTTTCCCCTGAGAAATCTCGCTATATTTCCCTCGTGAAGATGAGAAGCTATCTTCCCCAGTTGTTGGGAGTTAGTCTGAGAGGCAATTAATCACAGAAAAGACAAGATGCAGCCTCCGAGAAGTTGGAGAAGCCGGCGGAGAGACTACACGGCTTTGCTCTGATGAAGGCAGACCTCTGAAGCTGGAGTGGCATACTGTTGATGGACCCTGAGCCCTGGAAGCGAGGAGCCATGGGGAGACCCCCGCCAGTGCTGGGATTCTGCACCCACTGGCCTGTGACTTCGTGAGCTGGAAGGAGACTTTATAGACTGATTTCGAGCATATGGATTAATAGCAGACTTATGAATTTGAACTGGACTGGGTTGGGATGCTTTCTCGGTGTCACATTCCTTTTGTATATAAACCCTTTTCCTTATACCTATATGCATGTCTATGAAATTTGTTTCTCTAGTCTGCCCAGACTAACACAGCACATGTGCACTAAAACAATATATATTTAACATAATATATATTTAATATAATAGCATAGTTATTGCTATTGCTGAGATTCAAGACTTAGACTCCAGGGGAAATATGTTTGTCAATGAGCATTCAGGCCATCATATTCTATTTTCTTCCATGGAAATATTTGCAAACAAAAGATCTGAAAGGAGCTGAGCCCTGGTGGCGTAAGTGGTTGAGTGCAGGACTGTGGCCTGTGGGCTTGGCGGTTCAAATCCAGCGGCGGCTCTCAGGTGCAGCACTGGGTAGGGCCCATGACCACCAGAGGTAGTAATGCCCCCCACACACACACACACAAAAAAAGATCTGAAAGTACAGATTTTACTCAAGCAGCCAAATTTCTCCCACAAATCTATACAAGAAGCATTCCAATGTGTTATCTAACATTCACAATACATTTGTAAAATAGAACACTATGTGATGTGGAAGATGTGCAGACATCATATTAAATACAATCAGTCCCCTAATTATGAAAGAGTCCCAGTGCTAAATCTTTCTTTAAATCAAAGTTGGAGGAAAGTCAAAATCATTTTGATTGAGTTCATATCGAGTGTTGGGCAGTCAGATGTTGTCTTAGTAGACAGTGCAGAATATAACTCACTATGCATCAAAACCCTTTTCTAGTTACTTGAAACACCTTTAATACCATATTGCAGTCATAATAACAAAAATAACAATGTTTTGATGAGTGATGCAAAGGCATTGGGGGTACCTCAAAATGTGAACACAAGAGACTTCTTCAAGAGTTGGGACTATGGATGCACATGCAGCCAGAAGTCCCTGAATGGACAATACACTGTATATGGCAGTATACAATATTCAACCAAATAGGGAAGGAAGAAAAGAAGAGCTATAATTTCTCTCAAGCTGTAGTTCAGGCTTGTCCTCAACCACTATAACTCAAGTGAAGGGTTGAGGGAGGTGTGGATTAAATTAAATTTGGTAATAAAATAGGGGTTTCCAGGTAATATTTTTTTGAAAAGTATGGGACTTCAGAATATATATTATGAATGGTATAACAGATGCTTGCTGCCTTCATGATTCTTGGTCCCTAGGTTCTAGGCACCGCTAGTCCACAACTACTAACCAAAAGGTTAACAGTTCAAATCCATACCTTGCCCATGGAAGGAAAGGCGCTACTGTGCTTCTGAAGAGGTCCCAGGATGAAAACTCGATGGAGTCTTTCTACATCATCACCTGTGCGGCTGAATTGGAATTAGTTTGTTAACAAGCCTCATGGTTTGGGTTTGTTTGTTTTTTGTTTTGGTGGGGGATAGTAATTATAATATGATAGATTCCCCCACACCCCTAATCCCCTTTCTCTTATTTGGTCCTTCTTCCCTTCTTCTGGTATATGTGGAATGATGTGAAGAGACCAAAAAATACCAGTAGCTGAAATGTCTCATGTTGTTTGAACTTGAAGACGTCTCTGGACTTTATGAGTGGTACAAAATAAGCAAGACTAATTTTCCATCTAAATGGTCCACTGACCCATTTTTCACTCCTTGGAAAAGAAGATGAAAAGTCAAAGGGAGAGTTTATTTCACCTTTTCCGAGGTCCTCCATTGCCTGCCTTGTGCAAGAAGAGGCGAAGCTGTCAGTCCCTGGAGAGATGTACAGCCTCAGAACCAGCCCACGGAAGGTCTCAAAGCTGCAATCTACTCGATGACAGTGACTTTTGGCTTGGGGGCTTTTAAGAGCTGACTCTTTCTTAATACACTATTTCTTTGTTCTGACATGAATATTAAGTGGAAAATTCTAGAACATCATACCTTAGACAAAAAGAAAAACTCTCTAGAAATACAATTTCACACATGAGATGGATAGATAAAGTTTTATAGCAAGATGGGTTTGCTGCCATTCCTTAAATAATACGCATAATAAAAGCCATGTTCTAAAACTAGAAAATCTAAATGACTTGCCTTTGAAAAGGTCCATATCTTTTGACTAAGAGAGGAAAGAATGAATTCCAGTGTCAGGAGTTACACCACTTCCAAAGCATCTCTCGCAGGTGAGCTCAGTAGGTTAAAGTAAATGCGTGGGGAAGGGGACAATGAGAATAGCAGGTGCTTCTCATGGCCATATGGGACTCTGGGGGCTGTGTGCCATCCAGTTTGTGTGAGTGGTCTTGTGAGGAAAATGCTGGCCCCCACATGCGGGGACTAAACAAAGCTCATGGGGTGCCAGATAACCTGTCCCCTACCCCCGACCCCAAACTGAACAAGCAATAACGAAGATGGAGTTCTATGAAAATGTGGAACGAAACTCAACAATTATGAAAAGGACCAGAATTCCTGGTTTTCTGAAGGCTGGTGGTTTTCAGTCATCATTCAAGTCTGAAAGTGACATGTGCGATCAAAATGGTAGCATTTGCCCAGGTACAAAGAGCAGAAGACAGGAAGGGATGAGGAAGGTTGAATTGAACCAGGAAACACAGGGAAAAGATGGAGACAGTATTGCTCCCTTGTGCGATTACAAGCAACGTCTTGACTCGAAAACCAGTGGACTCTATAGACATTTCACCCAAATCAGAATGAAAAGTTGAACAAACAATAGCGCGGAATGAAGAAAAATTTTAAAGATTGAGTTCTCTTTGGGAAGACATAAAAGCTATGTGGGTAGAGTTTTAGCATCAAAGTAATGAAAGGGAACTGGCTGTGTGAAGGGGAAGAGCACTGTCATCATGCAGAATGGAGAAAATGGTGCAGAGGGGCAAGGGTTCAAGGCATCAGGATGGTTGCAGGTTAAGGTTCTAGATAAGGAGACACATCTCATGAGATAGGTGGACCAAAGGTTTCCAAGAGTTTTGAAATCCCAAAACATAGGGAAAATGAGAACTGGAGTGCTTAGTAAGATTGGCTGTTGAATAGGCAACTGAGTGGCCTCCTATGCTGTGGGGTGCTGCTGTTCAGTAACTCACCACTCCTAGTGATGCATGTCATAGAGTAGGCTTGTGTCACAGGGTTTTCTAGATGGACTTTGATCTGAGGAGTTGGCAGTTTAAGCCCACCAGAAGCTCCTCAGGGAAAAGACTGACCTTTCTGTTCCTGTAAACAGTCTCCGGAGGGCACAGCGGTTGCTTTGAGTCAGCAGTGCCTTCATGGCAGTGAGTGTTGAGATTTTTGAGAAATCTTTCTGAAAGCAGGTCTCATCAGGTGGTACACCCCTGGACCCACCGGACCTTACATGTTCCATGAGCAAAAACCTTTGTGTTGCTTTGGGCTGTGTCTTCCTCAGTGCTAGAGCTCTAAGATGTCTTACTGTTCTCTAGAGAAGCAGAACAACAGCAAGATAGATCATAGATAGATGGACAGATGGATCGAGAGATAGATAGAAAGATATTGATTTTGACTGCACAATTTTTCCGACAAGTTCAAAATATCCATGTCTGAGCATAGGCTAAATATTCCTTCAAATGCATGTCCCACCAGATAGAGATCAGACAAAAGGGAGAGTGAGCAAAGTCTGGTTGGTTCATGTGTCAGATGTCTGGAGGGAGAATGCAGCGCAGGGAAACTACCTTTTTACCCTTATGTAGGATTTGAATTAATGGATAATAAAATACTGTATTAAAGGCCAACTGATTTAATCAAGTACATGTACATGGTTCATAACAGTAACTAAAAATACCAAGGTATGACCAATTGGGCATGATAACCCAGTCAAGATGACACATACAATTAATCCCATACCCTATCCTCTATAAGTTACATATCATGCAGCTGAATTGCCTTCAATGAGGTGGGGTGTTGTGCAGTAACAGCTCTAGTGTTTCCCTTTAAGTCATCTTTTTTCTCCCAATGGTACTGTGTACCTCCTCACCTGGCCCTGTCCACTGAAACGTTGAAATTGTAGACAAAAGTGTACAACGCCAAAGGTCCCTCCAACTCCACAAGAGGATCTGAAAGAGGAGAAAAGAGGTCTTTCTAGTAACGATGTCCTCTGTAACTTTTATTCCATCAAATGTCAGCATTTGACCATAGATTTTAAATAGTTTTGTCACCTGTGATTTCTGTCTGCTCCTACCTGTGTGTAACAGCCAGTATCAATGTGCTTGACCAGCCACAAACACTCCTGCTGGTAATTGGCGCCCAGTGATTCCCATTCACGCAGATCCCTTGTAAACACGGATGGAGAAATGCAGAAATGAGAGACTCCAAGGCAATCCTGTGGCACAGAAGGCTGAGCATCTAGGACACTGAAAGAATTGACCATCAGCCGACTGATGGGAAGGCGTGCCCTTCCTTGCCTGTTGCTGGGATGCTGAACACGTGGCAGTTGAACTGAACCTGGAAAGGACTCAATAACACTGCATTTGTTATGGGCTGTTTTGTTTGTTTGTTTTCCTATGACCACCTAGGAGAAAAGGGCTGAACACCAGGGCATGCAAACTCTATGAAGCACCATGGCCTATGGGGCCGGTGCAGGTCTGGGCAGCATGTCATTCAGGTAGACACAGAGTCACCAGGAATTGAAGGCAAGAGATATTGAAATTGCAGCTGGATTCCTGTGGGCACATATGATTTTTAAAAGGTGGGAAGACTTCAGGTTATGTAGTCAGGCAGCCTCATTTGTACAAACACAGTCAGTGAAGGGTTGGCAAAATTCAGGTCTGCGATGTAAAATGCAAAGCGCAAAGTCAGGCCTATAGTAGGTTCTCTCAATAATATATGTGTTTCCTCTTCCCTGGCATGACAAGACCATCTAAGTAAGACATCCCCCCTTCTTGAAACAGATTTCTCAACTCTCCTTCATTAGCATCCTCTGGATGCTGCACCCTCATTACCTTCAAAGGGAATTCTTCATGCAAAGAGCCTGTAATTAGGATACCAGGGAGAACTCAGCACCTGAAAAGGCAAGCATGCAAGCCTATTGTCTCCTCTGCTTCTCATCTCTCTATGTTGGCAATATCAAAAGCACCTAGGACAAATGACAGATGCAAACCCCCCACCAGGCTCCACTGTAGTTCATTGCCCACCAGAAAAGCTGGCTGTGCCTTTTCCTTGAAATAGAAACTTCAGAACAGCTCACCCAGTAATTAGTGTGTGCTTTCCTTTTTCTTTCTTTCTTTCTTTTCTTCCTTCTTTCTTCCTTCTTTTTCTTAGCACTGTGTATTTCTCTCTCCTTCACAGTAACTGGGCCCTGGTGAGATGAAAATTGTGCCTCCAAGACATTTCCATTTTCAAAATAGGCAACAGAGTCAGTCCCATTGCTTGATGGATGCTCCAATCTTTTAATCCAGATGAAGTGAGTTCTATTTATTTTGTTGGGGAATTCCAAGTGCTCTGTGAGGCATGGGGGTTCAACAGTTTAGACCCACAATTTCCAAGTGTTAAATAAGAACCTGGAAAGAAACAATGGATTGCAAGTGGGTCAAGCTCAGAAAGATGTGCATGCTGATGAAATTATAAAGAATGGCACTTCATGAGCACATTTTCCCTGCCAATAGTTCAGAGTATGGTCAGCAGTCAGGCTGGAGGGCTGTCCGGGAGGCAGTCTGAACCCATCAGAGGCTCCTTGCCCTAGCTGGTGGTCCAGAAGACTCCTGCACTGGGGTCAGCTATCTGTGACCCTGCCCCTGGCTCACTCTTCCATTGGAGTCTTTCCACATAAAGGGAGGTCAGGAAGGTGGAGCGGCTACAGAGAACTAACTGTCCAGTGGCTATTGGGATATCCCACAAACTGTGTGTTATGTAGCAAAAGGAAATTCTCCTGACTGGTGATGTGACTGTGAGAATGCTGCTGCTTCTTACAGAGCACCAACAAATTTGGCAATTCAATCACAAGGAATCTAAATCATTGAACCTCTAAACCAAACTCACTCTTGCCAAATCCATTGCTAATCATCTCAACCCTGTAGGGCAGAGAACTGCCCTCAAGGGTTTCGAGGGCAGGGATCTTTATGGAAGTGAGGGCCACGTCTTACTTCTCGCTAGTGACTGTGGATCAGAACCACTGATGTTTCACTTAGCAGCGTAATGCCGATCCACTGCACCACCTTGGATGCTCCTTGGATGGACCAAGGTTGCTGCTGCTGTGAGAATCAGACACCTACCAACCCTCTGTAGACAAGAAGGAACCCTGCCAGGCTCAGAAGCATCCTCACAATCGTTCTCAGGTTTGGGCCCCCTGTTGCAGCCACTGTGTCCATCCATCTTGACAAGGGTCTTCCTCTTTCCCGCTGCCCCTTCACTTTACCACATGTGATGCCCTTCCCCAAGGACTAGTCTGTCCCAAAGTACGTGAGTCCAAGTCTCACCGTCCTTGCCTCTAAGGAGCATACCTCTTTCAGGACAGATTTGTCTGTCCTTTCACCAGCCCTTGGTACTTTGAATATTCTTTGCCAGCACCATTTTTCAAGTGTATCAGTCCTTCTTTGGTCTTCCTTATTCAAACTGTCGAATCGTCACATGCACATTGTGTTAGTTCAGGTAGACTAGAGAAACAGATTCATAGACATGCATAAGGGAAAGGTCTATATACAAGAGGAATGGAACATTAAGAAAGCATCCCAACCAGTCCAGTCCAAGGTTATATGTCCAATATTAGCCCATATGTCTGATACCAGTCAATAAAGTCTGCTTCCAACTCACAAAATCACAGACCAATGGGTGCAGAGTCCCAACTCTGGCAGGGGCCCCCTCATGGTTCCACATTTCCAGGGCTCAGGGTCCATTAGCAGTATCCATTGGTGATAGAAGCATCTCTCTGTAGTTTTTCCAGCTTCAGAGATCTGGATCCATCAGGGTAAGGCTATGGGGCTTCTCCTCCAGCTCTTCTGGTTCCTCGGTTCATCTTGCCTTGTCAGTGGAGCGACTCCCAACAACTGAGGAGATGGTCTTTCGTCTCCACGAGGGAAATACCAGGAGACTTCCCAGAATTCTCATGAGAATTCTCACGAGAAAGCCATGCCCACATGCCACAGAGGTTTCATTGGCTACTCATTGGCTATCTCCAGATTGACATGCTAGACCCCACCCCTACATTCAAATCATGAAACTGACATCAATACATGATCATCACACACATGAAATGATTGAAAATAGAGAGATCAGTTTCACAGAGGTTTATGGTGTGTGCTTGACCACTAAATGTAGAGGTCAGATGGTTTCATGGAGCAAATCTCTCAGGTACGGGTCATGGGTCCTCGGGAGTCAGGACCTGCTCAATAGTAATTAACAACAGCAGAGCAGCAGCAGTGCTGTCACCTAAGCAAAAGGAGGTGCTTGCATTCTAACTTAGCAATAATACTTCCATGACAACAGGAAGCATTTCGAAACTAGAGTGGCCAGAATCAACATCTCTGACCTGTTGACCTTTACTGTCCCAGAACTCAGTGGAGTCACTGGGTAACGTGCAGCTTTGGAGCCTGCATGTCACTGGCATGCTTTAAATTGTGCACAAAGACTTGAGAAAGATTTGGATCATTTCATGTTTCTCTCTTGTAGGTGGTAATAAAATACGATGGGATAATAAATATAAATTACTGCCATGTGGGACAAATTGGAAATAACTATGAATAACTGGCAAGAACAGTGAGTGCAAAATAAATGTAGTTCTTATAAAATGCAAAGGTCTTTTGCACAAAAGCATTCTCTCGCAAAAGTGGCAGCTGCAGCCCAATTTTGCCCTTTGGTGTCTCCCGTAAGTGCCACGTTCCCTTAGCTTGTGATCAGATGTGTGCTTTGATGACCGGTTCTCTTACTATAAGTAAGTAGCACATTAGAAAGGACCCCAAACTTTCCAAACGGATGGCTGAGCGCTCCACGAGTGCCACATGCCTGACAGGCAAGAGACGGAATGCTGCTTTCATGCTGATTGTGTCAGACCCGCAGTCTAAACACACTGCCCTTGACTCTTAGCCCCACAGAGAAAAGGTTTCTGAGGCTGTATATCTTTACAGGAGCAGTCAGTCTCAGCTTTCTCCCTAACCTGCCTGTGTGTCCCAGTCATCTGGGCCCAATAGGAAGATCCCAGTTAAATAAGTCTGCAGTGGAACCCCAGGAGAACACCTTGTCACAAGCATCAAAGGTTTCTTAACCTTTTCACTGTTCCTTGAATGACAGACATTTAAGAGGAGTGAACATCGTGATCCCTGCAGTCACAGAGGGTTCTGCATTGCTGTTCAAACCTACCAGCTGTTCCTGGGGAGAAAGATGGAGTCTTCTGTTCCTGTAAAGAGTTTCAGCCTCAGAAACCCACAGGGATGGTATTCCATCACTGAGAATCAACCTGATGGCAAGTGAAGGAGTTACATGGGTGAACTGAGGAAGTGCAGGCTTCGCGTGTTCATTACAAAAGAATTCCATTCATAGAAATTGAAAATATACAGTGTAAAGGACATTTAAACCTAGGCAAAGTGTATGCAAAGAAAAACTTCTCCAAGAATATATTAGCTGCTGGGGAGGTAGAATCGTGGATATCATTATTTGAAGATCTTCAGACTGAAAGGAAGCTGATTTATTTTGCGACTGAGTTGACCCCAATTCCAAGTGACCCTCCAGGACAGGGTGACACTGCCCACACCGTTCCCAAGGTTGTATGTCTTTCCTGAACCAGACTGCCATCACTTTCTCCCCTGGAGCAGCGGGTGGGTTTGAACTGCTAACCTTCAGAGTAACAGCCACCAAGGAAGAAAGCCCATTGCAAACATTTTGTGGTTGTATTCTTCTTTCAGAGATGGGAAGCCAAAGGCATGAAGTTTCATCATGGTCATATTAAAGATTTGCCTACACCTAAAACCCTCAGTGGGACGGATTAACACCATTCCCGCAAGGAACATGAAGATGGCACAGGACGAGACAAGGTTTCTTCATGGTCTGCCTGCACTGGGTCACCATGAAACGGATGAAGCCACCCCCAAAGCAACAGGAAACAACATCAGTGGGGAGCAGCTGACAAGGTCCTTCCAAGGACGCTTGTGCCCAGGGCCTCTGCCCTCCCATCTCCAAGGGTCTTGCTGCAGTTCATCAGGGCTAAAGAGGCCTCCTCCCTCATTTCATGTCTCATCTTTCAGTCAGTATTGAAGAGAAGCATAGATACTCACAGAAATCTCCTTTGTGAAATTAAGTAGATTAGAAGAGTAAGCCTGGTGGGAATTTTGGAAATCAGAGAAACACTTACTTATAAAAAGAAAGTGCACGCAATTTACAGTCCATCACCTCTCAGTTAGCTACCTGGCCCATTAATCATTGGTATGGTGCCAGGACTCAGAGGGAAGTGACCTTTGAGAACAGAGACAAAAAAGGCTTCAGGACACCATCTGCAGTACACTCCTGGCCTGCAGGGGGCAAACGTGGGCAGGCCACTCATTTCTGAGCCTTCGGCAATGCACCGGGCCTTTACACAGCCCACTATGCCTAATTACAAAGCAGGTTCCATGCCGTCCAGGTAATATAGTTGCCAAATTTAAAAAAAAAAAAGTGAGAGAGAGATGTCAATGTCAAGGGAGTCCTAGTGGTTACATGTTGGGCTGCTAACTCTTCAGAGCCAGCAGTTCAAAACCATCAGCCACACCATGGGAGAATGGCAGGGCCTTCTACCATCTCAGAAACTCACAGAGGCAGCTCTTCCCTGTCCTCCAGGGGGCTGTGAGTTTGGAATTTGAGTCAATGAATAAGACCCTGGAAGAGGTGGATTGGCAGAGTGGCTGCCACACTGAGCTCCGGCACAATCGTACAGACGGCACAGGCTCTGGCACCTGGGTTTGGTTCTGTTGTACAAGCAGTCTCTGTGCAAAAGAACCGACCTGATGGAACATAACAACAGCAAAGTAGATGACTCTAAAACATGTGGTTGTTGTCATGTGTCATCAAGTTCCCCCCTAACCATAACTGCCCGACAACACAGGGTAGAACTGCTGCACAGGGTTTCCTGGGGCTGTGATCTTCACCGGAGTCAATGACTTATTCTTTTCTCCATGGAAGCTGGGAGGTGGCTTCCATCCACCGGACTTGACTTGAATCTGCCTTGACCGACAGGTCTAAACTGTCCACCTGGCAGTTTGCAATCCAACACTTATCAACCAGCACCACCCAGTCACAAATTCTGTGTCCTCCAAGGATCCTCCAAGCATATTTCCTGAAGATCTAAAATCTCCACACTCCCTGCCTTCTAGACAATCCCCACTCAGTGAAGCCAAAGAACCATCTCTGTGTGTGGCTGAAATTTCAGATCTGTCCAGGGCCACCTCATCCGTCTTTCTCCAGGGAGCAGCTGGGAGGCTCAAATGACTGACTTGGTGTTCACAGCTCACTGCAGCTGCAGGACCCCTACTGGAGGTAACACACCCTCCTTATAGCGCCCCCTTTGTGACTATCAGGCCATCGTAGAGCAGAGCCCTTGTTTGACCTCCTACTGGGGAAAGTAGAGGGGCAGCAGAAAGAAAGCCCTCGACAAGATGTACTCAATTGTGGGGCCAGTGCATGAGCAAGTAGTGTTTCATTCCATTGCACATCCGGTCCCTCTGAGTCAGAACCAGCTAAACATACTGTGGCAGTCACAGATCTGGGTCAGTTTCAGCACTGGGCTTTTAGGGGTGGACTCTATCCTGTTAATCTGGAGAGAGCCAATGAGGCCTCTGTGTGGGCATGGCTTTCTCCTGAGAATTCAGGGAAGTCTCGTGGTATTTCTCATTTGGAGGTGAGAGACTATAAACTCAGTTCCTTGGAGACGCTCTACTGCTGAAACAAGATGGCAGCATAGACCCTGAGTCCTAGGAACTGGAGGAGCCAGAGGAAAGACCAAATGGGCTTGCCTTGATGGAACCAGACCTCTGAAGCTGGAAAAGCCACAGAGAGACCTCTACCAGCGCTGAGATGTTTCTATCACCAATGGGTACAGCTGATGGACCCTGAGCCTTAGAAATGAGGAGCCATGAGGTGACCCATGCCAGGGCCAGGATGCTTCTGCTGCTGCTGGATACACACAAGACTCTACACCCACAGGCCTGTGATTGTCCTGGTGTCATTGCACATGCTTGGTGAGTCGTAAGAAGACTTTATAGACTGATATCAGACTTATGGGCTAATATTGGATTTATGACCTAGGACTGAACTGGGCTGGGATGCTTTCTCCATGTTCCATTCCTCTTGTATATAAACTTTTCCCTTACATTCATATACATGTATATGAATTTGTTTCTCAAGTCTACCCAGAATAAGACAGCTACCTACAACAATGACGTGGCCCCTCTCTTTGCTTTGACTCCTGATGATACCCAGAATCACTTTGGTGAGGAAGGGGATTATGAGAATTGTGATGCTTTCTCCATCTTGGGTTCTGATGGAGAAGATATGGTATTTCAAGGACTGTATATTTCTCTTTTAATCTCTGATTGTTACTAAGGGACTATCTGCTTTCCATAGTCATTTCCGTAAGTTAAACACTATATATAAACACAATCAGCAACTAATTCCTAAGTGGTGTCAAGCATCACATCTGTGTCTGCTGAACCTACATACACACTCTAACAAGGCCTGTGGCTTTTCTATTGAAAAACTTTTTTGTCTGACCACTTTTGTAACTTTAACACAGGCAGGAGAATATTTCCTAAGCTCTCAACTACTTTTATTTCCATGTCATTTCTGGAAGTATTTAATATTTTCAGCAATATAAATCATCGCCTTCATTTGGCCTGACACAGCTGGCTCAGGAATATGGAATATGGTATTAGTTTCTGTTGGAATGAATTGACTTTGCTATGAAATAAGGCTTCCTTGGTATCAGCCCCGCAGAAATATATTGGTTACAGCTAAAATGTATGGCTATGCTGACGCTAAAACATACACACATTATAAGACCCGCATATTGGTTTCGGTAACAATGTTTTCTTTCCAATGGATTCATGTGGCTTTCAGCAAGAATGTATTGATTTCATTAAAATGTGCTCCTTGAGATAAACAAAAATTCAGTTAAAATGCATTGGCTTCTGTTTAAGTTCATTGAGTGAAGTGAAGAACATTACAGTGTGTTATTGGGTAGCCTCGGGGTTTGGTAAGTATTGAGTAGGGAAGGATACATAAGTAATAATAAAGGCTAGGGAAAACAAAGATATTATAAAGTGTATAAAGATGTAGGTATTCAGCATGCATTATTAGATTGCACTCCCTCACAGGCGAGGGGGAGCTGGCTCAGGTACTTTCCACAAAGTCACTTTCACCCCAGTCTATTTGGAATGCATGGAAACTCAGAAGCACGCAGGCTTTCCCTTGGTTGAAATTGCTCCCCAGGAGGGCATCTGGCTACTCTTCGGGTCATGTAATACAGTATTAGAAAATTTCCACTTAAAACAGAGAGGATGGTGCATCCAGGAGTTAATGCATTTCCCCTTCCGAAGAACCGAAAATATTCTCAGAGTGGAGGCTTCCCGCTAGGAAAATCCAGTGTATTTTCTTTCATCCTACAGTCTCTCCATGCTTTCTGTAGCCAGAGGGAGAGAGAGGGGACGTAAGGAGAGGTCACAACCCCCCACATTTGGACTGCGATGCAAACACACACACCAAGGAACCTCAGATTCCTTAAGGGAAATTTGATTTGAACATAACTATGAAGCCATTTGCTTTAAGCATCATTTTCCAGCAAGTATTTTTTCCTAATAATTTCTCCTTAGAGTTGTGTTGTTGAAAATATGCTCAGCAGAACATCCACCAGTTCGACGCCAACCAGTGCGGGTCCATGACAGAAACAGCCTACTGGAATTCAAGTAGAATGGAGGTGACTGTCTCACTTGGGGAGATATCTTCTGATCCACCATAGCTATACAATAGATAACTGAGGCTGTGGCCCCCATACAGGTTTACAGCCTCAGAGCCTCTGTACAGGGGCACTGTGGGCAAGAATCCAGTCCATGGGAGTGGATTAATCTGGGGGTGATAAGGTCACTATGAGCTGGAATCGACTCAAAAGCAATGAGCTTGTCTTTGTTGGGTTTGTGAAAGGCTCCCTTCTATCTGGATTCAGTAATGCTAACTTCCACTCCCAGTCTGGCTTCATGCACGTCATCCTTAGCCAAAACTGAGGCTGGGGACGCATTACCTTTTACAATTCTTGTGTGCCTGTATTTAAAAAGCTGCTGGTTGTTTCCCAAGACACCATCTAATTGGGAGAGTAATCTTGTTGTATAATTTATCCAGAAAATTCGAGATGGTCTGCTTCCCCAGACATCCTTGTTTCCCTTTTAGTTTTCACCCCTGTTGACCCTCAGATGATGAATAAAATGAAGGGGAAAATTAGACTACTGGAGAAACCCCCTATTTTTTTTAACAAAAAAGGATATTTCAGGAAAATGCATACCCTAGTCAAAATTAAAATATTTCCAGTAGGTTATAAGCAGTGTTTCTATAATTGATAAGATAATTTTCAAATGACCTCTCTGATTTAGAAATACGGGCCCAACACAAAAGTTTGAATGAAAGGACTATACAAGGAGGCTTCCAAAAGTGTGTGGCAAAATGGAATTGAAATGTAGTGGACATTATCTGGCAAGTAATTTTTTAAGCTAAGTAGGTTTATAGATACGTTTAAATAGAATTACCCAAAGGAAGCTTAGCATCTCCTCTTAGTAAAACCAAACCCATTGCCTTTGAATTTATCTCATCTCAAACCACCAAATACGAAAGATCCTTGGAGGTGTAGCATGCTTCCAAAAGCAGTACTTGCTGTGGAAAAGTTGGCTCTTTTCTTTTTTTTTTGCTGGGTCTGGATTCTGTATCTGGCCCACCATCTGACCTCCGGGTCTTAGTATTTGAACCAGCATCTTGTTTTATTGTCTACAGCTCCCAGGAATCTTCCACAGCCTTCCATCTTTCCTCTGACCTTGAATTCATTCGTCTTTGCAGCCAGAAGTCTGCTGTCTGGCCCACTGGTCTTGGATTTGTCAGCTCCTAGTGTTATGGCACTTAAGACATCCCTGAAGCCTGACCCTCCCTGGGACTTGAAATTTGCCTGCTTTTACAAATGGCTCACATTTACTTCATATCAGACACTCTGTATGTTTCCAAACACAGAGACATGTGTACACACACATAGATACACACACACACACATCCTGTGGCATAGTGGTTATACGTTGGACAGTAAGTTGCAACATCACCAGTTTGAAACCAGCAGTTTCACTTTTTACACTCATAAAATGTTATACTCCCAGGAATCTGATATCAAGAGCTCAAGTGGAAAAGCAGGTATTTGGAGAATGATAATGGCAGCAGGCATGTGAAGGTGCTTAGCACAGTATATGTATTTATATATTGTGAAAAATGATGTATGAGCCCCCAATAAAATGATTCTAATAAAAAAGTAACAGTCCCACAAATCCTCAGTGTTTTGGTTTTCTAAATATACATGTTTCAGCGGTTTGAGTTCGCTAGTGAATATAGCTAAAGTGAACATTTAAGAACAATTACTTCATATCCATTTACCTATACACACACAGATTAACTTCAGTGAAAGAGGTTTGTCTCTTATTTTTCCTTCTGGGACTCCATCTCTGAAATATTTTAATGCCAAATTGTGGTCACTGGTAAGATCAGGAGGTTTAATTCTGTCTCTGAATGCCTTTTATAAAATGTCATCACAAATTGTTGATCCCTCGTGGTCTTGATTGATTAATATTGCCCCTGCCCCTGGTTTTGCAGAGAAACTGCGTGTCATCCGATGTTTCACGGCCACATCTCAAGAAGTCTGACTCAGGCAGCATCAGCAGATCACCCTCCATCAGAGAGCCTGGGAGAAATGGGTTCTTCTAACCTTAAAGAAAACGTTCAATCTGTCTGAATGCATTATTAAATGATACAGCATGCCTGAGTTCTACTTAGCAAAGTAGAATTCTGGGGAGATGACTTCACACCTTTAAGTCCTGATGGGTTGCTGTTAATTGATCCCAATGAAGATTTTTCCCACTTCACAGATTTATATAAATTTACCATGTTCAAATGGCAGAATTGAGTGCACATCTATTCTTGGACTCTGTAATGGATTATAGCAATTTAGTCGCAATCTTCACCATCCAGGAGTTTACACTCCAATGGGAAAGACAAATAATGCAAACTATATCTTAATATAACTCAGTGCCTTAATTCCTTAGTACTGCTGTAATACAGATACCACAAATGAGTGACTTTAAAGAAAAGGAATTCATTTTATTACAATTTAGGAGGTTAAAAATCCCATCCAGGGTGGTGGGTGAAGGGAGACATTGGTCAGTGTAAGACATGAAAAAATATTGATTTAAGAATTATCAGGGGTTCCTGAGAGAGAGAGAGGGAGGGAGGGTGGCAGAATGGGGTGGGTATGGGGGGGGGGAATGAGCTGATATCAAGGGCTCAAGTAGAAAGAAAATGTTTTGGAAATGATGGTGGTAACAAATGTACAAGTGTGCATGACACAATGGATGTATGCATGTGTTGTGATAAGAGCTATTTGAGCCCTCAAGAAAAGGATTTTTAAACATCCTTTCTTGGGCACTGGCTCTGTGAAAAGTTCCCTGTCTGTGGGCTCTGGGCAGATTCTTATCTCCCCCAGTCTTGGTAGCACCATCTCTCCTAGTGTCCCTGGCAATCCTCTTGAGGCATTGAGCCCCCTCCCCTCTGCACTTGCTTGACTTTGTGACTATGGCGTTCTTCGTAGCTCAGAAGTATTTAGGTTTAGGACGTATCCTATACTGACGATATGGTCTTATCAACATATCAAAGGAACCCTGTTCCCAAGTTGGTTCTAACAAATATTTCTGGAGTATACAACTCAATCCAAAACACACTTAAAGATCCAAAGATAGAAATAGTTGGGTTATCAGAGCACCCCAGATAGAGCACTTATTAGCCATGCCTAGAAGAGTTAGACAGGATAAACAAGCAAAATGCCTTCTGAAATCTTGCCCAGCGAGGGAGGTGGTCGGGTTAGGAAGTGTATGCTAGGTGGTAGAGGAAGCAAAAACAAAGAGAGGGGGTTCTCAAGTGGACCGACATACCCACCGAGCTCTATACTTCTGATGTAGTGCTGGGTTGCTTGGGTGCAATGGCAGGAATTCAGAATGGCATGATAGACAGGGCCTGGTATCCAGGCTTCTCACCACCTGAGCCGGGCCCTGGGTTTTACTCTATGAGAAATGGGCTCTGACACACAAGAAAGAGATCCTTCACATAGACGCTCACAAGATAAAAAGAAACGAGTGAATGACATTAAGGAGTTGAGTTTATCTACAAGTCCCTTCTCTCTGATCACATTGGAAAGTGGTCACGACAACAATACTCCCAACTTAGGGCAGTGTAGTTCAATCAAGATTTTTTAAAGTCATTTCATGGGAAGTAGTCATTTGAGAAGTGCAGCTTGGATCCCCCCAGTTGTGCTGCTTCAGAGGTCGTATATGCTTTCATTGATCTTATCTTGAAACTTCATGATTCAAGAGTCTACACAGCCCAAGGAGATTCTACAATGAATCCAACTGATGCTTACTATGGCTTATCACTCTCTTGTCCATCTATTGGGTGTGCCTGACTGCACACAACCTTTCTCCTTACTCCAACCCCTAACTACGTGACAACACTCAAATCCTCTTCTCTAGCCTGGATTTTCCAGCTCCAGAAGGAGGACCAGCCTCATCTGGATGACAGTGAGGGAAGTCTTTCTCCCTCACTTGAAATTTGGGGAGCAGAGATCCATGGCTGGTGCAGAAGACAATGAGAATTCTCAACACCAAAAGACAAAGGGAAACCCACCAGCAAACCCAAAACTAAAAACAAACAGCTCATTGCCATTGCGTGGATTCTGACTCCTTGAGGCCCGGAAGGACAGAAGAGAAGTGCCCACGGGGTGTCTGAGGCTGTAAACCTTTACAGAAGCAGAAAGTCTCCTTTTCTCCCCCCAGAGTGGCAGGTTGGTTCCAGTTACTGACCTGACCCACTTTACCACTAGGAGAGGGCACTAATAAGCAGAGGGCATTAATCACTTGGTGAGTCAGCTGCACCATGTTCAAAAAGCAACAAGTTACCATTAAGTCACTGCTGTTGTGGGTCAAGCCCACATGTGTCAGAGGAGAACTTTGCCTGCAGAGTTTTTCAACACAGCTCTTAGTGTATTAGACCTTATACGCTCTTCTCGTAGGTTGCCAAACTCAAACTCACTGTGTACAAGGCAATTCCAACTCATGCTTGCAAATCATCAGGAATAGGAAGCAGAGAGTGTGTCTGGATCTGTGTCTGTGTCTGAAGCAAAGGGTGCGCTGTTTATCTCCATTGCACCTCCAAACAAGGCCATCAAGCTGTGACCTGATGAACAGGTAGAAATACACTTTCTCGGTAGAAATGCCCCTGTGGGTTTCTATGACAGCACATCTTTCTTGGAGTAGAAAACCCTCATCTCTCTCTCCCTAGAGTGATTGGTGGGTTCAAACTGCTTATCTTTTCATCGGCAGCTGATTTTTGCACAACGACTGACCCCCGGATGGCAAATTAGGTAGAGACTGTGTTAGTCCAGGTTGGCTAGAGAAACAAGTTAATAGACAGTAATATGTGTATAAGAAAGAGCTTCACATAAAAGAGCAATTGAATATTGAGCTAATATCCCAGCCCAGTCTAGATCAAGCCCATAAATCTGATATTACCCTATATGCCCAATACCAATCTATAAAGTTCTCTTCAGACTCATGAAACACATGAAATAACACCGACTTCAGAAAGATCACAGGCCAGTAGGCGGAAAGTCTTGTGGATTCAGTGGTGGTAGAGGCATCTCAGCGTTAGCCGGGGTCTCTAGGTGGCTCTTGCAGCTCCAGGGCTAAACCCACCAATAACTCCATGTGTCTTGTTATCAGAAATAAGAAACTGAGAGTGTGTTTGTATCTTTGTCTGTGTCTGAAGCAGAGAATGAGCTATTTACCTTCATCGCACCTCCAAATGAGGTCATCGAGGCTTCACAAGTTGACACCAGATTAGGTAACTACCTCAGACACCAAGCTTTGAACTGAAAGGTTGATGTTTGAGCCCAGACATAAAGATTACAGCGTAGAATACCCTACAGCACAATTCTATTCTGTCACATGGGTCGCTGTGAGTCAGAATCAACTGGAAGGCAGTCAATGACAGCAAATTCTCTCTCTCTCTCTCTCTCTCTCTCTCTCTCTCTCTCTCATTCCCTCTCTCTTTGTGTGTGTGTCAGTAGTCTCTGAGGCCCAAGAGGGGAAAAAGTGTTCTTTTACATCCCTGTTGAGCCTGGTGCACAGAAACACTGCTTTCAGAAATACAGAAATACAGTACATGAATGAGTTCAGAAGGGAAAAATGCATTATTGGGGTTCTCACTCTTCCATAAACCCCAAACTCAACACACTGCCCCCAAGTCCACAGTGACTCAAAGTGGCCCTATCGGCACACAGCATTTCCAAGGGTGTGCATCTTTACAAACTTGGACTGCCATGAGCTGGCTGCTGGTTTCACTGAGTGTTTTCACCTCTGAGCCATCAGTGGTTCCATAATAAGGTCCATTCAATCTTAACTGACTCCTAGACTCTCTGAAGCATAGCGCTCTGGTGCCTGAGGCATCACTAAAGGTCTTCAAGAGCAACCTATCCCAGCAAAGGCCCCTCTTCCCAGTGCCATTTGAAGACCGAAGTGATGGAAGGCTCGCTGTCTTCTGAGGGCCTTTATTCATCTCTGCACAACTTAAATTGTCAGAAACTTGTTTCTTTTATTGAGCTGACAACTCTGGCTTCCTCCCACACAGTCTAGCTATGCCCTCAGGGTGCTCAGAGAATAAATACATACTTCCTCAGAAGATTCTTTTCTATTGATTCCAGGGCCACATCCAGGCCATATTTGAGTTCAGACTGAACTTGCTACTAGTTTTAAATCCTCTCTTCCACGAACCCTAAGAAGACATTATTAGAAACCCAATGGAAATGACTCAGAATAGCAAAATCAAACCAATAACTACTCACTTAGGATCTTCTGTTTAATCAGGAAAGGAGAGGAAACTATAAAGTGTTGACCACACATAATGTGCTGGCTAGTACACTGTTACTTCATCTAATTTAATTCGGCTATTCAAATAAAGGTCAACTTTTACCAGTGTCTTAGGCTAGATTCTCTAGAGAAATAAAAGTAGTGGGATGACAGATAGATAGATAGATAGATATAGATAAAGGAGATTTATGTCAAGGAAATGGCTCCTGTGGTTGAGGAAACTGCCAAGTCCCAAATCAGTGGGTCAGGTGTCAGACTGGAGGCTTCTCCTGTCTCACAGAGTTGAGTTGAGTTGAGTTGAATTGAGTTGGGGCTGACCCCAAATCATCAAATCCAGGGGCAGGCTTCTGGGTCATGGGGCTTTGAAAGCTGGGGAATCTCAAACTCTGTAGGTTGGGAAAGTTGCAAGTCAGAGGGAGTACTGAGAAGAAGAAAGCTTGGTCTGGGCATTCAAATACATTGAGTTAAAGCCGTCATTAGTAAACTCCCTTTTCAACTGCCTGGCTGGTCACATCAGATTACAAAATGGAGGAAGATTATACCATATACACAAAGCTACCAAGAATCCTGGCTTAGCCACGCTGTCACGTGTCCTTGAACCATCACAACAGGTAAGCTAATAAGCAAAGTTAAGGAAGCCAGCTGGCTCAGGAGCAAACGTATGTGATTTTACCTGGATTTGACTTCAGAGTTTTCAGTAATGAATGCATGGATTTAAAAGTTTAAAATGAGGAGGTACTCTTCTCTCAATAGACATTGTTGATTCTCATATATGTGTACTGCACAAAGGAAAAAAAATGTTCTTAACTCCACCTTCCATGCTTGTGGTTATAATCCCATTTCATCATGAACTGTCTTTGCTATGTTCTTGAGGCAAGGTTAAGGTCTCATGGGGTATGTCTTAAATCAGTCTCCTATGTAATATGAAAGAAATCAAATAAACACATTACATGTGAAAATTTGACATTGAATAAAGAAGACCCAAGAGGAACGTATGCACTCGAATTCTGGTGTTGACTAACAATATTGAGAGTGCCATGGACTGCTAAAAGGATAACCATCTGTCTTGGAAGATGTAGGTCTAGATGGCTCCTTAGAGACAAGGATGGCAAGATTTCATCTTGCATACATTGGACATGTTGTCAGGAGAAGCCAGGCCCTCCCTGGAGGAGCGCATTCTGTTTGGCAGGTGGAGGGGCAGTCAAAAAGAGGAAGGCCTTCAATAAGGTGGATGGACACAGTGGCTGCCACAATGGACTTGGACCGAGGAGCCATTGTGAGGACGGCACAGGACCAGTTAGAGTTCTGTTCTTTTGTGCATAGTGTCCCTGTGGGTTGGAACTGACTCAATGGCCTCTAAAAAACAACACAGAAGCACACAGAGATGGGGTAAGAGAGATGACCAAACCCAGGAAGAGCTCCAGAGAAGAAATAGCACAAGAGAAAAAGGCTTTGCTTCAAATCCAACACAGACAGAAAGCTTGCCCTAGAACAGCGGGTCTCAACCTGTGGGTCAAGACCCACAGGAGGGGCGAATGACCTTTTCACAGGGGTTGCCCTGATTCATAACAGGAGCAAATGACAGTTATGAAGTAGCAATGATAATAATTGTGTCATTGGGCAGGGGGTCCCCACCACTTGAGGAACCAAATGAAGGGTGTCAGCATGAGGAAGGTTGAAAAGCGCTGCTCTAGAACCAGTGCTCTGAACTCCAGCTTCCCGAACAGTGAGAACACGCTGCTGGTCATGGCCGTCCACTGGTGGTGTTTGTTTCAGCAGCCCTAGGACAGGGGCTCAGTGGCCTTCCACAAGAGTCCCCACTCATCTGCAAGTGCAGAGCCCTGGGTGGGTCCTGGGGTCCATGTCAGCAGTTCAAAACTGCCAGTCACTCTGTGGGGAGAGATGGGGATTTTTCACTCGTAAAAAAGTACAGTTGCAGAAAGCCACCGGGACAGTTCTATTCAGTCCTGTGGAGCAGCTATCAGTCAGAATTGGCTTGATGACAGTTTTCTACTTTAGACACACACGTATATGTGTTATGCTAAACGCGATGGCAGTTTATGAATCCTGTAGTTGGCTCTCCATCTTCACCATCCTCACCTCGGTCATGTGTCAGGTATACAATATGCCCTTTATAGATGATGCCTTGATGGCATAGTGGTTACAGGTTGGGCTGTTACCCCCAGGCCGGCAGTGTGAAACTACAGGCCACATCCTGGGGGGTTGACCAGGCCCTTGTATGTTTCTATAAAGAGTTACCATCTGGGCAAAACACATGGGTAAGTCTTCCCTGTCCTGTGTGGTGGACTGACTTGAGGCCATTGAGTTTGGTTTTATGGTATAAAGATATGTGTGTGTACATATATGTATGTGTGTATATGCAGACATATAGAGACATATATGTGTGTATATGTGTATGTGTGTATATATATATATATATATATATATATGAAAGGTAAGTTTTCTAGCCCATTGAGAAGTAGTCTCAGAAACACACAGGGACAGTTCTACTCTGTCCTAAAGGGACGCTAGGCATCAGTAGTGAGTCAATGGCAATGCGTTTGGTTTTTGAACACAGAGAGACAGAGAGAGACTTGCCCCAGACTGAGAGGACAGCATTTTATTTCCGTCATAGAACAAGTTAGCAGCAGGAGACCTATACCGGAGTCTGCCTGCTCAGTGCGGACCAGGGTCCATGTGTTATCCCCTGATGAGGATTCAAAGAAGCATGCCTGGCAGTTCTTTCACCTGAACATGTCCTCTCGACGTTGTCTGTGTGAGGGACTAAGCGCTGTCTCCTACCAGACACGCCCATTCCCTGGAGTGGTCTTCACACTTAGCAGGCTAAGGACAGCCACATGAAAAAGACATCTCCTTTTCTGTGTTGTCCATCTGCTTCCTCTCCTCACCTTCCCGTGAAAGAAGCCTGCTCATGAACGCATCTCCATTTCAAAGGAGCAGGCAAACAAAATGCTACCAGGCGCTGCCTCTCACAGGGTCAAAGACAGCCAGACAGGGCTTCTCCTGAGGCCCTGAGCTCAGCCGCCTTCCTCTCATCCCTAGCCCGTGAGGAGGATTAGAGCAGCTTGTCAGAACCATTTCCTCAGGACATGGCCCTGGGGTATGCGGGTGCTGAGTCTGCGGGGGAGGTTCAAACACCAGGACGCCCCAGCCAAAACAAACCACAGATGGGACCAAGTTGGCTGGAAGAGTGCCGGCCCTTCCCCATGGCCCTTCCTCACCTTCACCCCAGTTTCTCCTCCCTCTGTGGATTTGGGTTTTCTGCTTGTTGTTTTTCTTTCCTTTCATTTTATGATAGGCCGATTGTTTTTCTCCGACCTTCCCCTCACCCGTGTCAGTGACTGATGAGAGCGTCACAGAATTTCCTTGCAAGGCATTGGAATACCTTGCAAGACGATTGAGCCATGTGATAGAAAGCAGCAGAAGAAACTCCATTTTTTAAGTAGAAATATAAAAGTGACACTGGTGCCTGGCTCAAAATTGGCCAGAAGCCAGAACTAATAGATGGTCAGAAGAGCCACCCCCAAAAGTGTGGGGAAACCTGAAAAGGACTAGAGGAATGCCGCAGAAGTTCCAAATGATGTCAAAGGACCAGCTGAATTTATTATACAAACCCGGGTAAAGAACCTGACTTTTTAGAGCGCTAAGAACCAAGGAGACACCAACTCCTGCTCTCTCCAACTCTACCCGTGGGGAGTACATTGATGAAACCAACATTTATTGGTACGATGATACTAGAAGAATATGTGTGAAGAGTACTGTTAGAATTATTTTTGTCCTTATGCTCTGTGAGTTAATGTTAAAATAATTAGATTGCTCAATGTGTGTTTGCAATGACTAAACCAAGCATTTGGAAATGTCTAAGAGCATTGAGTAATTAATTTTTAATCGTGCCGCTCATGACAGTGACACAGGATGGAAAACCAGATCCAGAGCTGAGGGGAGAATTCAGAAGATGGGCAGCCAAGCCCCACACTTGGTTTTGTTTTTTTTTTTTCCTTTTTGGCCTTTGTTTTAGTCTGGGTACTTCCCTGAAACCTGTCCTACCCCACCCTCACCCCCGTGGATGACTCTGTGGGTGTTTGAAATACCAACTGCACCCCTCCTTGCCAGCCCCACGCTGACACGTTAGCATCACAGCTCCACAAACTGAAGGTAGGCAAATTTTCCTTGGAACATCCGGAATAGGAGATCAATTCTGTGGAGAACCAGGGCTCTGCAGAATGAAGTTTGTTCCCACCCATGCTAACCTCTGCTTCTTGCCCGGCTTTATTCTTGGTCAGAAATAGAGCTTCCCTCTTTCAGAGCGGCGTTCGTAGTTAGCCTGTGCATAAAGGAGGCCTACCCCACTTCCCGCCTGCGGTATCTAGAGGAGTCATACACCTGCCAACCACGCTAATATATTAATAGCAATAAAAAACGGGGCCTCTGTGGACCACCCCAGGCATGCTATTTACCATCAAAGAGGTCTTCAGTCTCTACCCACTGTCAGGGAAGAATTGGCCCCACCAGGAGTCCCCCTAATTCAGCATGAGAAGCAGTGAGCCCCAAGCTCCCAGGCCCTCTTGCTGGCAGCCTTGATCAGAATAATCCCAGAGCCAACAAGCCCTAAAGCGAGGGCACTGAGAGCCTCCTTCTCCACAGGAAAGCGCTGTGGGCCCCGGGCTAAGTGCTTCTGATAGGACATAAAGGATGACAAAGCATCATCCCGCAATCCTGGCTCCATATTGTGGAGGCAAACTGAGAATATGAGCATCAAAGGCAGTGTGAGAAGAATGGAAACACTGGGTCCTGCTGTCAGAAGGGGCCCAGACAGAGGACATTAAGAGGCAAAAAAAAAAAAAAAAAAAAAACCTCAAAACAAGACTTCCAGGGGAATGTCTGGAAATCTGTGGGGAGACTCATCCTGAGAATCTGTGAATTCTGGTGCCAGAAAAGATTATCGAAAGGATCATGGACTGCTAAAAGGAAAACCAGATCTGTCTTAGAGGCAAGGAAGGCAAGATTTCAATCGCCTTACGTATTTTGGACATGTTGTCAAGAGAGAGCAGTCTCTGCAGAAGGACATTATACTTGGTCACGTGGAAGGACAGCAACAAGAGGAAGGCCTTTAACGGGTTGGACTGACACAGTGGCTGCAACCATGGGCTCGAGGAGGGCAGGGGACCGGGCAGTGTCTCGTCCTGTCATGCACAGGGTCGCTATGGGCAGAACAGACTTGATGGCACCCATCAACAACACTCTCTTTTTCAGGAGCCCTGTTGGTGTTGTGGCTATATGCAGGGCTGCAATTTGAAAGGTCTGTAGTGGGAAAGCACCAGCCACTCCTTCAGACACCTCCCACCCCAGGGGCAATTGTAATGTCCCTTAGAGGTTCACTGTGAATTGGCGTTGACTCGATGACAGTGAGTTTGATTTTAGGGCCTCTTGTTTAGCTGTTAATATCATTCTGAAGACTGCTCCACACCTTCTTTCTACTCCCCTAGAGAGTTATAGTCACAGATACCCACAGGGGCAATTCGACCCTGTCCTAGAGAGTCACTCTGAATCAAAATTCACTTGAAGGAACTGGGTGAGTGACAAGTGAGTGAACATTCATTAAAGGAGCAGACAACCTCCTCTATCTCCTGTGCAACAGCTGGTGGATTTGAATTTCTGACCTTCTGAAAACGAAACCACAGATTTCTAGACCTCCAGTAAGGTTAAGGTAGTTAAAGAGTGGATGGTTGGAGTTGATAGCTTGAACCAACTCAAAGGTGCCTTACAAGCGGACCAGTGGGCTACTTCTTGAAACAACACCAAGCCTTGAAAATCCTTTGAAGCACTTTTTTTAATCATTGTATTGTGGGCTCATATAATTCTTATCACAACCCGTAATACATTCATTGTGTCAAGCACATTTGTACATTTGTTGCCATCCTCAGCCTCAAAACACTTGCTTTCTACTTGAGTCCTTGGTATCAGCTCCTCATTTTTTCCCTTCCTACACGCCCCCCTCAAGAACCCTTAATGATTTATAAAGTATTGCTATTTGTCATATCTCACACTGTCCAACATCTCTCTTCACCCACTTTTCTGTAGTCCGGCCCCCAGGGAGGGGGTTATATGTAGAACCTTATAATCAGTTCACCATTTCTACTCCATCTTCCCTCCACCCTCCTGGTATCAGCACTCTCACCACTGGTCCTGAGGAGTTCATCTGTTTTGGAATCCCTGTGTTTTCAGTTCCTATCTTTACTAGAATACATGTTCTTATCTAGCCAGATTTGTAAGGTAGAATTGGGATCATGAAAGTGGGAGGAAGGAAGCATTTAAGAAACAGAGGAAAGTTGTATTTTTTATTGTTACTATGCTGCACCCTGACTGGCAGGTCTCCCCTCTGCGACTCTTCTGTAAGGAGATGTCCAGCTGTCTAAAGATGGGTTTTGGGTTCCCACTACACACTCTCCCTCATTCAACAGAATGATATGCTATTCTGTTGAACAATTATATGCTTTTCTGTTCTTTGGTGCCTGATACCTGATCCCATCAACACCTCATGATAGCACAGGCTGACGTGCTTTTCCATGTGAGTTTTGCTGTTTCTCAGCTGGATGGCTGCTTGTTAATCTTCAAGCTTTAAGACCCCAGACATTGTGTCTTTTGGTAGCTGGGCATCATCAGTTTTCTTCACCACTTTTGCTTATGCACACATTTGTCTTCAGCGATTGTGTCAGGAATGTGAGCATCATAGAATTCCAGTTTAATAGAGCAAAGTGTTCTGCCACTGAGGGAGTACTTGAGTGGAGGCCCAGTGTCCATCTGCTCCCTTAATACTATAATATCTACTGTATCAATACCTATATACATATGCACATAGATCTATGTCCCCGTCATCATATATAAATATATTTACATATATACACGCCTGAAGTTAGACCTAAAGCACAATTCTATTCTGCACACATGGAATTAGAATTGCCTCAGGGACAGCTAACAGCAGCCATACTATTTTTAAGTGTTTTATTTTTTACCATATTAGAATGCATTTGGATGTATATATATTAAAATTTGGAATGAGAGATTAGGCAGTCACAGATGGGAAAACATTTAACCAAAGGCTGACAGTTGTTGTTGGCAAGGGATATTAGATATATCATGACCTGTCAGAAAAATCAACAGATACGGGCTAGACGTATAGCTAGAGTGCTTCTTAGTAAGGATGGTGGTGAAACTTGTCTCTCACACATCATTCAGACTCCATCTCATGTGGGTCCTGTCCTTGGAGAAGAGCATCATGCTCCGTAGAGTCCGAGAAAAAGAGGAAAACTCTTGAGGAGACGGATTGACACAGGGACTGCAAATATGAGCTCAATCATAGCAAGGGTTGAAAGACGGTGTAGAGCCTGGCCATGTTGGGTTCTACTTGTAAGGGGTCGTGGGACTGTGTTAGAACCCACTCCATAGCACTTAAGAACAGGATGTGCTCATCAAGACAAAAATGGCCTCAGTTAAAATTTCAAGGGCTAAAATGTCATTATTGCATAGGAGTGAATTTGCTTAGGCGGGTGGAGACTTGCAGAGTAAGATGTGAGAGTAAACCATCTGAGTTGGTGTGATAGTAAGATATATTTAAAACAACCCCTGAATGAGTTACAGTTCTAGCCACAGGGTTTCCTTTATTTAATAAGATGTAGATGAAATGTTAGTACATAACATTTTTAAAGAACAATAATAACAGAATGCCTAGAATGCTTAATTTTGGTTATTATGGATTATGCTAAACACACACAAATGATTTTTTTTTTGCTGTTCTCCAAAACCAAAGGCAAATATACTGGAATAATTTAACTCCTGTAATAAACAAAGGAGGTAGGATATAATAATAACTCTAAAATAGCAGGAAAATAGACTCATTTTTAAAATTGGTCTTTAGCAGGTGTAATGAAGAAGATAAATTTGAACAATTAGGAACTAATGAATACTGTGTAAAAATTGCTATTTACAAAGAATAAGTGAGAAGATGCTTGGAAAACATAGATATATATTAAGCAATAGATCTGAATGACAAATGCCCTTGGCTATTAAGGAAATTAGTCAAGAAACTTAATTAACTTAAAATGATTTTTCCAAACTGAGAGTAGATTAGATACTGGCAGCAATAAAGTTCTCATCTTCAGAAGAAGTTTAGGTAGAATGAACTCCAAAATTACCAGGTGGTAATTTTTCCACTACTCATATTAATCATTAGTAAAATATATCAGTGATAATAAAAATTCAATGTATAAAAATGTATTGTCCTCAAGACCATTGTAGCCAGAAGCATAAAAAAAGAACACATTTACTAAGATAACATTTCTCCTTCCATCAATATCCCTGAAACAAAACTAAAGGAAAAACAAAACAAATTTGACATTAGCTGTGGAATATGTATTTTTGTATAATGCTAGAATGTGAGAACTCAAACATTCACTTTCCAAATTGCATTTAATTGATTTGTTTAGAAGTTCAATGATATAAATTGAGACTCGTCCTTGGCAAAGAAAAAACTGCTAATTATCTTTACTTAAGAGAACTGTCTAGTGGCAGATCACAAGAGTTGACCAGGGGGCTAATCTCTATTAATCTACATACAATACTGTTGGTCTCAGACTGCCAAGAGGCAGCCTTTGAACAGAAGAAGGAAATCTTGTATTAACAAAGTCATAGACAACAGTACAGGGTATAGACTAATGAAGATTAGTCCATTCTTGTGATCCATCACTAGACATTTCTCTTAAATAAGAATAAATAGTTTTCTTTTGCCAAGGCCAAGTCTTGATTTAGATTAATGGGAGCACTGGTAACAGAATGGGCTATAGACTCTGTTGCTGACTACAAGGTTGGCAGTTCAAACCCACCACCAGTTACTCAGAAGAAAAAGGAGGCTTTTCACTCCCAGAAAAATGTATGGCCTTGGAAACCCATAGAGGCAGTTCTAGTCTGTCCTACAGAGTGACTATAAGTGGGAGTCAATACAGTGGCAGTGAGTTCGGGATTTATGGACTATGGTTTAAAATCAAGAAAGATATGCATCAGGGTTGCATTTTTCTACCATATTTCCTATAGTACGTCAGTCATCAGAGAAGCAGAGTTCTATGGAGGAGAACATGGCATGGGGATGGGAGCAACCTACCATATGCAGATGGACACCTTCCAGTGGATGGAAAGGAGAACCTGGAGAAGTTGCTGCTGATGACCAAACTCCAGAGTCACCAGTCTGGATTAGACCTTAACATGAAGACAACAGAAATTCTCACAGCGGAGATATAAATGACTAAAATATGACAGTTGTTAAATATTTCATTTTAGTTGGATGCACAATCCACTCCCATGGAAGTATAATGCAGGGAATCCAAAAACATTGTACTTAAGGCAGATCTGCTGCAAAAGACCTCTTTAAAGATGTTATATTGAGGACTACGGTGCACCTGACCCAACCACAGTATTTTTCAAGCACCTTAAGTGCATGCAAGAGGCGGCAGTAGAGAAAGAAGAGGAGAGGAGAGTTGGTGTATGTAGATTATGATGATGACAAAGAGGATCGCATGAACCATGGGATGCCAGAAGATGGAGCTAATCTCTCCTGAAAGAAGTGCAGGCAGAATGTTCCTTGGAAGAATGAATGGCAGAATTTTGTCTACTGAACTTTTGACCCATCCCTGGAGGAGGACATCATGCTTGGTAAATTAGAGGGTCAGGAAAAAAGGGAAGCAGCTCAATGACCCGGATTGGCACAGTAGCCGGAACGCTGAGCCCTTATGCCACAACAGGGAGAGAGGGTCAGGTCTGGACAGTTTTTGCCTCTCTCGTACATTGGCACACTACAAGTTGGTGCAGCCTGGACGCCATCTAACAATCAGAATAATACTGTGGACTAATGATGTCAAGACTGAACACTGAGACATTTGGTTATATTTAAGCTGGAAGAGGAAAACTTCCACTGCACTGGGAGTTTGTGGTTATGGTTGGTGTGGGTAGAGACAGAGTACATCTAAAAAGCAAGGGAGAAAGTGGGGAAATTGGAGACAAGTATTTAAAAAGAAACAAGGTGTCTAATGAAGATAAATGGTTGAGCAAAAGCAAGTAATCAGGGCAAGAAGGATGTTCCAGCGCTTGTGGCCGTCTTGATGAATTATTCACTAGAACGACACGCAGGTCCCACAGTCCCACGGGGAGTGCTCTGCAGGGTCAGCATAGGCAGTGGCTGTGCCTGCCTGGACTCTGTGCACACTGGGCCAAGTCAGCAGGGATCAGAGTGGTGCAGGTCTGGAGCAGCTGCTTCCAAAAGGAGAAAAATAGACACTATTTAATGACCACATTTTTGGACAGAAAATGAGGTGCACATAGTATGGATAGACAAAAGAAGTGCAACCTTGTGTAAGAGATGTCTGCTGGTGTAGTTGGCCATTCATAGACCACAGTCAGTGTTCAAACCCACTATTTTCTCCTTGGGAATAAGATGAGACTCTCTGTTCCCATAATTATTTTAACTCTTGGAAACCCAGTGGAACAATTCTGCTGGGTCCTGTAACTTTACTGTGAATCCTTATCAAGTGCATGGTAATGCACTGGCTTGTTTTTCACCTTGTCTCTTGCTGAAACTACACGCTTTTGGAAAGTCGTTTTCATGCTTAAAACTAAGAGAGGCTTTCTTTTTTTCACATCTTTTCTCTACCCAACGCACCCTCTACCCATGGATGAGACTTTCAGTGCCACTGTGTTTATGTTTTTCCAGATGGAAAATCAAGGTGATTTGTTAAAGACCTAGAGCTTTCACATGGAAAAATTCTTCCCCAATGTTCAAGTTATGAACCCATAGCTGATGAGTTGATTCTGACTCAAGCAATGATATAGATATATTATTTACATAGTTATCTATTATATGTATGTGTGTATACATACACATGTGTATGTGCATAGGCATACACATGCATACACACATCCACATATGCATGTGTGTATCTTCTCCCCAGATAGTAGCATAACAATCAGTAGTCACCAAGTGGGTTCTGACTCGTGGCCACCCCGTTTGTGTCAGAGTAGACCTGAGCTCAGGGTTTTCAGTGGCGGGTTTTACAGAACTAGATCATCATGACTTTTCCCAAGGCACCTCAGAGTGGACTGGAACTGGTAACCTTTTAGTTTGCTGTCCAATGCACTAACCCTTTTAGACCACTCAATGACTCTAAAACACATGCATGGGCCCATTTCCAACACTTTTGTGTCTCTTGACACTGCACTGGCATAACAGGTTCAGAGTCATCAAACCAAAACCAGCCCCACTGCCATGCAGATGATTCAGACTTCTCATCAGCTGATACGGCAGCTAGAACTGTCCTAAGGAACTTCTGAATTCACAGATCTTGACCAGAGCAGACTGCCTCACGCTTCTCCCACTGAGGAGCTCATGGGTTCAAACTGCTGACCTCATGTGTAGCAGTATGGTTCTTAGTCTCCTGCGACACCGTGGGTTCTTTCAGGGAAACAGGAATAAATAATAGCCTGACCTCAAATGCAGCCACACGCATTCAGTTACATATTGTCTACAGCTGTGCCTGCTACTAAGGCAGACGTGAACAGTCAAGCAGAGGCAATGTGGGCACAAGACCTAAAATATTTACTTTCTGAAGCCGACAGAAAACAGTTGCCAGTCCCTGATCTAGGAGCAAAAGAGTGGAGATGGGAAGGAGGAGGAAATACTTCAGAACTATCAGGAACTAAACAGTTAATATTTATGACTGATCAAATGTGGGACAAGAAAGAAAATCTATTATGTCTAATATGGGCTGATTCATAGATTATAAATAAATGCAACTAGACCTAATAGCTTTATAAATACTCAGCTCATAGGCTATTTCTGATCAACACAGCTTGAGATGAAATACAAATAAGAACATACTGAAAGATCCTTGTGAAAGCATCAGTACACGGGGCTAAGGACAGAGATTCAAAGAGCCATGATTTTATTTGGAATCACCATTGGAATTCCAACTCAGCGCAGTAATCTGGGACAGAGAACTCTTCCATGGCATTTCTGAAGGTGTGAGTCTTTACAGGAGCCCCTGCCACAGCTTTCTCCACAGAAATGCAAATCCTTCAACTACAATACTCGATTTTCTTTTTTGTCTGCACACATCTCATCGCTGTCAGTGGCATTAACTACATATCGTGGGCTAATCCTTCCAAGTCTCAGTTTGCTCATTTGCAAAAACCTGACCTAAATTATCTCTAATGTCTAAAAGTTCAAACATTAATGATTCCAGATGACCACGGCTTTCAATTAGACTGCAACAAAGGCAGGGGGAGATGCAGTAGTTGAGCTGTCTGTGTGTCTGAAAGGTGTGCAGCATTGAAAGAGGGAGAGAGAGGGTGAGAGGGAGAGACAGAGAGAGAGAGAGAGCCAATCAAAAGGCCCAAAGTGAAGCACTTGTCCAGGAATAAAGTTTAGAAGGCTGAAGGGTTAGGAGAGAAGACTGGCTGGAAGCAGTGAATACCTGGAGAAGGTGAGAACGGTGCTGGGGACTGCAACCAGTGTCACAAAGTAACCAAATGTGGTCTGAAAGCCAGTTTGCTCAGCAAACTCTCACCTAGAACATACTAAAAAGATACTTAAAGCAAAATGAAAGGAAAGAAATAGAGAAAATCTTTTGATGAGTGAGCTACCACTGAGAGTGAGATATCACTGAGGGTAGAAAGGGCATTTTCAGAAAAGGGAACTAAGGGTAGAGGAAGACATACATTCCAAACCCCACATCTTACTCACTGTCATTGAGTTGATTTCCATGTCTGACTTGAAACTAGACTGGACCTAGGCTATGACAATTGGGTCATACTCTACAAAGGTCCAGACTGTGCCTACACCTCTGGGCTTGGTCACACCCCTCGTGCACAGAGGCTCATCACCTTAGAGGCCCACCACAGGGCCTCCCAAGTGCTGCTTCTCCTATCCCAACATGAAGTGCCATGCCGAGTAGTAAGTTGCTCACACCCACGGGAAAGATTGAAGCAGATCCACTGAGACATCGTCTGTCTTGCTCCACTGTGTGGGCCCCCAATGATCTGAAGTCACTTCCTTCTGAAAGTCCCCTTTGCCCAGAATTTCTCTTCTCATGTCCTGGTTGACAGGAGAGAGGAAGGGACGGTTGTCAATTGAGACTTGTAATGGGTTCCAAGAGATGGGGAGGGTGTCGGCATCAGGGAAGTGTTGGAGCCTCCTTATTTCAGCATATAGGCATTTGCATTTAAAACCCAGAGCACAGACATGGAGAGTCAGGATCAATTTTGCCTTGAATCAGTTGGGTAGGTTTAGAGCCAAGGCTCTTGGCAGCCAAGACGCCTGTTAAGGGAGATGATAAATTGAGTCCTTGAGTCCTTGGCAGAGGAGCTGACTTAGAGATAAGAGATAAGAAAATTAGTTTGCAGTAGAATCTCTAATGATTAGTTAGGATGGAAATCAGAAGGCCTTCTGCTGTCCTGATTACATTTTTCCTTATTATTATTATCTTGGCAACTTATTTGGTACATCAGCATATTTTGCAACTTTCTCCCGGTCATTCCATTCAGTAAGATCTTTTGCTTGAGTGAGCAGTAAATAACAAGGCAAACCAGGGACAATTAACAATTACTGTAGCCCTATGACTAATGAAAATTCTTACATTGCATTTCGGGGGGAAAATGTACTTATTAGCATGCCTGTGGGGGGTAGGTTAATGATGCTATTTTAAGTTTGCTCCGGAGGAACTGAAGTGGAAGAAGCAGCCTAAGGTTATTAGTGACACTGGTAGGTGATGGTCACAAAAGCCTTGGGGCATAAAAAAGGAGGTCGTGATGGGGAGGTGACCAGCATGGGATTGATGCAGCATCCGTGACTCAGCAAATCCCAATCGCGACCTGGTCCCTGATGACCAGCTTCCGACTCATGGTGCCCTCAAGTGTGAGACAGAAGAGCTTCTGTGTAGAGTTTGTGGACTAGGACCCTTACAGATGCAGATGGCCCAGGTCTGCTCCCAGGAGAAAGAGATGGGTGGGTTTCCACAGCAACTTAAGGTTAGCCGCTGAGGCTTCTTAGATCCCTAGGCACAGGTTGCTCTTTGAAAGGAGTCCTCGTGGCATAGTTAATTGTGCTTTGGGTTGATAACCACAAAGTCAATGGTTCACGTCCACCAGCCACTCTGTAGAGCAATTCAACTCTCTCCTGCAGGATGGTAAGGAGTCAGAATTGACTTGATGGTTGTTGGTTTGACTTTTGCTGATTGTTTGTCTGGGATGCTAGATACTGAAGGGCTTTCTGTGTGTGTCATCGAAGAGTTATCCTAACCAATAGATTCTGACTTGTGGGAAGGACTAGAACTACCCTGTAATGTTTCCAAGACTGAGATCTGTACAGAAGCACCCCGCCCACTCACCCTCCCATAGAGAGCCTGGGAGGTTCCAACCACTGTCATTTGGTCTATCAGCATCCTTCCCATCCTACTAGAAAATAGTGAGCAGAAGTTTGACCTGGTTCCAGCAGCCATCTGGAAAACAGAAAGAATCATGGAGGAGATAGGGTCAAGGTTAGGGCATGACAAAGCTTTTGTGAGAGATCCTAAGGACCTGAACTCCGGCACTGGCCATGGCTCTGGAGAGATGAAGCAGATGATGTGAAACTCGTGTTCACAGGTCAATCGGATAGGAGCCCTGATGGCAGGATGATTAAGGACTCAGCTGCTTCAAACCAGCTGCTCCTGGGGAGGACTATGTGGCAGTCTGCTTCTGTAAAGATTTACCGTCTTAGAGACCCCACGAAGCAGGTCTAGTCTGCCCTACAGGATCACGGTGGGGTAGAATCAACTTCCTGGAACATAACGATGAGAGACAGAGAGAACAGATGGGAGGCAGAAGGCAAGAGAAAGGGAGGAGACTAAGATGATGGCCAGGGTTCTGGCGTGGAGAACTGGCTGGGTAAGGAGTCTGAGGTGAGAGAGGAAACAGGAGGGAAATTGATTAGGATGTTGAGAGGTGGGTCCAGCAGGGGCAGAGAGGGACAATGTCTTTATTTGAAAATACAAGATGTCTTCAAAAACTTGTGGAAATATGGCATCATCTATTGATTCCATTTCTCCGTCGCCTTTTTGCAGCCCCCTCGTAAGGTAAGCTTGCAGACACTGTCCTTGACACTTCATCAAGCATGAGTCTGATCCTCAGGGAACACAATTACTCTTCAGAATGAAGCACTTGGGAAATAACATTATCTCTTTTTGTCTGTACATTTTGACTTTGGATTGTTTTTTTTTTTAACCTGCATGCCTTGAGGTAATGCGATGATCATAAGAAGTACTAGGAAGAGAAGCAGTCCAAGATCAAGGTGTGACACTAGTCAGGATACAGTGTAGCAATGATGAAATATGCAACTTTCCTCTAGTTTTTAAATGCTTCCTTCCCACGCCCCCACACCCTCTATCATGATCCCAATTCTACCTTACAAATCTGGCTAGACCAGAGGATGTACACTAGTACAGGTAGGAATCAGAAACATGGCCAATCCAAGACAGATGATTCCTTTAAGACCATCTGGAGTGAATGGCGACACCAGGAGGTTGGAGCTAAGATGGAGTAGAAAGGGGGAACCAATTATAAGGATCTACATATAACCTCCTCCCTGGGGCACAGACAACAGGGAAGTGGGTAAAAGGAGAGGTTGGATAGTGTATGATATGACAAAATAATAATAATTCATAAATTATCAAGGGTTCATGAGGGAAGGGTAGCAGAGAGGGAGTGGAAAAAGGAGTAGCTAATGCCAAGGGCTTAAGTAGAAAGCAAATGTTTTGAGAATGATGATGGCAGCAAATGTACATATGTGCTTGGCCTACAATGGATGTATGGATTGTGATAATATTTGTATGAGCCCCCAATAAAATGATTTAATAATAATAAAAAAATCAAGATGTGTCTAATGATTTTTGAAGCAAGGCTCCCTGGTGACATTAGTTCATTATGAGCTGAAACTTGACTTGATGGCACCAAACAATAACAATAACTTTTCTAGAACCTGATCAACAGGAAGGACAACACATGGAATTTTTTCTCCCATCTTTTCTTTGTTTCTAGTGGTCTCTTTGAACATGGTTAGCATTTGTCTCCTTCCTTCCAGGAACCACTAGGATAGAATGTTTGTAAGTCACAAGACATGAACCAAAACAAAGAATGAAAGTGATAGGCTTACGGAGGAAAGGCCAACCACACAGGATCCCTGGGTTCTGTTCTAGGAATTTATTCTTACTCTATGACCATTTTTGCAACAGATAAGGAGATACTGAGGGGTTCAAGTCAGGAAAGGTCTGCATCACGGCTGTATCTTCTTACCATTCTTATTCAACCTGTATACTATGAAAATGATCCCAGGAGCTCCACTGTTTGAAGAAGTAAGGCATATCTGGATTAGAGGAAGAACCCTTAACAACCTGTGATATGCAAATGATACAACCTTGTTTGCTGAAAGCCAAGAAGACTGGAAGCATTTACTGGTGAACATCAAAGTTTACAACCTCCAGTGTGGATTACACCTCAACAATAAGAAAATGAAATTCTCACAACTCACTAATAAGCAACAACGTGATCAACAGAGGGGGAAAATGAAGCTGTTACATGTGTACCTTTCATGAGGATTCACAGAGTAGCAACTCAAGAAATCAGACAATATATTCCATTGGATAAATCTGTCATATAAAACCTCTTTGAAGTCTTCAAAAGCAAACTTGCCACTTTGAGGACTGTGACATACCTGAATCAAGACACAGTATTTCCAAATATCTCATCTGTATGCCACAGCTGGATAATGAATAAGGCAAACCAATGAATAAGCGATTTAGTTGAAGTGAGATCTTGGCAAGAATATTAATTATACCATGGACTGTCAGGAAAATGAGCAAATTAATCTCCGAAGAAGTACAATCAGGACGCTGCTTAGAAGCACAGTGGTGAGACTCAAGCTCATGTACTGCGGACAGGTTGTTGAGAGGGGCCAGTCTCTGGAGAAGGGGCTAGCACTTGGTCAAGTGGAAGCTCAGAAAAGCAGAGGCGAATCATCAAGAGGACGGGTTGACACAGTGGCTGCCACCATGGGCTCAGCATCGACCCGATTGGGAAGCTGGCCCAAGGCCTGGCAGGGTCGCTTTGTGTTGTGCAGGACTCCTAGGGGTCAGGCTCCACTGAGGTCACCTAACAGTGACGTCAACGAGGGGTTTGACCAGACCTGACACTCAGAAATAACTTAGCACAATGTCTTCTCATGATGCATATTCAGGGAAATAACATTTCTTCTCCCTATTTTAGGAGATTCAGGAACATACAACAGCTTACTCACAATAAAACTGTAATTAAATGACTAGTAAAAATCCACTTGAACCACACCAATTCCTTTTGCACTGATTTGCCCTTGACAACACTTTATGCATTTCCTTCTGGTCCTTCTATTTCTGATCAATGAATCAAGAGGACTGGAATGTGATAACTGGGGCTGTTTCATATGTGCATTTTAATTGGAGAAAATTTGATTGAGGCAGGGTCTTCTAGTAAAATCCCAAAGTTAATTACTGTTCAGTTTTGAAAAAATAAAATTAAAAAGCAAAAATGTTAGTCAAATTTTGATCACTCTATTCTGGTTTGGCCTGAAAACATTTTTGTTTTGTTTTGTTTTGTTTTTTGCTTGTTTTGTTTTCAAATTTTAAAAAGTCCCTATTTCTTTGAAATATTCTAAATGAATCCTTGGTCAATAACATACAGGGTAATTGTGCCACCAAGTGGTATTATAATAGAATCATTTTTAGTCCTGTTTTGTTTTTTTCTGACATGAAGGAATTACAACCTGGAATTATTGTGACATTATATAGAGATATATTGGTTTGGGTAGGGTGTGTGTGTATGTGTGTGTGTGTGTGTGTGTGTGTGTGTGTGTGTGTGAACTCGGGCCCTAACAGAGTGTAGCCGTGCAGTTATCATTTCTGTGATAAATACTATCTGGGTCTGCAGCACCTCAGCAGAAAATGTGGGACAGTGCATCCCATTACATCATGTGTTGTGACATGGGACATGGGCACAGAAGTGTGTGAGCATGCAGGTGTGTGTGAAGCAGCACACGGAGCAGGGGAGCTTCTGAGTGGGAATCACACCAGGGCAAAGATTTGGCGGGGTGGGAGTGTGGGTGAGAGTTGAGAGGAGCGCATAAGCACTAGACAGGGTGCCGGAGACACTAGGTGGTCAGCTGTGCACCCAGGTCTGGGAGTCGCAGGCACAGGCCTCCCTGGAGCACCTCCCCTTTGCAGGGAACAGCCGTGCTCCAGGTTGGAGGATTTGCCCAGAATGCCCGTCTGAGGTGGTCTGCAAGGGGAAATTGGTCTTCAAGATAGATGGATTAAGTGATGGTAAGGAGGCCTGCAGGCTCAGCAAGCAGTTTGTGATCCACCACCAATCTCAAGGTTGGAGGTTCAAAGCTGTGCAGTGAGGCCGGGGAGCTACTTTACAATAATGCGAGCACATAAAGGCCTGTGAGTCTGCTTTACAAAGTGGATCAACTTGGGTGCAAGCTAGTATGGGTGTCCCCTGACAAAGTGAACATGGTGCCGAGTTCAACCTTGGCTTTGAACTTTGAGTTCTATCTAGGAGTAATGTAAAAAGCAGTATCATGTTTTCCCCAAAACAAGACAGGGTCTTATATTTGTTTTTCCTGAGGAGAACACCCTAGGGCTTATTTTCAGGGGATGGGATATTTTTTTAAGTACGGTACAACAATCTGCATTTATTCAAATATAGTTAAGTCATCTTCTTCTGGAATGTCATTCCAACTCTCTGTTATAGGTAAGCTTGTGGTGCCAAATGGCCAAAGACGATAGATAGGTCTGTTGTGATGACATGGCCAATGAACACATGCAATCAATTGAAGGGCAGAGATAGAAAAGGCTTGGCAAGCCCCGCACTTGCTCTTGGATCTTCAGACCAGAGAGCTGCCTTGTTCATCCCATGCCTCGACCTCCAAGCAACACTACCCGTGGGACCCCTAATCATGGACTGTATAGCTGTGAGTTGAGGTTCCTTCAAGCCCTACTTCGCCACGCTCCTGGGATATACATCTCTTGAGCTGGGGACTGTCGGACTCTGTCATCTGGCTGACTGTTGGTGACCTGCTCTGCTGTTTGCTGCCTGCGACCAGATAGCCTGGATTGCTCTACAGAGGACTACTCAGCAGACCTTGAGACTTGAAGGACTGCTGGTCTTCTAGCTGTCTCATGCAAGTGAGTTGCACCAAGCAATTTGTACTGTTTTATAGATAGTTAACACTTTCTTTCTTATCTTACATACCCTTCTCTCTATATAGATATATAAAGAGAATTACTAGTGTCCTGGTTTTATTTCTCTAAGAGAACCCTGCCCAATACACTCTCCAAACCCCAAATTCCATCCTGAATTTCTTGGGCCCAATCTCATGTCGAGCAATAGAGCTCTCATTAAATGAGCAGCTCTTATCCATGAAACCTGCTCGGAATGCATTGCTAACAACACCGCCAGTGATTTTATCCCATGAAGTTTTCACCCAAATCACCACCTCTCGCAGGCTAGGCTTCACAAAGTTTCCACGCTGATTTCTTGTCATTCTGTTTTCAATGTAGTCATTAATTTTCATGTGCAAATGGTTTTCAAATGGCTTGTTTATTGCATATTAAGATTCTGCAGATAGGTCACGATGGGGCAGATGAGAAGGGCTGCCCATCTTCGTCACTGCTCTATGATGAAGTGGATGGGTTGTGCAGATGTGCTGTGTAGCCACGCCCATCACTAGGACTTATTTTCGTGATAGGGTTTACCAGTATATTATGCAAATGCTTAGAAATTCTGCTAAGGCTAATTTTTATGGTTAGGTCTTATTTTCTGAGAAACACAGTACGTGGAGGGGCTCTTTCCAGCTCTCAAGTTTGGTTTTCATCAATTCTGCAGACCTTTCAGTCACTAGGTCTCCCAGCTGGAATCTGAGGCTGTGGTCCTGGGGAAGGAAGAGGCATGAATGCATGCGTGCATGCATGCGTGCGTGCATCATTCAGCTCTGGATTTCAAACCAGATGGTTTTGGTTTGTTATAGGGTTTTTTCTTTTGTGTTCTCTTTTCTCTTCTCTTGTCTTTACTTCTTGGTCTCCAGAAAGCCATCTTTCCAATAAAAAAAGGGGGGAGGGAGAGTTTTTTCCCCCTAACTTTCAAGATTGAATTTTACATAAAAAGAATGAAAACTATAAGTACTTAGAAGCCAATCTAGGACTGCAGGGGACATGAGAGAATGTTGGCAGAGACAGATGTGACCAGGGACGGTGCTCATGTCCCTGAGAAGTGCCATAGTCCTGTGTCTCTCAGTCCCTGAATTCAAGGCCCAGCCCCATCCAGTGTGGCCCATGCTTATCTTGATTACATTTGCAAAGACTCTGTTTCCAAGCAAGGTCACGTTCCCAGGTATTGGAGGTTAAGGCTCTCCGGGTACCGTCTCAGGAGCCACAATTCATCCAGGCAGTGTGTGATCTGATTGGATGTGCTGCATGCTGCTGGAGAGGCTGAGATCCAGGGCGATGGTCAGCCTTCATGGGTTGTGCCTTGGTCTGCATTTTCCACCAAGTCACTTCCAACGCTCTGCACAGCCCTGTGTGACAGAGAAAAATGTTCCCGTGGAATGCTCATCCCTGTCATTCTCACAGAGGCATATTACCAGGATGTTTCTCACGTGGCCTGGCCGGGGAGGCTGCAACTGCCCACAGAACATGACTAGCCAAGCACAAAGCAGGGGGTAATGGAGGAAGAAGGCAGAAAGAAAGCCAAGACTACTTCTTCTGAGGGCCAAGGTCTTGTCTCAGAGCAGGGTGCAGAGCAGCCTGGAGAAGGGTGAGTGTCCTCAGGAGAGAGGTGCACCACCTCCACCTGCCTGCTCCCTTCATGCCCTTCATTCAGGACTTCATTCACCCCCACATTTAGACACCTGGGCAGTTCAAATGAACTAATCTTTTAAAAATAAGCTGCAAGGCAGTTAGCTGGATGCTGGCAAGCGGTGCAAGCTGCCCTTAGACGCCATAACGCAGTGGTTCTCAACCTTCCCAATGCTGCCAACTTTTAATACAGTTCCTCTGGTTTTGGTGACCCCCCCAACCATAAAATTATTTCCATTGCCGCTTCATCACTGTAATGCTGCTACCGCTATGAATCAGGCAACCCCTGAGAAAGGATCCTTTGACCTCCACAGGTTGAGAGCCACTGTAGGAAGGCATTTTGAGTCCCCTGCAGTCCCTCCTATGACTTTCTAATCACCCCCCTGGTAACCACTGCCCGTGGGACCCTGGAAGCACATGGGGCTGCTGACTCCACGGTTGGAACTCACTGCTCCATGGACCATGGAAACCACACACGTAGTTTCTGGCTTAAAGCAACCCATTAGCGTAGGGAGAAGTGTTTCCGAGACTGTGGACCTGGGCAGGAGTACAAAGCCTCATCATGCTGCTTCAGTGTGGCTGGTGGTTTCAAACTGCTGACTTTGTGGTCAACCCCCCAACATGGAACCCACACCACCACCAGGGCTTCTTCATGACGACGGCCTCCGAAATCCTACAGAGAAGTTCGGCTCCGCCCCAGAGCGCTCTTCTGTGTCCACGCCCTTGATGGCCGAGGGCTGCGCATGGTTAGCATCATCCTTCCCACATGCCACTGCGACCAAAGCTGGTCTTCTGTCGGTGACAGGGGGGATATGGACCCGAGCCCACTTTCCCCTTGACAGTGAAGTGTCAGGAGAGTCTAGCCCCTTTGGGGCAAACCTAATGCCCCATCAGTCTGTAGATATGCTCTTGCACTTAGGATATGGGAAAAACAAACTCAGGACGCCTTCAAGGTGACTGGGACACATAGTGACGTTTTGGGCAGAATAGAATGGCTCTTGGACTTCCAAGACTATAAATCCCTTGTAGAAGCAGACAGTCTCATTTTTCTTCCACGTGGCAGCCGGTGGGTTTCAACCACTGACTTGGTGATGAGGCGCACAGGAGAACCCAATATGCCACCAGGGTGGAGGACGCTAAAGAGGTTTCTTTAGTCCTCTTCCAGAAGGCCCTTTGGCCTGCTGGCTGAATAAGGCCTCTCCTCTCCTAGCTGAGGACTGACCTGCATATGTGTCAGGCTCCCATCAGGTTAGACCATCTGCCGCCCCCCACCCCCACCCTGACAGCTCGGGAAGGGGCTGTGAGCTCCTGCCCACTCAGGACAGCGGTCGCCAGGCTTCCCAGCAAGAAGAGCCAGGTTCTCAAACAAACCCCAGAGAGAGCAGGGAGCCCTGAGCTCCGAGACAGGTGCCCATCCACATCTTGGTCCTCCAGGTGGGAGTTGTTCCCAGCATCTGGAAGCGCAGATACCTGGGGACCTTGTTTACGGCTTCAGGTGGCAAAGGCCCACCAACAGGTGAGCAGCAGCGATCAGCTGCTAGAAAGCATGGAAGAGACAAACAGGAATGTCTCCGCTGACAAAGGACTGAGAAGAAGCCCATGTGAGGACAGTGCAGCCCTCCTCTCACTGGGAATGCTCCGCACGGCCTTGAAGGGAAGGAAATAGAGCCAGCACTGTTAGAAGCACCTGAGAGCAGCTTGGATTTCCAACCACGAAAGCTAGCTCTGAATAAAGAAAAGCTCACTGAACAATGAGGAATCTCAGCAGGAAAAGGTGAAGCAGTGGGTCCAGGGCAGAGCCCACCAAGGGATCATCACAGGGCAGACCCTTCCTGGTCACCAAGGAGGAGACTCTGTCCCAAGGACTGGAGCATGCTCAAGGTCATTTAATAGCTTAGTGCCTTCTGACATGTCAGGAACTGTCTACCTTACTTACCTCTTGGTACACAGGAGGAAGAACCCTTGGATACAGGAGGAAGGACCCTTGACAGCTTCTCCCCTCGAAGCCCTCTGTGCACAGAGATAGGCCAGAAGCTCAAGTCGATCCGACGTCAGCGCCTGGTACCTGTCTTATCATGTGTCCACTCTGTGCTGGGCTCAGGGAGTGACAGGTTGACAGGACACTGTAGGGAGAGCTGCCCTCTGCTGTGGGGTCAGTCTGACAGGATGATCGAGAAGCCACGAAATACTCTAGAGTTGGAGCCCATGCAAGTGAAGCAGTACAGGGGATGAGAAAGAGACAAAGGGCCTGTTCGGGCTAAAGTGTGGTCCTACCTCAGGTAGACAGGTGGATACATCACCCGCCACCCACCTTTCCCCCCTCCCCCCTGCAGAGGGGGGCATAGGTACAAATGGCTATCTTGCTCAGCTTCTACCTGGAAGGTTGGGGCTGGACTTCACCCAGAGCCATGAGAGACCAGGCAATCCACTTCTTCGTCGAGGACTGAAGAAGCTGCAGAATTCTGACACCGTGTGCCAGTGGAGCGGAGCCGCGGGGAGGCCATGGTTATGCGTGCAGCTGATCGCTGCCAGGTTGGCAGTTTGAAGCCGCCTGCTGCTCCTCTGGAGAAAAATGAGGCTTTCCAGTTCCATGAAGAGTTCCGTGAAGACTTGGAAGCTCACTGGGCAGTCCATCCCTGGCCTCTATCTCCGGAGTCGGAATCCACTCTAAGGCACTGAATGGAATTGTTGGCATGCACCAATGAAGATGGCTCTGCTTGGAGAAATAAGTGTGTGTGTGTGTGTGTGTGTGTGTGTGTGTGTTCCGAGGACTCAAGAACCACACCCATCCCCTACCACCCTCCCCACTGAACTCCCCTTGGCACACCCCCTCCCCACCCTGTGTATCTGGGAACAGCTGGAATGGAGGAAGAACTATATCTCCAGTTCACTGGGTAGACAAAGGGGGCAAATGTCTGAGTCCCTGTCAGGGCCCCACCCTGTCACCTGGCCCTGAGCTCCTTTGAGACCCTTTAAGGAGAGAGTCCTCGTGGCCCTCTGTGGGGTCAGACTCCTAATCACACAGCACGTGGTTGGCGGGTCAGGCCCGGAGAGAAAGATGAGGTCTTCTGCTCCCGTGAACATGAAAAGTCTCAAAACCCCTTATGGATCACCAACTCTGAAGAGACTCTGGTCAGTGGATATTAAAGACATCCTGAGATCTGGGCACAAAGAGCGTTTCCCAGATTGTCCACATGAGGGCACACAACTCCCATGGACTGTCTGCCCACTCATCCTGGCTTCCTTAGCAGCAGCTGTAGGTTAAGATCCTGACTGTGAAGGCATGATTGACAACCTGAGGGGGTGCTAAATGGGCTGTTGAACTGCCAGCATCTGCACAAAGAAATCTGAATCTGGCTAAGGGTCTCCCCCTGCACTGGCCCCAGCCCCTCGCTTCATGAACCTGCTTGCGCTCTGTGAGGTTTATTTAGGTGGCAAAGTCAAAATCACTGTCTTCACATCCATTCCCATGCAGAGCAGTTCTGCTGGGCAGAGAACTAGCCACTCTGTCAGTGTCCAGGTCAGCAAACCTTCATGGGAGCACACAGCCTCAATCTCCTCCCAGCAGCCACAGGGGGCTTTGAACCGCTGACTTTCCAGTTCATAGCCCAATGCCTAGCCCCCAGCACCAGCAGGGCTCCTTCCCAGGTGCCTCTCAGAGCCCATAAGGCCACTGTGAGGGCATGTTTGGGCAGCCAAGACCTTGCCATGGCTAGGCCAAACCTATGGAGCCCCCAAAGTCCCAGCTGAGGAAGGACTGGGCCTGAGCGTCCCCTCTTCTCAGGGCCTCACCCCTTAGGCAAAGTGGACTTGTTCAGGGCAGTGGACCTGGGGTCTGTGGGAGGCTGATGACTCAGTAAAGAAGAATTAAAAGAAATCATTAAGAAAAATAAATCACCAGGCACAGTAGCTGCAGGCAAAGGGAACCATGACTAGGACAGTATTCCCTAACTTACAACAGAGGGACTCTGGAAAGCCTATAATCCACAGTAGGAAAGCTACCACTTTGATAAGTTAAAGAAGTCCAAGTACAATGTTCTGCTTTAAACATCATCCCCTCCTGATTCTCCCCTACGGACGTCGCTGCCTTAAAGTGAGCACCTGACTGACTCTGTTATCTCCTCCCACCATGGCACCCATCCCCCCTCATACCTACCCCCAATGCAGGCATTAGGTTTCCTCACCTGTGGGCTCGGGGACTTTACTGTGGTGACCACACACCTTGTGATATATGTAACGCCTGAAGCTGCACAGCTACCTAAAATGCCCAAGGACTAAAGATTCTGTCTCTGCGCAGCCCTAGCTGCTGAGCTCATGGCCGCCCCAGAGGTGAGCATGCTACTGTGCAATGGGTCTGACTCCTCTCACTTACTCTCTCTCCTATCTTCTAACCATTCTGTATTGTCGCCCTGCAATTGCACCCACAGGCCCTGCAGGCTGTCAGAGGCTGGATGACGCTAACACAGAGACATTGCAGAGAAGCCGGCGTTGAAGAACAGAGCCGGCCTGGTCTGGCAGCTCCTCCTCTGGGCTAAAGATATCATTGGCAGTGGCATGTGCGCTTTGGATGGAAGCGCTGGTGGGGCAGTGATTGCGCACTGGCTGCAAGGTTAGCAGTTCAAATGCGTCAGCTGCTCCTTGGGAGAGAGGCGGGGTTGTCTCCTCCCGTACAGAGCTACCCTCTGGGAAACCCGCAAGGGGACTCTACTCTGGCTTACAAGGTACTGACTTGAGGGCAGTGAGTTTGGTTTCAGAGACTGAGCACTTGCATTTGATGCAACGTGTCGCTGAAGTTGAACAAACCTTCTAAACCTCCCATCCTGGGAAGTGGAATAGCAGCAACTGTTCATGAGACAGACATACAGAAACTTAGTACCCACCCCAATGCTGCCATCCTGCCGCCTGCTCAGGCAGAAGTCGCTGGGCTCTGTTCTCTCTTCCCTCGTTGTTACTGAGTGGTTCTGCTTGGCTCAGGCCAAGACCCTGCATCCAGGCAGCAGAAGAGCCACCAGGGGCCCCCTCGTTGAATGAGACATGCCCTTCCACAGCACAACAGTATTCCGGGCATTCTCCTGCCATCTCCCCAACCCTTTGGGGCTGCTCGCGACCCAACCTAGGCACCAGGGGCCTGGTGAGAGCTGGCCGGGGTACCACATGCCAGCCCGCACGGGGTCCCTGCCAGCGTCCATGGACCTCCATGAGCATCATTTGACAGCCCCGGGTGGGCTTCTGCTTCGACTCACAGACAAGCTAAGAAGCACCCGTCTTGAGGAAGATTGCTCAGCAAGCACAAGGAAGGCCTTGCTTCTCTGGCTTCCTGAGCACTCCCTGAGCACTTCCTGAGCAGTCCCTGTCAGGGACTGTAAGTTTGAAGAGAGGTTTTGATTCTGAAGGGCGGGGCTATGGAAACAAAGATGCCAGGCAGACCGAGAAGCAGGCTCTTGGATGGGGTGGCTATGTGCTAGAGGCGAGTGAGTAAGCTTAAGGAAGACCATGCTTCCCTGGCTGACTAAGTCCTTCAAAAACCGGCCGGCACCGTCTCAGGCAGCTGCAATGCACGCTGCACGCCACAAGCCTGCTGTTCGCAAAGCCTGTGCAGACGGAGTCCACCACAGAGGTTGCAGCTGCGAACACAGGTTTATTTCAGCGCTAGAACCCAGCCCGCACCGTGGGCAGTGGGAGCCCCGCCTGCTCACGGTGAGCAGACCCGGCCGCAGAACACCAGGCAGCGGGTGGCGCGGTGCCAGATGACCAGCAGGAATGGGTGGTCGGCACAGAAGCGCGGCATGGTGCGGGCACTACGCGCGTTCCTGACCACGGCCGTGGCCGCGGCCGCCTCTGTGCCCTCCTCGTTGACCTCGACGAAGCACTTGTGTGCCACCGTGGACACGGGCACGTTCTTTTTGGTGGACATGCCGGAGAAGTCGGCCTTGACTTCCTCAAAGGCATCGGTCATGCCCAGGCCCTGGAGGACAGGTTTCAGGTCGTAGCTCTCTGCCAGCTTCAGCCGCGGGAGGAGCAGGTCTGCTTTCCTGAGTTCCATCGTCTCGGGGTCTGTCCAAGCGCGCAGCTTCTCGTAGGTCAGCTCCTTTTCTAGCTGCAAGAGTGTGGGTCAAAAATCAACGCCGTGGGGCCACTCCCTGGCCTCACTCACTGTCCACATTCCCATGCACACTCATTGCCCGAGCTGCCCACTGCTTAGTGCCCACTCACATATTCACAGACCTTTCTTCCTGCTGCCCATGTGCCCACCCAACCCACACCACATTACCCACTCTGCCCACTGTTCATTCTGCTCACTCTTCATGTTCCTACTGCCCATGTGTCATCCCCCTACTCACTGCACTCACACTCACTGCCCACCTTGCCACTACAGTGCCCACCTGCATACTCACTGCACACTCAGCACCTGCCCGCATGCCCTGTTAGTCAGAATTTACTCAATGGCAGTCAGTTTGGTTTGGTTGGGTTCAGTTCAATTGAATTCCTTTTGGTTTAAGTATAGCTTTGGTTAGGATGGGTTTGGTCTGGTTAGGATGGGTTTGGTCTGGGTAGGATACCTTTGGTTAGGATAAATTTGGTTTGGTTAGGATGGGTTTGGTTTGGTTAGGATAGGTGTGGTTTGGTTAGGATAACTTTGGTTAGGATGGGTTTCGTTTGGTTTGGTTTGGTTAGAATAGCTTTGGTTAGGATAGATTTGGTTTGGTTAGGATGGGTTTGGTTTGGTTAGGAGGGGATTGGTTTGGTTAGGTTTGGGGGAGTGTACAAGAGTGAAATAACTAGAAACACCTGAGATAAGCAGAGATTCATAAAAAAGAACCAATGCCAAACAAACTTCAAATGCTAGAACCAATTGATGACATCTAAGTACATAACAGAAATGCATGCACACGTTCCCAAAAGACATAGGGTGCTGTCGGCCAGGGCTTACAGCTGCGAGACCGGTGTCCTCATCAGGAAGCAAAATGACCATGCTCAGCTCCTCCCCCGCATAGGGCAACTCCAGGACCTGCGCGTGCACCTCATCCACGTAGCCCAGCCTGAATGTGGCCTGCTTAAACATCATCTGCACGGTCTTCTTCCCCTGATGAAAACATGCAATTTGAGTGAGCTTCCTGAAAAAGGGAGCCAGGTTTACCACACCCCAGATGTGTCTAACTCAAAGAGCCTCCAGGGCACCAATAAGAGCTATTATTATTATTATTGTTATTATTACTGCACACTTGTAGATGTGAAGTCCTCATTAGGTATCCTTGTACTGAGTGCAAACGCCATTGTCTCAGCAGATCCAGCATAACCAGGGGAGATAGGAGGCTGTCACAAGCAAAGGCATAAAATGCTCCACACTATTTTGGAGAAGGTTTTGTGTCTTAGCTTTTAAGAAGATGCATTAAAAAGAATTATACACACACACAAACACACAGATCTTACAGTTACAAAGCATTTCTCCAAGTGCAGAAGAGGATTAAGTCATAGTCAGGCCTTCAAACTGAAATGGCACAGTTAGGACAAAAAACAGATGGACCAAAAAGGAGTTACATTTTTGTTGTTATTGCTGTTTTGGGGGGCTCTGGTGGTCATGGGAGCTACCCAGTTTTGCTCCTGGAGAGCTGCTGCTGGATTTGAACCACCAAGCCCTTGCGGGCAGTTCTGCACTCAACCACTTACGCCACCGGGGCTCAGCCCTGGGAGTTACATTTTTATTCCTAAAATGTTTCCCAGTTCTATCATTGGTGTTATGACTTAAATTTTCAAGGAAAGGGGACTTAGATAAGCTGCACAGGGATAGCCGTTATTAAAGCTCACAGAAAACCTATTTCATACTTTCCTTTCTTTGAGCAATATTCTATTATCAGGTTAATGTAGGCCAAGTTTGAAACCAACCACTGTTGACCTAAGAATGATCACATTCAAAAAGAAGTGTAAGGAAGTGTTGGCCAGGTGAGCTTCCCCATCTATTGACATGTGTGTTGGCTTTTGTGTACATCTGGACTGGAGCTTCGGTGGGCTCACACTGGCTTGGGAATCGCCGATGGAAGCCAGGGTTCATGCACACATTGCATAACCACCAGGATGCACTGCCTGTGGTGTTATGACTGGAGTCAGAGACCAGCAGCCTTGACTCTCTCCAGGATGGTAGATGCCTGTGCTGCTTGGCCTGGGGGCTGCTGTCCAGTGTCCTGCCAATACTATTCTCACAGCTCCTCCTGTTGGGGCGGTTGCTCCCCAACCATAAAATGATTTTCCTTGCTACTTCATTACTGTCATTTTGCTACTGTCATGAATCGGGTGACCGCTGTGAATGGGTCATTCGACCCACAGGTTGAGAACTGCTGACCTAGAGGGCCCCGTCAGTTAGAACGGACAGGGTGGCAGTGGTTTGGCTTTTAGACCTTGAACACACAAGGCAACTGTTTCCCGGATTTAGAAGAAACTCCAATCCAAATAAAATGACAAGAAGTGGAAACTGAATTTCTCGGGGATGAGAAAACAGAACTGTCAATACTGCAGAAAACAGAACCATCAATACTGCAGAAAACAAAACTATCAATACTGCAGGGTTTGGGGGATGTTTTGTCCCCTCTCCCCAAATAAAAGATATGTAGGGGTCATGAAACCTCATTCAAAAGTGGAAGAAGAAAATTGGAGATGTTTTTCATTTAAAATCGTCCCCCAGGGACATCAGAATGGACTGTGATTGCATAGCTCATGGTAGGGGCGATGTAATCATGGGGAAGTGGGAGGGTGAAATACCCTAAAATTGATGTGGTCAGGATTGTACATGCTCCTTGATGAGGTTTAATGATCAAACTGGTGAGTTGTATGATATGGAAACCGTGTGCCAAGGAAAATGTGTCAGAAAAATAAATAAATAGTAAGATCATCCCCATCTTCTTACCTTAGGCGAGTAGCAATAGATCTGTAAAAGAAGGGGGGAAGTGGGAGAGATCTACCTGGCTAGTTTTGAAGAGCATGCCTCGAGTGTGCTTCTGGTCAAAGGGCTCCTTCCACTTCCCTTTGAAATAGATCGCATTCACAAGCACCAGCTTCGTCAGGGGGTCCACGGTGCCAGCTCCCAGCACCTCTGAAATCTTCCCTTTAAAAGAGACAGGAGACGCTGGTTGCTATTTGGGAGCGAAAATGAAAAAGCAAGCTACCTGAAGCAGGTGACTGAGTGATGGAATTGGAGAAGGTGGTGGAGCGGGGCTGAAGCAACACTGTCTTATGACAAATCAAAGGGATTAGATTTGGTGGGGGTGGTGGTGGTGACTAAAGGGGCCATGAGGAAGTGCTCAACTTCTAGTCAGAAGGTTGCCATTGGAACCCACCTGCCTCTCAGAGGGAGAAAACTGTGCCATAGGCTACCATAAAGATTTCAAGCCAAGGTACCAAAAGATAGAACATCTGAGGTCTTAAAGACTTGAAGGTAAACAGGTGACCATTTAGCTCAGAATCAACAAGGGCCACATAGAAGAAGAACACCACCCTGTGTGACCATGAGGTGTTGAAGGGATCAGGTATCAGGCATCAAAGCACGAAAGATTATATCATTGTAAATGAGGAGAAGTACAGATTGGGGACCCAAAGCCCATCTGTAGTTAATGGGACATCCCACAGGTGAGATAGAAAGGGGGAACCAATTATAAGGATCTACATATAAACTCCTCCGTGGGGCAGAGACAACAGGGAAGTGGGTGAAGAGGGACATCAAACAGTGTACAAGATGACAAAATAATAATAATTTATAAATTATTGAGGGTTCATGAGGGAGGGGGAGCAGGGAGGGAGGATCTAATACCAAGGGCTTAAGTAGAAAGCAAATGTTTGAGAATGATGATGGCAACAAATGTACAGATGTGCTTGGAATACAATGGATGAATGTATGGATTGTGATAAGAGATGTATGAGTCCCCAATAAAATGATTTTTTAAAAAAACTCAGAGCCCTGAATAGCCCATGGGACAGGTCTGTTCTGGTCCATGGGGTCCCCATGAGTCAGGCCGAACCTGACAGCACTGGGTCTGTGGAGGTGTTCCTGGGTGATTTTATGGTAGCTTCTCAACCCAGGAGATGGAAACGCCTGTCCTCATTCTCTCTGTAGTTGACAATCATTGAGGTGCGTGCCTACATGGGCTGCACAGATGACCGTAGAAACTAGCCGGGAGTTTCTGTTCCGAGAGAACCACCCCATGGAAGCAAAACCCAGCCCCCAGCCACAGGGCAGTGAGAGTGGAGGAGAGAGCTGTGGATAAAATTGGGGAGCTAGCCAGACCACCACAGGGGGTCACAGAAAATGAGGTCCTGTTTGAGCTGTGATTCAGTCCATGTCACTCTGTCCTCAGAGCGTGGTAAAAGTCAGTCCAGATAGGAGATAAGCAGGGTTGGAGGAGGAGGAGCACAGAGTCCTGGTGGTCCAGTCATAACATATTGAATTTCTACCCACCAGCAGCTCCGTGGGAGAAAATTCAGTCTGTCTGCTCCCATAAAGATGTAAAGCCTCATGCTCACTTTGGCAGTACAGACACTAACGTTGGAAAGCCTCAAGAGCATCCCAGCGCTGTGGGGATCAAGATGATGGCAGAGTCGGGGGTTGTGTTTTTAAGAGAAGCTGTTTTTCAGGAACTATCCAACACTGTCCAGAAATCGGAGTGTCAGGGGTTTGCATGTGTTTCAGACCTCACCATCTGACAGGCCCAGGAGAATTGTGTTTCCAGCCAGGAAATCAGCAAACAGCAACAGTCAATAAGCTTCTGGTAATCAGGCCACCCCATCCATACCACAGAGACCACAACTCAGATGACCTTGGCCTCGCCTCGTTCCCTCGGACCCCCAGAGGCTTTGGACATTAAATCTCTCACCTTCAGTCCTTTCTGCCACCCAGTCGTTGATGTGCTTCCTGGCTTCTTCTGTGTCTTTTGCAAAAGACAGTTCTTCCAGGTCTGCCTCATAGAACTTTTGACAAGATTCCTTAAAGGCCTGCAAGGAACCAAGGGCTGGACTGATGCTGATTTCACAGGGCTGTCACAACTTTGGAAATTGTGTGTGTGTGTGTGTGTGTGTGTGTTTCTTCATGGGTCATGCTACACTTAGACTCCTTCCATGAAAAAAAAAAAAAAAAACGGCCAAGAAGCGATATCCCCTTACAAAGGGGTTGCAGGGAGGAGACAAGCCAGTCAAGGTACAGTGTGGCAACAATGAAATATGCAACTTTCCTCTAGTTCTCAGATGCGTCCTCCCACCCACTATCATGATCCCAATTCTGCCTTACAAATCCAGCTAGACCAGGGGATATACACTGGCACAGATAGGAACCAGAAACATGGGGAATCCAGGACAGATGGTCCCTTCAGGACCAGTGGTGGGAGTGGTGATACTGGGAGAGTGGAGGGAAGGTGGAGTAGAAAGGGGAAAACAATTTCAGGGATCTACATATAACCTTCTCTCTGAAGTATGTACAACAGGGAAGTGAGTGAAGGGACACATCAGACAGTGTACAATATGAAAAAATAATAACAATTTGTAAATTATTAAGGATTCATGGGGGAGAAGGAGGTTTGGGTGTCAGAGATTGAGCAAGTGGAGACACATCGGGATGGCCCACAGGGAAGCACAAACCAGAACCAGTAACAATAATCTTTAAAAAGTCATCAGCCCATTCAAGGAGGGCAGAGATATCAGGAGGATTAGAGGAGGGTTGGGGGGGAAAGGGGGAATCAATCAAAAGGATCAACTACAACCCCACCCCAGGGGGCACGAATAACAGAAAAGTGGGTGAGGGGTGACAGAGGGTGATGTAAGATATGGAAAAAATAATTATAAATTATCAAGAGTTCATAAGGATGGGCAGGTGGGGGCAGGAGCAGGAAAAAAATGGGGACCTGATATCAGGGGCTTAAGTGCAAAGAAGATGCTTTAAAAATGATTATGATGGCATATGTGTAAATGTACTTGACACATTGGAGGAATGCCTGGGTTGTGATAAGAGATATAAATAAGAGCCCCAAGAAAAGTATCTTTAAACTATAGCTCACCAGTCAGCAGCAACCTTAACAAGCAAGAAGCATTGCAGAAGCATCCTTCTAGGCGCATACTTCAGAAAGCCTGCTACCGGGTGCTCTCGTTGCTCAGAATCGTTCTCATTCTCCATTTCCTTCCCATTCCTGACGAAACTGTACTTACTGACAAAAAATTGCACGTCGTTTCTCCAAAGAGCCTGTTGGCCGTTCTCAGCAAGCACTGAGCGCCACGGGTGTGGACGGCCGCCAGCAGCGACTGGAAGCCTCGGTGAACGTCTCCGTCTGGCTGGAAACAAAGCGCCTGCGGAAAGCAAGCAAGGCCAGCCGTCAGCCTCGCCCTTTGTTCTCCCCTCAAGAGCTGCGTCCAGACCAACCTCCTGGCCAACCTGGGCATGGCATGTGTCTCTAATTTGAAGGCAGTCTTGGTGAATGTCCAGCATGGGGGGACCCAAACTCGTCACCCCTGTCAGTTAAACAAGTAAGACCAGCTCGCTGGCATTGAGTTGACTCGGACTCACAGAGACCCCGTCGGAGAGAGTAAAACTGCCCTGTAAGTTTCTGAGGCTGTAAATCCCATCAGGACCTGACAGCCTCATCTTGCTCCAGCAGGGCTGGAGGTGATTTTGAACTGCTGACATCATGGTGAGCAGTCCAGCACGCAATCCACTGAACCACCAGGGCCCATGGGGAGGGGGCGCGGGGGAATTCAATCTAAATGCTTGAGTCTATAGGACAAGGTAAACTGTCCCTGTGAGTTTCTGAGAGTGTCGCTCTTTATAGGAGCAGAAAGTCCCGTCTCTCTCCCACAGAGCAGCTGGAGGTTCTGAACTACGGATGTTGCCCAACGTACCCCAATACATAACCGCTAAGCCATCTGGGCTCCTATTAGGGCTGCAATGGTGTCGGGTCATTGTTAGAAGGTCTGTTCTGGGTGGTAAAGGGTTGTGTTAGACTGCTATCTTGGGGGTTGGCAGTTTGAAAAAGCTCAGAAAGAGAAAGAGTTGCTTTCCTTAGGATGATCGTCAAGGAAAAAAACCCCGGAGCAGTTCTCCTTGGTCCCATCGGGGACACCATGAGTCAGAATTGGCTCTGTGGCCACTGACAACAAAAACCTGTGCCTGGTCTGCTGTTCCGCTGCACCGCTGCCATTCAACCACTAGATGTCAGGAGCATCCTTCAGTTGAGAGAGCCCAACCTGCACACCTGAGCTAGGGTCTGCTGGGAAAGGGAAGGTGCTCCACGTGCAACCCCTCAGCTAGCCGGTTTGTCCAAGCCAGAAGGGCACAGAGAGGACAAGGTGGGGGGGAGCGTGAAGGAAAAACATGTTTTTGTTGCCAGGTGCCGTCCAGTCGGTTCCAACTCACAGCAATCCCATGTACAACAGAACAAGGCTCTGCCACGTCCTACTACATCCTCAGAATTGTCTGATGTTTGAGCCCATCGTGGCAGCCCTTGTGCCGATCCATCACTTCAAGGGTCTTCGAACTAAAGTCTTTGGTCTCCAGGCAGTTGGAATTAACCTAACAAGGCCCAGGAGATGCAAGAAAGAGCCGAGGAGAAAATGATTTGCAGGTGAAAAATATCTTCCTGATTTCCTTTCCTCAGAAAGATGATGAGCAGCTGGCCAACCCCACAGATCTCAACTGCCTTCCCAGGCCTGCCCTTTCCCCATCACCATGCTGCCCTGCTCAGCCTCACAGGCTGTCAGCCAGGCTGAAGGTCCCAGTACACCAGCTCTGTGGAAGCAGGATGAGGACCCTGCTGGTGCAGTGGGTCATGTGTTGGTCTGTTGACTGCAAGGTTGGGAGTTCACATCCACCAACCAGCCTGTAGAAGAAAATGGAGGCTCTCCGCTCTTCTGAAGATTTACAGCCTCTGAAATCCACAGGGGTGGTTCTATCTATCCTGTTAATTCTGAGTCAGAATCAGCTCAATGGCGCTGAGGGTTTGTTTGTTTAATGGCAGTCAGAGAGTCTCCAGGAGTATCATGTGTTAACACCATTGAGGTGCGAGTCCAAAGCCTAGAGGTTGAAGTTGACCCAAAGGTACCAAAGGAAATAGGCTGGTGACCTACTTCCCAAACATTCCGCTGCGGAAAACTACTGGGGCCCCATCCTGCTCCTGGAGGTCCACCTTGTACTGGATCATCTGGGGACAGATGGTTCTGGGGACAGATGGTTCCGGGGCAGCAGGAAACAGAGCAACCCATTCATTTGCATACCTGGGACATCTGGGCAGCGGTGTTCCCCTTCGCCCCCATCAAGACCATGGCCAGGGCTGAGGAGATGCTCATGGGGGAGAAGAGTGAGTTCTCACCCGGGCACTCTTGGCCCAGCATCTTCAACAGGCGGATGGCAAAACTGCCGTTGGCTTCACAGAGTTGCTCCATCGGGGAAGACCTGGGTGAGAGCAGGGGACAGAATACCTAAGTCCTTGGCCACCTTGGAGTCACCGGCAGGATGGACACCCGTAGTGGAGGTGGTCCTCAAGGAGACCCCTTTCCAGCAGCCATCTGACCCACCCTCTACGGTAGATGGGAATTTACAGAGGTGCCAGCACTGAAGTTCTTGGGAACAGGAAGTTCTGCTGGAAGATCTGAGTTTGTCCAAAATAGCCAGAATCTTTCCAGGCGGGTCAGAGTCTGAGAAGGAGGCTGCACTACAGAAGTGAGGCTAGAGTGATGCAGGCCAGACACCAAGGCCTGTGGAGGCTTGTAAGAACCAGACAAGGCCAGGGAGTCTTTGCTCTGTCCCCTACCCCCCTCAATGGTCAGCTAGGGCTGGAAGCCACCTCTTGGTGAACTGGGTGCTCCAACAGCTCTAAACAAATGGGCCTCCCCAGACCTGACAGGTCAATAAGACACAAGCATATCGGTGGGTGCCGGGGTCACAATTCCAGCGTCATAAAAATGCTGCAAGGTGGAAATCGGGAGAGTGAATTAAACAAACTCGGCTGGGGACAATGATGTGACTGTCTTCAGGTCTCCCAAGAAGGTGGGCAGTGCCAACTGCAGTGCAAACCTTCTGCTTCCACAGGCGCCTGCAGTTGCCTCCTGTAAATCGTGGGGATGTCCAGGGGTCGGGATGAGTATGGGTTTCCTTTGAGTTGGTGAGCCTATGGCCCTAAGGAAGGGGCCCTGGTGGTGCACTGGGTTGAGCACTGGGTTGCTAGTCACAGGATTGGTGTTTCAAACCCACCAGCAGGTCCTTGGAAGAAAAACGAGGCTAACTGATCCCATAAACATTGGCAGCCTCAAAGACGCCAGAGAGCGATTCCATTCAATAGAGTCACTGCGTGTCAGACGCACTGGATAGCAGCGGGTGAGGCTAGCTGAATTGGGTACTCCCACAGAATCCCTACTCCAGTTTCTCATTCCCTATACACTCTGTCGGAAGTGAATTGACTAAATTAAAAGGGGGTGGAGGGCACCGACATGGAGTTGATTGTGGACTTGTTGATTGTGTATTAGACAGAGTGGAAGGATCTCAGTGGATTTCAGAGGCGCTAGCTCTTTATGGGAGTAGGTGGCCTCATCTTCTTCACTGACGGTATCTGGTGGTTCCAAACTGCTGACCTCATGGTGCAGCCAAGAACCTTTATTTAGAGTTTTTCTCCAGTCTTGGTAGAAGAACATGAAAACTGAAGGCCCTGGGGCTCCGCCCATGGGGACTCATCTGACCTGAGTACTGGCTGCAAGGCCTTCACATGCTGGGTGACCGAGCTGATTCTAAGAGGCAGGACAAGTCTCACAGCTGTTGGGGGTCTCTGTGTTCCTGAGAGACTATACATTTTTAGAGTATCCTCCGCCCATGGAGCTACTAAGGGGTTCAAATCACTGACCTTGCAGTTCGCAGTCCCACTGGCCACCCAGCCTCCTCTGCTGAAGGCAAAGAGGCTCTACTGGGAGTAGGGGGCTGTAGAACAAAGTATACCAGAAGTGCAGTTTGCTGGAGACCAGGGGCAAGTGTCTGCCCTGTTTCCTGCATGGCAGGGGATGGTCACTCAGGGCCCCCATGCAGGCTTGGAAATTCTGACTAGAACTTCTGATCTGGAAAGCTGAGTGTGATTTTCAAGCCCTGCTTAGTAGGAGTACTCTGGAGCTAGAGAGAAATAACAGCACTCATGTCTCGTTTGGTGGGGATGAGTGTGGGGTCCTGTGGGCTGAACACTCCCAAGAATGAGAAACTCCTGCCTTGGAGCAGGAGCATTCACTGGCAGGTTGGGCTAGTGGCAGGCGGAGCCCAATGATTCTGAGGTTCACCCCGAGTTAAGTGCAGGCCTAGGTGGGTGGAGACCCATTAACTGGTTGAGGAGCCAGCCTGCCATGGGGAAGAGGGTGCATTCCATTGGAGATCTGTGGGCTGTACCAGTTAAACCTGAAATCGAAAATAGGCCTGGGATGCGTAGCACATCTAGTTAGGAACCAGGTGAGGCATGGTTGGAGTGGGCGGGCTCAGGTTGGGAGAGATGATGTTCTCTGTGAGTGGATGAGCTTCTCAGGATGTAGGGGGCAGACACAGAAGAAATTCCCCCAGTCCTGGGGCTTTCGCCCTGGGAGCTACACTGGAGTGTGTGTGTGTGTGTGTGTGTGTGTGTGTGTGTGTGTGCTGTAGCACAAGCCCCGGGCTGGAGGTCCAGGTCAGGTGGGCAGCCAGGTGAGGTAGGGGTCTGATCCCCACAGGACACCGACAGACCCCAGGACAGGGGCTAAGGAAAATCCAGGGGAAGGGCTTCCATTGCAAGAGATGCTACAAGAGATGCAAACAAGCAAGGAAAAAAACTGAAAGATGAGGAAAGGAAGCAAGAAGGAACAAAGGGAGCAAAGTCCAGGGAGAAAGAGGGAGAGAAGCAGGAATTAGAGAAGAGAGAAAAAGCCCAATCTACCAACCAACCAACCAACCGTGGGAAGACCCTGCAAGTATCAAGATCTCCCCAGGACCTCCATTCCAGGCCCGACTAGATCCTGCTCTGGTTTTCCAGCCGCACTACTCCGAAAGTGCCCGCCCACCCAGTTCATCAGCAAATCCTAGGCCTAGATTCTAGCCACGCCCCCAGAAGCTAGCGAATCACAGGGCCCTATGCTCTCAAACCGGCCTCAGCCCCGCGATCCCGGGCTGGAGCCAGGATCCGTCGCGCTCCCTGCAGTCCCTGCTGTCCTCCGCTGGATCCCGCCCGCAGGTCTGCCGCCCTTTTCACTAGTTCCCAGCGGTCCCCAGCTCCAGAGAAGAGGGGCAGTGCGGGGACTGACACCCGTTCCTTCGCCCCTGCCTTACCTGGAGGCTTGAGCTCCACCGCCGCTGCTCCTGCTGCCACTGCTCCGGGGCTGCTGGCTGGACGGTGTCCGTGTCTGGGCTGCGCGAGACTGCGGGGGCGACCCGAACTGGCTGGGCCCGGCCCGGGAGGAGGAGGCTGCCACGGCTTCCGGCGGCCCTGCCCTGTCCTGTCCCGAGGCCCCACCGTGGGCGTTCTGACTGCGAATGTCAGTGGGACGTCTTGACAAGGAAAATTAACGGGAAATGAACCAGGGCAGCCTGTCTCTTTCCATGGGATTCAGACGCGGGGTGACTCCCCTGTGCGGCCCCCAGGAACTGTGCGCCTTCGTTTCCCAATGTCCCATTGCTTTCTTGGTTGTAGTGTGTAGGGTGAACAGATAGATGGCCGGGCCAATATTCCTCGTTGCTCCTGGGTGGGTTCCACTTGGGTGCGTTACCCAAAACCCACCGTGAGCCTTTCTTTCACCTTTTTCTACTGGAGGCCCTTTTATGTCAGAGAAATTCCCAACGGTGCCACACAGCGCCAGAACCTCGGATTTGTGTTTGATTTCCAGTTAAACCTTTCACTTTTGCCTGGAGGCATCGTGGGTTCGGCTTTGCCCTGCTATCCAGCAGCTTAGAAAGAGAAAGATCAGGTTTTCTGCGCTTGCAAAAAGTTGCAGTCTCAGAAACTCACCGGGAAACGACTTCACCCTGTTATTTGAATTTGAGGCAATGGCTGTTTTGCTGTTGTTTGTTTGGGTCTTTTTTCTCCTGTTACCAAAATCTTTGAGATGGCCCCATGCAGTTACACCAGCCACAGTTTAAGAACCTTTGAGTGGATTCCTTCGCTTGTTAACCCTAGATACTGTTTCCAACTGTTTCGCCCTGGGGTTCGCGACATTGTGGTTTCACATCGGGCTGCAGTCTGCAGTTTCCTCAGGAGAAACACAAGGCCTTCTGCTCCTATACAGGCTCATAGTCTCAAGTAACCCCCAGGGGCAGTGCCATGCTGCCCTGTACTGCCACTATGAGTCAGAATCCACTCCATGGCAGTGGGCTGGGTTTGGGATGGAATGTTGTCATCTACAAGAATCCTTAATGGGAAGCACGTGTTCTGAAACCAGTGAGGATAGGAGAAAATGATGTACAAGGAGAAGCCATCATGTGGCTAAGTGTTAAGAGGCAGCGCCCATCCCCAGGAAAAGGCCTTGTAATGTACGTAGTATTCTAGAATGATTTCAAGCACTCATAGTGGATTCCTATCTAACACAGTAGTTTGCAGAGAACAATTTAGATCAGGGATGAGTGTCTAAGCGCTATGCAGGTAACTGTGCCTTTTATTCTTGTATTGAAGAATAATAGGGTAGCAGAGAGGCCACACCTTGGAGAGGGGCTTCATGCTTGCCAAAGCAGGGGCCAGCAAAAGAGGAAAGCCCTCAAGGAGATGGGTTCCAGCAGTGGGCTCCAGCCTGGGAACAATAGTGAGAGGCGTAACAGGGCAGGGTTTCTGTTGTGCATAGGTTGCTATGGTTGCAACCAACTCAGTGACACATAACAACAGTAGGAGACTATGACAACTCCTCAATAGCAGGGAGTGTTAGGGAGTCAAAGAAAAAACTACTAAGTACAGCCAGGAGAGCCTCTGAACATAGGAAGCGTATGTTCAGATCGCTCCCCATTCACCCCATGGTTAAAGAAGGACAACATGACTTAGATAGCGTGAGACAGCTCATCATCGAGGAGCCAGCACTAGACACGTGAGGTTGGAAGCAGTTTATTAGTCACATGGCACCACATATACTCTCTCTCTCTCTGGGGGAAACAAGTGCCCTCTGTCTGGAGGAAGAGCACAGCACTTTCAAGGCAGTGGCAGGGGTGGCATGTGGCAGCAGAGTTAACCAGTTGGGGGTGAGAGAGGTGGCGTGAGAGGTTGGCTTCCTAGTAACTCGGTGAGGTGCCCGGGTTCCTGCCAGAGGAAGTGACTGGTTTTCTTGAGAAACCCCGCGTGTCAGCAAATTGCTTTAAGGAGGCAGTGCTGTCACTGGCAAAAGGAACATAAAACCTTGGGAGAATGTCAGCATCAGATCCTAGAAAATCCCTTAGCATGGAAACAAGAAGAGTTCTGACAGTACACAGCCATTCCATCTAGAGGATGCCAACTCCAGGAGCTTATGGGATGGGGTTGAACTGCCCCCATGGGTTCCAGAGACTGGAACTTTGTAGGAGAGCAGAAAGCCTCATCTTTATCCCATAGAGTGGCCGGTGGTTTCAAACGCCCTGTCTTGTGGTTACCAGCCCACTGTCAGTACTATGCCATTAAGATTTAGTATGCAAATAAGCATCATGATGATAGAATTAAAAAGGAGGCGGTTGATTTCTGAAATGGTCCCAGTGCACTAATTTGGCCCTTCTGGGTTGTGAGCACAGTGGGAAGCACTGGGAGAAAAGATGCCAGTAGGAGAAAGAAGGGTACCCCCACCTCCTGCAATAACGCCTCCCAGGGAGAGGAGAACAAATCACAGAACAGGATGTGATTGGTCCCGGTGTACAGGACAAAGACGGGGAAGGGGTGGTTGGCCCAGAACCTCGGTGGTGCCTGCGCGATGGAAGTGGCAGCTGGGGCTTCAGTGCCAGCCTCCTCAACCACCACAAAAGTCTTGAGCGTAACCTTGGACCTAAGTTCCTCTTAGATGGGATTCCAGAAAAATCAGCCCTGGCTCAGTCAGAGGCATCAGGTATGCCCAATGGGGGAAGGAAGTTCTCTGGGTCATAATATTCTTCCTGTTTCAATCCAGGGAGGAAAGCTTGCACAAAGCCTTCTTTCATTGTGCCAGGTCTTGTCCATTCTAGAAACCTCTGGTACATAAGTCGTTTTTCCACCTAGAAGAAGAGAGTTGGGAATTCAGACATCTATACCAACCCCATCCAGTGGGACATTCGACTGTGACATTGATGCTCAAACCTTTCGATCTGGCAGCTATGGGCTAGAGGTCCCCGTTAAGCTTGGGAAATGTGGGCAGTACACAGGAAGACTTGAGTCTTTGATTATACTTGCACTAATGCATAGGTTCCCAAGCTTTTTTGACCCACTGCCTCCTTTTCAGGAAAAAAAAAATACGTTTTTCAGTGCCCCCAATGCAGTTTAAAAGAGTTGTACAATCAATCACCCATAATCCAAGATGAAGCCTCAATATATGGCTTTCCAGCCGCCACCCCCCTCCCCCCACTGCTGAATCATTCCAGGATCTACCAAAAGGCAGGATCTTCCACTTTGAAAAATGTTGCACTAAAGTAAGGCTAAACAAAAAGGTGTATGCATCTGTTCCGACTTCACAACAAATTCTTAAGACCTTGTTCAGAGCCAATCTTCCTACATGTGTGGACGGGATTGAATAAACAGTCAAGGAGGCAGCAATAAGGTGTAGAAAAGCAAATGACACGGAAGTCACCAAGGAGCAAAAGTTCCAAGAAACAGGGACATCACCACCCCCCCCAAGAACCAACAGAAAACTTTCCCCTAGAGTCAGCACACTAAATTCAAACTCCTAACCTCTGCTCCACCCTGTGAGAAAATAAATACCTGTCTGCTAACACCACCTTGGTTGTAGTTTTTCCCCCAAAGATTTTATTGGGGACTCTTGCAGCTCATATAACAATCCATACATCATTTGTATCAAGCATAATTGTACACATGTTGCCATCTTCATTTCTAAATAACTTTCTACTTGAGCCCTTGGTATAAGTTCCTCTTTCCTCCTCCCTTTTTAAATACATCATTTTATTGGGGACTCATACAGCTCCCATCACGATCAATACATACAAATGTCTATCGTATACAGACCACATTTACACACTTCTTGCCATCATCACTCTCAAGATATCCTCCCTCCACTTAGGCCCCCAGTACTGGGTCCCCATGTTTTCCCTCCCTCCCCTGTTCCCCTCCCCCATGAACCCTTAATAATCTACAAATTTTTACTTTTCATATCATACATTGTCCAATGTGTCCCTTCACTCACTTCCCAATTGTCTGTACCCCAGAGAAGAGGCTATATGTAGAACTGTGAAATTGGTTCCCCCTTCAACTCCACCATCCCTCCACCCTCCCGCTATAACCACTTCCACCACTGGTCCTGAAGGGATCATCTTTCCTAAATTCCCCATGTTTCTGTTTCCAGTGTATATGTCCTGGCCTAGCTGGATTGTCAGGTAGTATTGGGATCATGATAGTGGATGGGAGGAAGCATTTGAGAACTAGAGGACAGTTGCATATTTCATCTTACTGCACTGCAACTTGACTGGCTCTTCCCCTCCCTGCAACTCCTCTGTAAGGGGATGGTTGTATTTCTATCAGTTGCAGACAACCCTTCACTGAATTCATTCTTGAATTCCAGACACACAGCCTGTTCCCCGGAGGCAAAAGTGGGCAACATGGATGAGAAAAAGTCTGTCTTCTTGCAGTTGGGTGTTCTGTCTGACTGAAGGCATTAAGTGAGACATCTCAGCCTTGACCTTCTCTTTCAGACTCACCTTTCCAATGAATCCATCACTATGTTCTATTGGTTTAACGTCCTAAATAGCTCTCCCGCACAGGGGAACGCCTCATTTGGCCATCATTGCTAAACACGTTATCATTTTTCAATCGGTATTTTCACCTAGAAGCACGATGATCCCATCCAGCTCTTGTCTAACATAGGGCAGCATTTTGCTGGCATGAGTCAGTTTAGACATCGACTCCTTCAACATCATCGACACAGGTTTCTCAAAGTCTACAATGGAAACAGACAAAGATTGTGTTGAAACATGATCTAGTTCCAGTGTCAGACATCTTAGCAGGACTGGACAAGCTGCGGTGCTTCTGGACCATCATATCATATGCCTAACCAGCTGGGCTTCCTCAACTCAACCTGCAGACATGGGCATGACCAAAGATCATTCTCTTGGTGACCTACCCAATTTCACAACTGTAAGTATAACCTTCATGTTTACATCTCTGGTTGGGCCTCCCTCATGCCCTCCAAACTCACATCTTCTGGTACCTCCTGGATGCCTACATTGGACGTGTCCAAGGAACATCCACATAAGAGGTGTCACTGAGCCCTTCAAATCCCTGACTAGATTGCTCTCTCTGTAGCCATCCTCACATCGGTGAGGTCACAGTTACTCAACTCTGTTGTTGCAGTTTAAAAATGGTCATAGAGGATATGTAACGAAGTGAATGAGCATCTCTTCTTCCCTAAATGAACAACAACAACAAAAAACAACCCATGTTTGTAGTCACTGAATGATTCACTATATATTTGTGTACAGTATGTGTATTCTATTTTAAAATAACGGAGTTGAAAGGAAAGTTCACATCAATGCAAAAGCTGTGCTCTTTGAAGAATACATACCCCATAGGTTGGCACCCTCAACACCCATTGCAATGCCTCTTTATTGCATGCATTGTTGCTTCATGGCATTGAGTGTGTTCTGACTGATAGCCACTGTAAGCACGATGGCGCTGAGAGGGCATGAAGGAAGCCCAACCAGAGTTGTAAACATGAGGATTAGTTTTACAGTTGTGAAATTGGGTAGGCCACCTCGAGACTGACCTGTGGTCAAGCCTGTGTCTGCAGGTTGAGATGAGGAAGCCCCAGCCAGTTAGGCATCTGATATGATGGTCCAGAAGCTGGACAGTTTGTCCAGCCCTGCTATTCGTGAAGATTACCCACTTGTCCCATATTTACTGAGCACCTGCTCTCCCCTCCAAAATGACTCAGCAGGAAGGGAGTACAGACTGGTCCTTCACCTACTGCCCTGCTCTCCTGAGGACAGGCATAGGGCACTGTGACAGTCAAGAGGAGAGGCATCTGATACAGACTTTGAGGAGGACGGTTAGATGTCAAGAAGAGTAGAGAAAAGAAAAGAGATTGTAGACACTGACGGGACTCTTACATTGCTCCCATGATCTTAGTTTAAAGCACTAAAGTTTAATACTATTGTACACACAAACCTGCAGTCTTAATAAATTGTAATAATAATAAATTACAAATAATAGAGACACGGGATGTCTACACATGTAAACAGGTATGGAAAGGAGAGAGAGACAATATGCACAGGCTTCACAGAATATTTCTACATTTGTAATGACTTGCCAAACAACTAGAACACAAGTCGCCTCATGATAAAAGAAGAGAAGATTGAAGTTGTCAAGGACTTTACCTTGCTTGGATCTGCAGTCAGTCTTCATGGAAGTGGCGATCAAGAAGGCAAATGAGGCAAGACATTGAAGAAATCTGCCACAGAGAACTCTTCTATGAACTCTTTTAAGAGCCAGGGTGTCACTTTTAAGATGAAGGTGCACTGGACACAAGTCCTGGAATTTTCAATCGCCTCTTGGCATGTGAAAGCTGGAGAGTCAATCTGGAAGAGCCGGGAAGAGTGGATGCCGGTGCAGTTTGGTCTTGGGAGAGAATTGTGAAAGTACTGTGGGTGCCAGACCAGAGCCGGCTCTGGAGACCTGGAGCCAGAATGCTTCTCACCAGGGAGGATGACCCCACTTTGTCGCATGTGCTTTGGACATGTTGTCAGGAGATGCCATTCCAGTGGTCGGCAGCCTATGACCGAGGGCTGCCTAGTGACCCACTGGGAAAATTGTGACCATCGGTAGGTATTCTTGGCGATGAATTAAAGTGGGTGCTTTTGATTTATACCTGGCGGTAGTTGGTGATCGCTGCACCGTGGTGCTTTTGATTTGGTGAAACAGCCATCGGCAGCTGGCTGTGGGTGGCTATCTTCTTAGAGACAAGCAGAACAAATGAAAAGCAATATGTGTAGTTTGACTTGAATGAGATAGATCTCGGTGGACTTGTCTGTGGATGAAAGTACTGACATAAATAATGTTGCAAAGTTTGCAACACTTGTTGGCTATGGAGCTACTGATTTTCCAGTTCTTCATGAAGGGTTGTGTGTTCTTTCACCAATGGTATGTACTACGAATGGTTATTAACATTTTAAAGAAAGTTCAAGAGTTCATGAAATTTGAAAATGGAAACGTTTTTGTTGTAAGATAGTTCTATTCCACGGTGACTTAGTAAAACAAACATTTAGATCGTTTCCTTGAGTAAAAACTCATAAAGAAATTTCAAATGCAGAAGTAGATATGCTTAAAACTTACATAGTTCAAACTGAACTTGAAACCCGATTTCAGAACCTCAAATCCCTTGGTCCTATGTTCAGCTTTATAATAAAGTCTGATGAAATGGAGGTGTTGGACCTGCAATATTTCAATTTCCTTGAAATTGAAAATCTGGATATGGGATTAATTGACTTCAGAAACTCAGCAATAAGGACAGACAAATCCAAGTCTTTAAGAATACAACTTGAAGCCACTGATGAAAGTCATTTACGCATCATAGCTCTGTGTTGGGCCTCACATCCTTCCAAGTTTCCTAAGATAAAGAGAGTTGGTTTCACTTTACAATCAACTTTTGGGTCTGGCTACTCATGGGAACAGGTGCTTTCCCAAAGGAAATTCATTCTAAATTCATCACAAATCAGGTTAATTAATGAAAACTCAGAATTGTGTGTTCTTTTTAAAACAATAAATTGTCACCCAAATATCCCAAACCTTACAAGGATAATGAAACAGCATCAAGGAAGCCATTAAAATGATTAAATTTTTCTTAATTAAATAGGGTTTCATTTTATTTACACAGTGTTTACTTTTCTGCTAACATTTTATGATTTCTTTCAAGTTGTAAATATAGATTTGATGGTAATAAATTTGCAATTCTCTATTTAAGGTATATGGGATTATCCCATCTGCATAGTGTTTTTATTTTCTGTGTTCTAAGATAATGTGCAATCTAAAATAGAAGTGATGGGACCCACCAGCAAAAATTTTTGTGAAAAACAATTGAAAAATGACTCACTTGAAAAAAAAAATGTTGTTGACCGCTATGCCAGTCCTTGAAGAGGAACTGAATGTTTAGGAAAGATGAGTTGACTCAGCAATTCAGCGATGGGCTCAAACATCACCATGGTGAGGATGCTGGAGGAGACGGCAGCTGTGGGGTTTGCCGCATGATGAATAGAAATCAGCTCTGAAGAAACCCAACAGCAGCAACATAAAGGGAGCATGAACTGGGGATGATGCACTGCTTACAGTAGTCAACCTCTTTCAATCCCAGACCATGTGCTCAAAGGCAAAGTTCCAACTGGTTAAGTGGTGGGAGTGGGGGGGGTGAGAGGGGGTTGGGGGGGGGGGTTAGGAGGGAACCTGAAAACTGGAAAGCCAAGGAAGAGGTGGGGTGAGTGAGACAACCTGTGAGAACTGCGACCAGGGACAGGAAACAAAAAGTGTCACCCAACTCACAGTCTAAAGATAAAAAGTAAAGTTCAATGTGGACGTAAGAGAAAATGGATATGGGGCAGTTCCAGCAACATGGCATCCAGGTCACCAGCCCGCAGGGAGATCTCTCTGGCCATCAGTGAGCCCCGTGTCCAGGAAGAGGAGTGGAGGGATTCCGGTATGTGAAAAAAAACAAAACACCACAACAACCCAGAGTACTTCCTTGGTCTGGGGGACGACCTTCCCCCACATCTGACCTCTCTCCAGGACCTGAGGATCTATTACCCTTTCCCAGAGATTCCATGGTCCTTGCCAGCTACAGTAGTCACCACCTGACAACGGTCCTCCCACCCCAGCCTGATCACCAAGCCAGGGGCGGGATGGCTGCCCTGTTGAGTCCCCCACAATGCTGCAGGACCCCCACAAGGCATCTGTCTTCATGCAGCACCCTCCACTGTGTGCTGCTCCTTTCTCCTGAGTCTCCCCTCTCCCCATGTGACGGCAGATTCCACCGCCAAGCTCGGGTCCCTCACACCACCCATGGGAACCCCACCGGCTGTCCTGCAGTCAGTTTAGGCCTTCAGCGACTCCTTGAACAAACCCCAACACCCCCTGACTCTCCCCAGACCTGCAGCAGCAGCATTTCTCTTGCCCTCTCAGCGCAGACCCAGTGCCTCCTGGCTGGCCCAACCCAGCACTACTGGGCATCTCGGTGCCTACATGACAGCCCCACCCATTGCTCTGACAGTTGCCCCTCTGGTGCTCAGCATCCCCATCTTATACCAATGGGGCTTTTCCTACTGTCAACTGACACTCCCTCCTGAGGCAATAGGGCATTCCTAAAATTTTCCCAGCACCTCTACTCATAGCAGCAAAACTTTCCCAGAGGGAGAACAACACCTCCACCACTAGCAGTGGGGCTGCTTCTACTGCCATGGGGCACCCCTTCTGTGACAAACAGACCTCTACCACCTTCACCCAACACCTCCACCTGCAGCAGAGAGACCGTTTCTGTGGCAGGGAGGCACCTTCAACCGGGTAGCAGCAGGGCTTTCCCTACCTTCACCCAGCACACCTGGCCAAGGCACTGGGGCTTCCCCCACCATTGTCCAGCACCAGCCCCCCACCCCAACAAAGAGCTGCACTCGGGGCCTACAACTGCCCCACTTGTGTGCCCCTAGAGGCCCACCAGACCTGTCCTCTAAATAGTGAAGCAGCTGTCTAAGGAGAGTAAAACCCCAATGAGATAAAGAAATAGTCCAACCCCCACCCTGTGCAGTTGACTTTAGGCAGCCCACAGAGGCATTCCTACCAGCCCCCAAAAGAAAGAGCCCAGGACTCTTTGACTCCCTGGACTCCCTGACTCCTAGTTCCTCCAAAATGACATGCAGACAGCAACCACACACAACATCCTCAATGGGATAAAAAGAGAAACAAAATGCATTGTCAGATGAAATCCTGGATCTAGTGATGTGCATAGAGCAAGCAGAAGCTGAGATACCACAGAAAGAAAGCTTAAGAATGCTATTTGGAGCTGAACAGGACATGAGGGAAGCATTACAGGAAAAAGAGGAAATAATGGAAGAGATATAAGGTCCTGCACCAATGGGAAATACAAGAGCTAAGAGACAAGTCTCAATGGAAAATACAAACATTAAAGCACTAAGGCACAAGGTAGCAAAAGCAAATAACAAGTGAACAGACTTTGACAGCAGATTAGAAGAATCTTATCAGTGACCTTAAGGATAACCAGGCAGACTGCAGCAAACAGGAAAGGCAGTCAAACAAGATAATCTAAGAAACTGAAGAACACCAGAGAACAATGTTGGATGCAATGAAGAGGTACAGTAGAATAACTGAGTTACCAAAACAAGACAAAACAAAGAAGTCAACAGCAAAACTTAGCAAGGTGAGTCATCGCCTTTCTAGTTCTGGGGTCTCTTGCTCTCCGGTGGTTGGACCTGGGTATAGTGCCTTAGTCAGTTCCCTGATTCAGATGGCAAAGCTGACTTCTTGGGAGACATCCCTGAGGAGAAGCCACAAGAACCTACCCCAATGCAGCCCTGGATGCTGGAGCAGCCATGTGGAGACCTCTGTCAGTGCTGAAATGCTTACATGCTCACTGATTCAGCTACCTTCTTGTAGTCAGTGTCATTGCATGTGTTTTCTGAGATTGAGGAGAACTGTTAGATTGGTGTTGGACATATGGACTAATGTTGGACTTATGGGCTTAGACTGAATTGGGTTGGGATCCTTTCTTAATGTAATAAAGCTCTTTAATAAAGCTCTCTCTTATATATGTGAGTTCCTCTGAATGTTTCCCTAGTTTGCCTTAACTAGCACACCACTACATAGGTCAACTCCTATGTACACCACAAAGGTCAACACATTGAATACAGCCGCCAAGATAACACAGCCTCCAAGGTGAAAAGAAGGCAAGAATGGACCACACACATTCTCACAATGCACTGATAAGAAGGTAGGAAAACACACAATACAAAAGTATGAGATGACTTCACAGAGTGCACTGATGGATGTTAGAACTGAATATCAGTGGGCTGAATTCACCCAAAGTCAAAGGCTCTCAGACTGGCATCCATTCCTGACAATAAAATATAGAGTCTCTTTCCCCTCTCCTTGAAGTTAGACTGACCCTCAGAGCTGGTAGGGACCAGCAGAATGCAGCAAAGAAGCTTCTATGGCAGGTTTCCACTCTGACTTTCCTGTAACCTGGCCACCTTGATGTAAGGAAGTCTGTACTGTTCTGCTGGGCTGCCCATGTAGACAGGTTCTAGAGCACCTGACATCACAAGTTGACCTCACAACTTAAAGACCCAGTCTTCAGCCATTTGATCCTACCTATGAGAAAAACCTCCCTGGACCTGTGGCCAAACTTCCCGATGAAGAGCAACCAGCTGGCCCTATGTGGGGCAAAAGAACTTACCAGTCCACCAGTAAAGCTCAAAACTCCAAATTCACTGCTATCAAGTTGATGCTGACCCTTAGTGACTCTGTAGGACGTGATCAGACCCCTGGGAGTTTCCAAGACAGTAAATCTTTGTGGGAGTAGACTGCCTCATCTTTCTCCCTCACAGCAGTGGATGGACTTGAACCGCTGGCTTTGTGGCTAGCAGACCAATGTATAACCCACTCCACCACCAGGATTCCTTGGTCCACTCCTAGAATCTAAAGAGTCACATTGTTATTTTAAGATACAGACTTTTTGGGATAGCACAGGTGCTTAGAAGTAGCATTCTGCCATCACGAAAATATAAGACATGTGGCATTGTCTTAAAAACATGTGCCTAGCTGAGCCCTGATGATGCAGTGATTGTGTGCGGGACTGCGGCCCACAGGGTTAGTGGTTTATCTTTTAGCTTTCACCAGCATGTTGCTCTTCGAAGAAGCTGCAGAATACAGAAGCAGAACATTTTCGCAGTTAAGTTGACCTTTACACAAGTGTGTTAGTCCAGGTAGACTAGAGGAACAAATTTCATAGACATGCATATGGATATAAGGAAAGGGTTTATAAACAAAAGGGATGGAACACTGAGGAAGCATCCCAGCCCAGTCTAGTTCCAAGTCACAAGTCCGATATTAACCCATAGGCCTATAATGTCTCCTTCTGACTCACAAAGTCACAGGTCAGTGAGTCCAGAATCCTGGCGCTGGCAGGGGTCTCCCCACGGCTCCTCACTTCCAGAGCTTAGGGTTCATCAACAGCATCCAGTTGTGGCAGAAGTAACTTATCGCTGGCAGGGGTCTCCATGTGGCCTTCCCAGCTTCAGAGGTCTGACTCCATCAGGGCAAAGCCATGTGGCTTCTCCAGCTCCTCAGACACTGCCATCTTGTTTTGTCTGTGATTCATCATCTCGGAGACTAACTCCCAACAACAAGGGAGAGAGCTTCTCATCTCCACAAGGGACATATCGCGAGACTTCCCAGAAGTATCAGGAGAAAGCCATGCCCACACAGAGACCTCATTGGCTACTCAATGGCTATCTCCAGATTAACAGACTAGACTCCACCCCTACATCTCAATCATGAAATTAACATAAGCACGACTGCTACAACAAGCTTGGCATCCTCCTGTTTTCTTCTGTTATTATTGAAAACCTAGAACAGTTTCAACTTCCTTGTCACCTGCAACATTTCCAAATCCCTTATGAACCAGAGCAACTCCAGCTCCAGTATCACCTTCTTTATCATCACATGCTCACCACATCTTTATAGCATTCCTTGTCATATTTTGACACGTTCTTTAACACAGCATTCACATAAGTGTCAGTATGACAGTATGGTGATTAAAGTCTTCCATTGCCATCCAGGCATTAGCAACCCCAGGGCATATTGTGGGGCCCAGCCATGAAGCTCAGGATACTTCACCCACCAGCATAGCAGAGAGGGTCCATTTTACAGTCACCCGGCAGTGAGACACCCCATGCTCACTGTGCTTTCCCTCGCCATGCCTCAGTCACGCAGGGTCAGGGTCTCTGTCCACTTTCAGATTGTCCCTGTGCAGAAGGGCACCTTTTAACATGGAACCGAGAGCTGAGGCAAACCACTGGTGAATGGGCAAGACTAACTTTTCCTAGAGTTCAATCCTAGGTGAACTCACAACAGGACAAATAGATAACATCAGGCTAAATGGAGGAAATGTTGAGGTTGTCAAGAATGTGTCTTGCGTGGATCTACAATCAGTGTTCATGGAAGCAGCTGTTAAAAGATCAAAAGGCATGCAGCAGTCAGTAAATCTGCTGCACAATCCCTCTTTAGAGTTCTGAAAAACAAGGGTGCTATTATAAGAATTAAGGTGTGCCTGACACAAAGCATGAGATTCTCAATTCCCTCATAGGCATGTGAACATTAGATAATTAATAAGAATGTTAAAGGAGAACGAATGTATTTGCATTGTGAATTGTGGTGCTGGAGAATGTTGAATGGATCATGGACTCCTCAAAGGAAGAGCATGGGAGAAATATGACAAGAGTGCCTCTGAGAGGCAAAGATGGCCAGACTTCTCATACTTTGGACGTGTTGTCGGGGGAGGACGGTCTCTGGAGAAGGGCACCATATGAAGTGGAGAGGCAGTGAAAGAGAGAAAGGCTATGGACAAGATGGAGTGACACATCTTGGCTGCAGCAATGGCTCCAAAAATAAGAACAGCGGTGATTATGTATAAGACGGGGAAGTGTTTCAGTCCGCTACTCAGGTGTGAAATCACCTCCATAGTTTCCCTGACAGTAGCAAATACTACAGAACATCTCGGAGGTATTTTCTAGTGTGTATCATAAACCGTATAGAAGCATCGCTTGCCTGCTGGTGTCTTTTAAAGTGGGATGTAAGAAACACTCTTGGCAGCTCTTTAGAAGGGAAGGTGAGAGACAGCTGAAGAATTTGACTCAGGGAGACCACAAGAAACGTGGGAAGCAGGAAGCATGTGTTCTTCTCCCTCCTACTTCCCCATTGGTAGTGGATGTGCCCTTGCCCTACAGTTATTAGGAGATGACACCCAACTCTAGACATGTGAGGTTGATAGCTGTTTGCTGCTCAAATGTACATACACACAACCCAGGGGACAAAGACGACACACTTTGCATGTCAGGCAGACCCACACAGGAGTGGGATTAATTATTAAGGAGGTGGGAGGCAGGCTTTGTAAAAACAAGAGGATGATGTGTCCCTGACTCCCACTTGTAGCTCTGACGACCTCGTTTGAATCATTTCACATCTGACAGGAAAAGGAGAAGCAGGCTGTGTTCTGCTGGTCTAACTGGTAGAGGATCGGTCAGGTGGGGATGGTTAACCCTGGGTGGGAGCAGGGAATATTGCAGCAGAACTAATAGATAAACTTTTGGGATAGTATGAGACTCAAACATTTCAGATTGCAGACCTAACTACATAACATGTACCTCATCTTCTGTGTATTGAGATTGTTTGGGCATGTCTAAGAATTATTGTTTGGTGGATCACCAATAAACAGGACCACTGGCTTTCATATCTATAAAATTCTAGAAATGTTGTCTGCATTTCTTTGTACCAAATGCAGGCAAATATCTTGACGCTTGCAGAGTGAGATGGGATTCCACATATTCCCCTACTTATTTGGTGTCCATATAGTGTACATGATGTTACAGGTGGCATCAAGCGCCAAGCACTACCTGTGGTACTTGAGGGGCTCTCTGCACTTAAATAGACTCTCACAGACCTGGCCATTCCCACCTTGAGGCCTCTTTCCACATTCTTTGGCCAATTTTTGAAGCAAAGCTCATACGTGGAAGGCAGAGGGGAATGATAGGGCAATTGCACCAGAAGCCACTGGGCTTTCTCTCTCCCTCATCAAGGCACTGACGAATCTCCTGGTTCTTCACATTTCTCAGGCCAATTCTGCCCCCACAGCTCGTTGTGAAGGAAAAGGCAGCTGCTACAGAATGACGGCAGGAGCTCCATCAGTGGGATGTGAGGAGCGGGCTCCCATGAGCTCCGAAAGGGTCAGTGGGAGAAATACTTCGGGCAGCCCCTGGAAGGCAGCATGACTGGTTCTCTTCAAATCCACTTGTCAACTTGTTCCTGAGTCTCTAAACACAGCAACCCAAGTTTAAGCAAGCTGTACAGCAAAGTAAAGCAGCCATCACTGTCATTGTTTTCTATTAATGTCTAAAATATGAAGGTCATCAGATATTGCTAATGTCTGAAGCTACTTCACTTGGAAATAGTGTTATTTCACTTGATACCAGTGTTAACATTTGAGGAAAACTGGAATATGTGTATATTTGTACATGTAGGTTATTTACAAATTTCTTTGCATGACACTCCCGATAGAAGCAGACACAAATTATAGTAAAAGACTGAGATCCCAGACTCAGTTACCTCGTCATCCTGCCTCTTAGAGGATTCTGAAGGGATCAAAGAAATTTCTAGAACAAAGCCAAATCACATCACCTCCTAATTCTTCACTTATTTGTTACCCTCCTGATAACAATGGGACATAATCATATCACCATAGAGTTTGGATGAAAGGTTTATTAATCTCTATGAGCCTGTGCTGCTGGGACATGAAAGGGCTCTCTGCACAATGGCAGACATGGGACAGTCCTGTGACAGTGGAAAACCCATCACTGGTGGAGAAATCCATAGGACACAGGACTTCAAGCCACAAAGTCTTAGTGACTCTGTGCTACCACTGTCAAAGAGATCAAAGCCATCAGGAAACATCCACTACAGAGTACGGGAGACATGACCATGCAAATACACAGAGTTGTGAACCAGAGAGTCCAAATTCAGCCTTTATTGTCTCAATGTCCCTTCTCAATTAACAAGGTCACCTTGAGTTCTACTCACACTAGAAAGTTGTACAAAAGTAGGTTTAGAGGGGACTGAGAAGGACACTGTGCATGGAGTGAGGATGTCTTCTATGGAGAGGAGAACCGGCCACAGAAGAGGATGCAGTGGGTCTTGGTGTGCCGGATGAAGAAAAGGAAGGGGCGGTTGGCACAGAAGATCGGGGTGCTTCGTGCACAGCATGGTCGAGCCACAACAGCAGTGGCGGCCGCTGCCTCTGTGCCTTCCTCGTTGACCTCCACAAAAGCCTTGTGGGCCACCTTGGACACAAACAAGTCCCTCTTGGGGGACATTCCAGAGAAGTCTGCCTTGGCCTCATCAAAGGCATCCACCATGCCCAGCTTGGGGAGGATCTTCTCCAGGTCATAATTTTCCTCCAGTTTAAATCTAGGAAGGAAAACTTCCACCTCTGGTTTCCCCATTGTGCTGGCTCTGGTCCATTGCAGGAATTTCTCATATGTCAGCTGGTTTTCCACCTAGAAGAAAAGAGTGGGGGTTTTAAGAACAAGAGCAGTAGACTCTGATTTTAATGTTCCACATCGGCTTGGCACCATTTGGTGATCAAGGGTCAATAGTGCTCACTAGACTGTGGAAAGCTGAATGTACAAATGTAGACTGGCATTGTTAATTGGATTTAACTAAGTTAAATATGAGATATATTAGAAACAAGTTGTGGTTTGCCCAGTATATGCAACAGAGGTTTTTTTGTTTGTTTTAGTATGCAGGGGACAGATATTGATTATAAAGAATGAGAGGGGGAGCATCCGGTGTAATGAGGAAAGGGTCAGGCGGACTGAGAAAAGGCAGCACACGGGATGCCACAGGACAGCTCTGAGGCAGATGGATAAAGCTGAGAATCAGGTGTATTTGAGGTTGTTTAGATTTGCATTACAAGCCAGAAAGGAGGGATGTGATATGAGGTAGAGAACACAGGTCTTCTTGTGAATGTGATGAAATGGTCTAAAATTTGCTAATGTTATTCACCACAGTGAATATATTAAGAATCATTGGATCACATGTATCAATAAAAGAATTATATTTTATGCATATAGTATCACAATAAAATTGTATTTAAAACATAGTTATCTAAGATTCAAGGCTATGCAGGTGGACATCCTAGACCCAAAAAACAGAGTAATGAAAAGCCATCCATCCAGAAGATGGTACTGCTTTTGTACCCTTGATTTCTGAACTCTAGACACTGAGTCACAGGTGTCCCCTGTGGGATAAACAAGTTCAGAATACCCCAGTGAGAGGAAGGGGTCCCCTGCACTTACAGCAATGCTGAACTTCATTACATGTGCGACATATGCTTTCACTGCCACCTAGCTACAATATCTATTACAGATTCAGAGTACAAGTGGATGGCAGACAAGGATTTCGTACACACAGTACAAATGGCAGCACATCACAGTACCTGACATTTGGCAATTATTTGATGATTTATCAAAACCAGTAATTGATCATCTGATAATTGTAGCAATGATAGGATAAAATTCCCAAAGGGGGAGGGGGAGAGGAGAAGCTGGGAGAAGGGACAGGAGAAAGCACTCCTACAGGAAGAGAACTTCCAGTGTGGATGCCCCAGGCAAGAGGAGAAAGGGGAGACTCAGCACCTGTAAGAAACTTAAAGCATGAAGATGCTGTGGATTAGGGACTGCCTTTTCTCCTAAAGCAGTGAAGACAACTTCCAGATGGACTTTGATTTAAAAAAAAGTCAATCATTCATAAGTTAAAGACCAAGTGGCTGAGTATGGGGTAGGAGGAAGCTGCTGCAGCATGCACCCCATGAACATGGGTTGAACATCAAGAGTCTTATCAGGAAGTATGATAAGGAAGGAAAGGTGAGTGTCCTATCTAGTAAATCGTAAGATCAGAAAATTATCATTTCAAAACATGCCAAATGGTCCCTTATACATTAACTTCTTGCCTCTCTCCATGTATAAGAAGGCAAAAAGTAAGAAGATAAAATGCTAGTTATGCTTGGTCATTGAAAAATGGAGAATGGCAAACACTAGGATTAAGGGTCTGTGAATATACATTATGAAATGGTTGTCAGACCAGTCGTTTGGACTCTTGGTGATGACAAAGGACTGAGTGGATTTGGAGGCTGCAATCATCAGAGAGGGGACAGGACTACCTCTGTCTCTTGCAAAGAACTACCATTTCTTGGGTCAGAAGCTGAACCCTTCGCTCCTGTTCCCCCCTGGCTTCCTTATCCTCTCATTACCATTTCCAAATCAGTGTTTTTGTCCGGAAGCATGATGACCATATGCAGCTCCTGTCCAACATAGGGAAGCACCAGGATTTGGGTGCGTATCTCTTGTACGTAAGTCAGTTGACAGTAAGATTCCTGATACATCATCTGGACAGGCTTCTCCTTATTCTACAAAGGAATGGACATACAAGAAGTTGAAACAGGACAGGTGACACCTGGGGTGGCTGGTCTTCAATAGAATTGCTACTCTCTAAGTGTAGAACTCTTCTTTTCTGGTTTCTGAGGAACTTCCTGGGCCCTTTTGAAGACTTGTCTTCATCATCGCAATCTCTGAAGACTGGGGGCCCAGGGCTAATTCCTTTAACTTACTTTCCTTGGAGTCTCCTCCTGTCTGATGAATTAAAATAGGATTCCCAAATGCACACCGCCAGCTGTCCCTCCCCACCTTCTCTAGTTCACATATTCCACTGCTCACTGGAGTTAGACACATTTCCCTGGAAGTGCAAGACAAACCCTTTTGATTCCTCACAAATCTGCTCCCTCACAAATCTGCTCCAGGGCTGTCAGCTTTCAGATGCCTTAGTGACAAACACTTCCTGGGTCAACTACTAAATCTGCTGTCTTGCCAAGAAAGAAGCCAAATGCCACAGGAAAATAATTGAACATAGTTTTGTTCCATTAAATACTTTGTAGCCTGTGAATGTCTCACACAAAAGTTCTTGGTAGAGAGAATTTTCACTTTATTTGCTAATAAGGAGCCTCAAGTGCAAATTCATAAAACACACAATCAGTACCCTTAGAGGTTTATATATCCTAGAGCATACTCAGCTTCCCTGTAACCCTGTTTGGGTAATCTTTCTCTGCTGCAGAAGTTAGAAAGCAAGATAAGATTCCTCCTGACCCTGTAGCAACAGGAAACAGCACAAGTTCTTGCTGCCCAACCAGACAGAGCAGTAAGAGTTCTCACAGGGAGAAGCTCAGAAGGAGCAGAAAGGCTTTGCTCACATACTTCCTTTGTCTTCCAGGTTGCATTGTGAGTGGGGAGCCCAGTGGGGTAATTCTTAATACTTTGGGCTGCTAACCACAAGAGGATAGTTCAAACTCACAATTGCTCCACGATTGAAAGACAAGGCTTTCTGTTCCCCCAAAGCTTTGCTGCCTCAGAAACCCAAACAGGCAGTTCTATGATGTTGTGTACAGGGGGGGCTATGATTCTGAGGAGCCTTGATGGCAGTGAGTTTGAGCTTTTGTTGGGGGCTGTGGGTGTGATGTCTCACACACCTGTCCACTGCAGGAAGAGAGCCATGTGGCAGGAATGAAGAGCAGGTGGAGAGAGTCTGATGTCCTCAGAGCATCACCCAGGTTCTCATCAGCTGTTCTCTGCCCCCTCAAGGTAGAAGAGACCAACTCCTGGAAGCTTACACTGTGCATCATGAGAAGCATGAGGCCAGGAAGAGGCTCAGGCTGGGAGAAGTTTGTGAGAGGCCTAAACCAGGGCACAGGTTGATTGCAGGGAGTCAGAACAGGACCTAGGGGTAGGTAATCCCCTGGAGGAGACAGACAGTGTAGGAGAAGGAGGAGGGAAGGGCCTCAGGCATGGTGCTTAAACTGCTGAGCTCTTTCAGGGAGGCATTAAATCAAAACACCAGTGGAGGGGGGGGTGGGTGTTAGTGAGAAAAGTTGGATAGAAGGGGCAACCAAATACAAGAATCTAGATATAACTTCCTCCCTGGGGGACAGGCAGCAGAAAAATGGATGAAGGGAGATGTCGGACAGTGTTAGATAAGACAAACTAACAATAATTTATAAATTATCAGGGGTTCATAAGGGAGGGGGAGTAAGAAGGGAGGGGAATGATGACGGGCTGATACCAAGGGCTCAAAGAGATAGCAAATGTTTTGAGAACAAGAATGGCCACAAATGTACAAATGTGTTTGACATAATGGATGTATGTGTGGACTGTGATAAGAGTTGTATTAACCTCCAGTAAAATGATTAAAAAATAATTGGAAAAAATCTAGTATCACTCCTATTATTTATAGATCTATCTTATTATCTATATCACTCCTATATAAATCTATAACCCTATATCCTATCATTTAAATCTATTATAGATATAGATATTATTATCTATATCACTCCTATATAAAACTATTATCCAGGCACATGGATTTATGATCATAAAGGGTTATTTGCCCTCCCACCCCCCAAAATCCCACCATGCACACAGAAACTGTTTGCAAAGATATCCTTAGTTAATACACGATATTCACCTTGCTGACTTTGAAGGGTCTTTCGTGGGTGAATTGTCGGTTAAATGGCTTCTGCCAACTTCCTTTGAAGTAGATGGCGTTGACGAGAATCAGCCTGGTCAAGTGGTCCACTGAACCTGGTGAGAGCACCTCTGTGATTTTCCCTGCGAGGAGGAAGGGAAGAGCACTGAGCTAAGAGTCAGGAGTCCCTTGGGCACCGTGCTTATGCTTTGGGATGGAATTCCTAAGGACAGTGGTTTGAAAATGCCAGCAACTCCATGGAAAAAAAAACAATGTTGGTTTGTTTGTTTTTAATCCCCACACACAGATATGGGGCACCTCTACCCTGTTCTGCAGGGCCAACAGGAGTCAGCATCACCTTGATGACAGAGCTTGAGTTCGCTAAGGTGAATGTCTGATTTACACATTAGAAATGACACTCACGTGTTTCTCAACCTTCCTAATGCCATGACCCTTTAAAACAGTTCCTTATGTTGCGATGAATCCCCCAACCATAAAATTATTTTTGGTGCAACTTCATAACAATAATTTTGCTTCTGCCATGAATTGGGCAACCCCTGTGAAGTGGACATTTAACCCCCCAAAGGAGGTGGAACCCAAAGGTTCAGAACCACTGCTTTTAGGTGATCTCTGTGACACTCCACACACGTTCATTGTCTGAAGGTCTAGTACCCATGACTGTAATCTGATTTGAAAATAGGGAATTTGCAGATATCATCAGGGAACATAAACTCACATGGGTGGACATGGGTGGGCCTAAAACAATACAAACAATATCTTTATATATCAGGACAAGATACGGGAAAACACAAAAATCATAATGGCTCTAGAAAGATGAGGGCAGAAGATGGAGTTTTGCACAAATCAAGTAGGCCAGAGGCCTCTCTTCCCAGCTTACTGAGATCAGAAAGGAAGATTTTGACCCGGACCTTCAGAGTCAGAACTGCCCTGGAGAGAACCTGACTTCACATTTCTTGTCTCCGCCCCGGAGAGTAACTTTATAGGGTCAAGTCCTCTGATTTGTGAGACTCTGTGAGACCAGCCCAGAAGAAAGGTTTCACTGTTCTCCAAAATGAACCCTGTACAGAAACTTAAAAGCAAAGACAGCAATTAGACATAGTGTCAGGTTCCAGAAGGAGAATTATTACCAGGCGAACAAAACACATCGCATTAACAACAGATCTTCCCCTGAGCAGGAGGCGAGAGTCCAGCTGATAGAGAGGAATGACAGGGGCCTGCATTTGAAGAAAGGCATTCTTTTTGCTTTCTTTCTTTTGGTTTTTATTAATAAATAATTTCACAGGGGTCCTTTAAAGCTCTTTTAACAATCCGTCCATCCATCAAACACAAACACATTTGTTCATATGTGTTTCACTTTCAAAATACTTTCTTTCTGCTCCTCTTCTTTCTCTGAAACTCTCAAATTTGAGGACTCCTGATTAGTAATAAATTATCATTTTTTATACCTTACACCATCTGCTTTCTGCCTTCCCCCATGTTTCTGTTGTGCATCCTCTGGGGGACAGGGGTTATATATGTCTATCATAGTCAGTTTCCCATTTCTCCTCCCACCTCCACCCCTATCCTGCTGGTATCGCTATTGCCATTACTTTTCCTAAGGAGTTTATCTGTCATGGATTTCATGTTTAGAGCTCTTATCTGTACCAGAGTACATGTTGCAGTCTGGCCGGATTTGTAGGATAGACAAGGGGCCCTGATGGGAGAGGTGGGGGGGAAGGAAGCATTAAAGCGTTAGAGGAAGGTTGTGTGTTCTGTTGGTGCTATGCTGCACCCGGGGTGACTCGTTCCTTCCTTGTGACCTTCTGTTAGGGGATGTTCAATTGTCTACAAATGGGCTCTGGGTCTTCACTCCAATCCCCATCAATTCCATCAGTATGATTGTTTGATACCTGATCATGTCAACACTTCTTAATTACATAGGCTGGTGTGATTCTTCCATGTGGGCTTTGTTGCTTTTCCCTGCTCGATGGCTGCTTGTTTAACAGCTTTTAAGCTGCTTGTTTCCAGCTTTTAAGACCCCAGACCCTCTATCTTTTGATAGCCAGGCTTTTTTCATCACATTAAATATGTACCAATTGCCATAGAATGCCAGGTTATTAGAACAAAGTGCTTTTCTGTTGAAGGAGTATTTGAGTAGAGTCCCAGTGTGGTCTGCTACCTTAATATTTAAAATTTAAATATATGTACATGGATCTATATTCCTATCACTATATATTAATATATTTACATATGTACATGCTATACTGATACCTGTATAAATAAACGTATTTTGTCGCCCAGTTCTTTCCTCTATTTCTTTTGACTTTCCTTCCATCTCACTATCATGCCCAACCTTCATTCGGCTCTCAGTAAAGAAAGGAGTTCGATGGATAGTCAAAAGGGGAAAAGCTGTGGCAATTATTCAGATGGATATTAGGAACAGGCTGTGTGGCCACCACCTATCTATGCTCTGGGGGGATAAACACCAGACACCGTGGGCAAAGCGCAACAGGGGTTGGTGTACTATAGGAGAATAATAATAATTTATGATTTATCAAGGGATCACCAGGGTGGGGTAAGATAAAAGAGGAGCTGATTCCAAGGGCTCATTAGAAAGTAAATATTTACAAAATACTATAGCAACATATGTATAAATATGCTTGATACAATTGATGTATGAATTGTTCTAAGAACTGTAAGAGCCCCCAATAAAATGATCTTTTAATTTTGAAAAGTTTTTTTATTTTTGTACAGACCAGGCTCTGCGCATGTTCTGCAGAGCATGGACACAAGCCTGCCTGAATCCCTTCGGGGCTGACTTTCCATGGTGTGCTTGTGAGAGAGAAAGGCTCTGCTATGCAGACATAGCAGCCTGGGGACTTCTGGAGAAAAGGCCCGCTGAGTACTGAGGGGCATCCCAGAGAGAGGAGAGCATGTCAGGGGTGCACAACATGTCTGAGAGGACATGCGCTTAGGGATAGAGAGAATGTCATGATTGCTGGCCACAGTAGGCAATGTGTGAGGGAACTGTGCTCGGACAGATGATAAATGACTGGAACAGAAGGAAAATCTCTTTTCACCTTCTGTCTTCTCAGCTACCCAGGAGTTTACGTGTTTTCTGGACTCCTCTGCAGCACTGGCAAAGTTCAGCTCTTCCATGTCTGCCTGGTAGAAGGTGCGGCAGGCCTCTCTGAAAGGCTAGCACAGACAGAACGACATCAGTGCACAGCAACAGACACTCTTCACATAGAATATTCCTTAGGGGCCCAGTTCTTTGATGACACAGCACCTCAGCAGTGGAATGAGCTGATTGTGTTCTGTGACTGGAGCCTGAGGTCTGCACCACATTCTTCTCTCTCCCTCCCTCCCTCCCTCCACTGTGCTGCCTCCAGTTCCTTTCTGAAAACCCTTAGGCCTGACTTACAGAGAGGAAGTCATAAGTCTTTTCTCCAAAGAGCCTGTTGGCGGTTCTCAACAAGTACTGAGTGCTGGGATTGTTGACTTCAGAGAGAAGCCACTGGAAGCCTTGGTGCACATCTGCACCTCCACCTCCGACTTTATTCAGTGAAAGAGCCTGCAATGAAACCAGAATAACAACACACATCATCAGTGTCCCCAAGTTCAAGGATCAGAGCTGCCCCACATTGCACTCAGCATGTTCAATGCTACAGATAACAGTACAGCTTGAAGATTGAACAATTCCATAAAGATGGACTCTATCTGGATGTCCTATACTATCTCTACCTGTAATTCTTCTAAGGTTTGCCTATTAATCATTTACAGGGGAAACCAGAATCTCCCATCTTGGAAGGCATTCCCAATCACACAGCGAAACAGCTGCCTACACAGGACATATTCCCCTCGATGTCCAGTCAGCCACAATGATCCGGATAAAGTAAAGCTTTACTTACATAACATTTTCTGATGAGGCCTCACTCCAAATGGTAAAAAAAAAAAAAAGAGATGCAAACGGGCAGGAAGAACTGGGAAATGGAGGATGCTAACCCAGCCAGTTCACACAGAATCTAATGTCCACACCTTCTCTCACCATCCCATCCCTGACCCTCATCCCTGCTAGGTCATCTTTATTATACAAACACATTTTCCTACTTACTACCCAATAGAGTTCTATTATCATTTTCCAATGTACCCTTCGTATTACAATGTAAGTGCTTCAAGACAAATTGTTTCTCTAATATACATCTTTTTCTTTTTGTATAGTGACTGGTTAATTTTGACTGTAGATTTAGCATATGTCCTTAGTTTTCCTTTTTCTATTTAAAACTTACTGTTGCTGTCATATGCACATGGCTTTTCTCTTTAGGACCTTTCGAGACAAAACATGTTCTCTATTTAAGATAATCATCTGTCAATTAAAGTAACGGGGCTAAATGAGAAATTATATATTCCTATGAATCTGTTCACTTTCCAGAGGTAATCATCGCTCAGCAGCTTGGTCTCCTTTTTTATGCATGCTAAATCGAGCTAAAATATTCACAATGTACACATGGCTTCCATTGAACACTCATTTGAAAAACTGAGCATGCTTACGACGATCTTGCCATTTTAAGGCAGTAGCACTACAGGCATGTTTCAGAGGCTTTGCCTGTTCTGCTCCAGACCAACACAGTAAAGTAAAAATGAAAATCAACCAGGTGAGTCACAAGATTTTCAAAGAAATTTCACAGTGCACCTAAAAGTTATTTTCTGCACTATACTTGGTCCATGAAATGTGTAAATCTCATTTGGAATGACGTTTGAAATTGTGCAAGAGCTACCAAAATATAACACAGACACAAAGTGAGTATGAGCTGCTGGGAAATGATGCTGATGGGTGTGGCTGATGAAGGGTTACCACGAACCTTCTCTTACAAAATTGCACAAAAAAATGCACCATCTGTGCAGTGCAGCAGAGCCCAATCGAATAAAACAAAGTATATATGTATGTGCATCCTGATGTTCATTTGAGCATGACTCTTTCATGCTATTTAAGACTCTGAATTGTTTTTTTTAAACTGGGAGATTAATGTACAAATTATGAACCTAGAAAAACTGAGATGTGGGCTGAGCCCCGGTGGCATAGTGGTTGTGCGCGGGACTGCGGCCCACTGGGACGGAGGTTCAATTCCAGCAGTGGGGCTGGGCCTCCTACTCCCACCACCGGAGAGCAGTGATGCCAAAAAAAAAAAGAAAAAGAAAAACTGAGATGTATCCAAAGTGAAGTGTTCTGAGGACCCATCAGTATTAGTGAGCTAAAAAAGGACTATTATTGATCATTCCGATTCAGACAACCGTATAGTTTACTCTGCCAAGAAGGATTAATTTAGGAGGAATGGTGATACATCCAGTGGCAAAAAGATCACTTGACGACCTTTCTTAAAAGTGTAATTATCTCTGTGACAGGATAATATGTATCCATATACAAAAAAAAATGAATACTACCACTAATAATCAACTCTAAGCATCAACCACTAAAACTAGTGATGAAGAAAATGAAACACTCTACCTACTTCTTCAGTCTAAAATTGATCAAACAATCACGATGTGACAATAATTACTGATAATTGGAATGAGCAAGTTGAAAACAAAGAGGAAGGGACGGTTGTTGGAAAATGTGGCCTGGTGATAGCCATAAAGCTGGAGAACACAGGACAGAGTTTTGCAAGAAGATCCTCTTTCCCAAAAATCGAGAAGTTGGATTGAAAAGGAATAAACAATCCTTGGGGAAAAGAGACCTCTAGAGTCCACTCTCTATGGGCAGGAAGCAGGCTGAGGGTTACCTAATAACAGACATGAGAATTTCTTATAGAGAAAAAACAAAACTTCAGAGATCGCATAAACAGCAGCTCCTCGGGAGAAAGACTGGGTTATATACTCTCATAAATAGGTACAGACTTACACAGGGGTCGCTATGATTCTGCACTGACTCGATGTCACTCAGTTTGGTTTAGTTTTTTTTTTTTTTTTGGGGGGGGGTTCAAGAACGTGGAAGATGAAAAGTAATACCAAGGAAAGCAGTAAATTAGGAAGATTCACAATCAGTGAATTCAAAATTACAAATAGTGAAAGATCACGGAATGGTCTCTCTGTTCGCCAAGCAATGTTCAACATGTACTTGACTGCATCTCAATGCCACTGTGGTCTAAAAAGTCTCTCTGTCTTCCACGTGAGAGCCCACACCCTGGATTTTTAGAATGCCTCCCTCCCTCTCAGTCTCATGCTGTATAACAGAGGTATGTGTGGCTGGGGGTAGAACAGCAGAGACTTCTGTTTAGTTTACAAATCTTACAGAGTCACATGATTCAGCTTTGATGCGATCCTTTTTCTACTCACAAACTCATCTATTGCCCCAATGTGATCAAAAAATCAGTCTTCTGAATAGAGTATCTACACTTTCTCCTAACAAATAGATAATCTTGCAGTGGAAAACAAGTTCTTTCTGACAACTCCCTTAGCTCTGCTAAGAGCCATGTCTTTGGGATTTAAAATGAAAAGTTCTTCTCAACCAAAATAGAAGTTCCTTTGCTGTTGCCTTGAAATGACTTTAAGTACCTGGGACATCTGAGCAGCTGTGTTCTTCTTTGCACCCATGAAGACCATGGCCAAGGCAGAGGAGATGCTCAAAGGTGAAAAAAATATGTTCTCTCTATTATTGTCACCCAGCTTTTTAAAAAGGTTTAATGCAAAGATCCCATTGGCTTCTGATAGGGCCTCCATGATGGTGAGCCTGGAATGAAATAGGAAAAATCACTATTGCCCAAGTACAGGCTTTCATGCCTGCTACCATTTCACTGTGCTTGTAAGACTCAAAATTTCCAATCCACATCCACTGAGTCATTGCTGATCCTTTAGGTGACCCTTGTCATGAGCAAATAGCCTGATTGTCATGGCTTGATGGTGATCCATCAGAACCCCTTCTGTGTCATAGGACAACCAAGCTCCAGAAGACTTTAATGGCTGATCTATGTTAATCTCAAGTTAATCTTCTCTGGGTTGGAAGCTAGGAGTAGGATGCATTTAGACCATGTAAGGAACAGAATGAAAAATTAGTATAAAAAAAAACTTTCTACATTTTTCCCCTTTTTTGGCTGCCCACATTTATTCTGTTTAGTCTGCTAACTGCAACATCAGCAGTTTGAAAACAACAGCTGCTGCAATGGATAAAGATGAAATTTCAATTCCCGAAAAGAGTTATACTCTTGGAATCTCCCAAGAGCGATTCTACCTTCTCCTGTGGGGTCGTTACAAGTCAGCTTGGACTTGAGGGCAGTTTTGTAAATGGAAAATGCAGAGGCAGTAAAATCAGAGTATGTGTGACAAAGCAGGGAGGCAGGGAACCATTCACATCATTGCTTTGAGGGTGCTGTTGGTGACATTGCTCTAGCACTTGTGCAAGGGCTGGAATTTCCCAGGAAGTCTCAACAGCTTATAGGAAAGCTCCTCTATCTATCCATCCATTTTGTCACAAACATTTTGAAGATCCCACATCTCATTTTATCACATAAAAATACTTCAGTGTGGCTAGGTCAATGACAAAATAAAGTAAAAAAAGTTGATCTAATATATTACATTGCTTAACAAAAAAATCCACAATAACATAAAATCGTAACATAAAGGAGGATAAATCAAATGACAAATGTTGCATGAGAGACTTAAACATAAGCACTTTTGACCTTTAGTCATCTTTAGAACTCTCCACTTGTATCCAACCTTAACTGAAGGACATGTGCCACGATTCTGACTTTTACAGGGTAAGATTGAAATGCAAACAATAACAAAAATCATAATGTCATGGATATGTGCATTATGACACTTACTGATGGAAGATATAAAAGTCAAAAGAAGTTCCTCTTAGTAATAGAAAGTTGTGACCATCAGTGAAACACTAAACAGAAACACAGACAACAAATGGATCTGGTTAGAATTGTATATTATTTATACAATGCCATTTTACAATGCCACTTACATTATTTTTATCAAAATGAGGGGGTTTCACCATGTTCTTGAAACCAAATCTGCTATTTTAATTTCACTTTTCCAGCATGTTTTATACTTCCTTGTTCAGTATTATGATCTTTAGATTTTTCAGTAATTTTTGCTTTCAGTCCCCAGGTCCTCAGTAGAAAACTTAGATGAAAGCTACAGAGAGAGTTCACTAGGTGACAGACTCTGGAAAACCCCACTTAGAAGACAGTGGGACTCTTTCTGGCCTTCCCTTCTGAGTGACAAACCCCACTGTGCACCACCGCTGTAAACCTGAAGAGGGAGACATGTTCTGTCTGGGGTAGGGGATCAGGGCTCATTTTAGTCCCCTCCCAAATGGTGGCTTTTGACTAAATAGACTTGGGAAATCTCAGTGAACTTTGTTTTAGGGCACATTCTTAGTATTCTAGAACTCTGCTTCCCAGAGAGGTATATCTCCCTTTCCCCTCAGGTCTTCAGCCGCTTGACAACCAAGCCAGCAGTGGTTCTCCAGCCTGATCCCCTCCGTGAACTGCTCCATTCGCACAAACACAGAGACTCCCTGGTCACGTTCTAGATTGGGGTGCTGGGTCTGGATGCAAGAGGTATCAGTGCCTGCAAGTCCACCCTGCTCTGCCTGCCCCTTCCGTCTGGAGACCCTGGCCCCAACGTGGATCAGGAACTGGGAGCCTGAGCGGGGCGGTCTGGCCCCTCCCTCCAGCTCTTCCTAGTCCTGATGACAGAGTGAAACTGGACCCCGCGAGGATAGCAGAACCCCAAAGGCACACTTACCCTAAAGTCTCTGCGAAGCTGTGGGAGCCAGGCTGGAGGTTGCAGGCAGATGTGGGAGTAAATAAAGGATCCCTCCAGGAAGTCAGCAGGCAGGGCGAGGCAACAGGGCGGGGCAGTTCTAGTCTGGGAAGCGGAGGAGGAGCGGAGGGAGGGGCTGGGGCTCAGAGGTGCCTTAAGGGTTAACGTGTGGTTCCCTTAGCTATTCAAGCTGGCTGGCATCAATCTCGGATTGCTTCTGTAGTATGCAACACAATGAGAAAAGTGTTCATTGGTATTTTCCAGGATGTGGATAATGATTTCACAGGTAGATGACTCCCTGTTTTTAGTTTATCCTGGGGGAGTGAGAAATAGGAATTCCATTTTAACAGCACCACCCAATCCCTGCAATGATTTCTCCCTGTTCTGCTTGATAAAGAACCCATCTTCTGAATAATGTTGTGAAACTGCTTTAATTTCCAATGAAACGGGCTGAGTCCTGGGGGCGTAGTGGTTGTGCACAGGACTGTGGCTCACTGGGATGGAGGTTCAATTAGAGCAGTGGCTCCACAGGAGCAAAGACTGGGTCTCCTATTCTCACCACCAGAGGGCAGTGATGCCCCCAAAACAAAAACAAAAACAAAAAAAATTTCCAATGAAACCCAAAACAAACCATCAGCAGCTCAGAAGTCCACTCTGCTGCAGGACAACTACATATGTTTCTGATTGGAATTGATCCATGGGGATTGTTTGGAATAGAACTATTGTGTTAGTCCAGGTAGACTAGAGAAACAACATCAGAAACACACACACACACATGTGACGTCTATATACAACAGAAATGGTACATTAAGGGAGCATCCCAACACAGTCCAGTTCAAGCCCACAAGTCTGAGATTAGCCCATATGTCTGATACCAGTCTATAAAGTCTTCTTCAGATTCATAAGGCGGGCAGAATGACACAGGACAATCATAGACCAGTGGGTGCAGAATCTTGTGTATCCAGAGGCGGTGGAAGCATCTCAGGGCTGACAGAGCCCTCTACCTGGCTTCTCAAGCATCTCAGCACTGGCAGAAGTTTCTCTGTGCCTTTTCCAGCTTCAGAGGGCTGGTTCCATCAGGGTAAGCCTATGCAGTTTCTCCTCCTGGATGCCTCACAGGGAGTCAGCCTTGTATCTTGTCACTCTACGTGTCTCCAAGGGAATAGATAGTGAGTCTCTTCCCTTCAAGGAGAAATATGGCCCGATCCCCCAGAATTCTCAGGAGAAAGAAAGCCACACAGGTCTCATTGATTATCTCCAGACTGACAGGCTAGACTTCACCCCTACTCTCTGAATCTGCTAACTGACACCAGATTAGGTGACTGCCACATGTATTGCAACCGAAACCACCAACCTCCTCATTTAAGCAGCTATGAAATTAACCATGTGCATGAACCAAAGATGTCTGAAATAGACTAGGGAGCAGTAGAAAGTCTGTGTGAGCTTTTGCAGACTGCATCTGATTATATTGGACTCACTGATGTCATTTGCCTGGTTTCTACTATGTTCATTAACTCCATTTTCATTGTCCTAGAATATACCCACATTCTCATAGACTGTGGTCTTTGAAGATGAAACTTTCAGTATAGGCACATTCCCAGGGATATCAGACTCCCCTATTGAGCTGGTAGTCTGTAGATCAGTCATTCAAAGGGCCTAGCTTCTTCTGCAGAGAGAGAATAGATTAGGCCTTCCATTAGGTCTCAGAAACACACAGGACAAGTCTTGCCTGTCTTATTGGGCCACTATGAGTCAACAGCAATGGAATTGCTGTGATTTGTTTTTCTTTCCTTTTAAGGGGTGCTTTCAGCTTTGTGGTTTCCGTCAATATTTCATCCACGGTTAATTAATATGAAGACATGCTCTACGATGTCTCCTAGATTTTGTATGTTTAAAATTAAGATCAGCGCTTTCTTTTGCAATCGCTGTCAGAATCAGTGAGCCTTTGCGCTTCTGTCCCTACCATCTCTCCACACACCCCAAGATCCCCAGCCCTTGAGAATGTGTATCCTTTCCACAGAGTAGATTCCCAGCAGGCACAGGCCACCCAAACATGTCTGCATGTGCTCTTCGCTGACTTGGATTATGCTCCTGGATTTGTGTCACCACCCTAGCCCTCCTTTTCTGAGATGATCCTCTCCATTCAGATCAAGCCACTGATCACTATAGGCTGTCTCAGAGGTGTTTTCACATTTATTGCTGGTGGTGGTGATAGGTGCTTTCCCACTCATATGAAAGCAACCAGATGTACAAGAGCATGATGAGCTGACTGGTCCTCCTGTGCCTCCCTCACAGTCTTTGCTGTAGTTAGACTCATTGTAATGGCCATGGTGTCAGACAATCTGGGAGACTAGTGACCTGTCTTTCACTGAACTGCTACTTTGCAAGCATGGGGTCTTTTCCAGGGTCTAACCCATGCTGACAACTTGTCTAAAATGTATGATATGAAATCTTCCCACCATCACTTACAAGAAGACTTCTGCCTATAATTCACCCCAGACAGATTTGTTTCCTCATCTGGAAGTCTACAACATTTCTCTAGTCTTCACCAGTATCTTGATTTTAAGACTTCAATCCTCTCTTCATTATTTTTGGACATGAATTCACTTGCAAAGGTGGTCATGCAAAACACGGTGACCTGGAGTAAGCACCACTGGCTTCAAAGTGACATCTGTGCTTTTTCGCACTTGAATTTCTCCGCAAGAAGCGACTCTGTAGTAATTCCCTGGAAGGCCCAGAGAGTGTCCAAAAAGCAGTCAGGGTGAGTGGATGATGTGTGGTTCTCATTCTGGGCCTTACCTTTTCTCGAGGCTCTTCCCAGCTTGAGCCCCCGCTCACCAGGCTTCCTTCCCTATGGGTCTGTGAAGCGGAGATTAGAGGCTTCTCACTGACTTCACCCCACTCATCTGCCAAGTTGTGCTTGATGGGATCATGGGTGCTGCTGTGGGGCCGGGAATTGTTGAAAGTATTTCAAATGCCAGTCGGGTCTCAGTCAAATAGGATGAAGACAATCAAATAGACATAACAACTGTCCTTTTTTATCTACTAATACTTTAAATAAATCATAGTCATGAGATCATTTACCCATGATGGTGAATAAACATCTCTTGAAATACATTGGAAGCCATCCTGTCCTTTTGACAGTACTCTGAAAAGTTCAGGGAAACTGAAACATGTGTCCCTTTGCATAGACGGGTGAGCCACAGAAACATATGATTGCCAGCAACAGCAGACACACACAGAGAAAGGGCCTGCTTCTGCACAGTTCTGAAGTAGTTGCTCTCCCTGCCTCTTGACAATAGATGAAGGACTCACAGAAGGCTCTGAAACGGAGCTCCCCATTCAGGTTTTCTGAGACCTTTTGGAACCTGCCTCCTATGTATACCCATTACTCTGCCTTCTCTCCTGACCAATGGGACATCATCATACTAGGACAGAGTCGAGAGAAAGGACATGTGTAGCTGTGAACCTGCAGGAGAGAAACACAGTGTCCAGCTGGGACTGGAAAGGACTCTCTGTACCAAGGTAGACACAGGACAGCTATCACTGGTTGAGGAATGTGCAGGACACATGTCTGCAAGCCCCAGGGCAGTACTGACTTTGTCACTGCCAAAGAAACCACAGGCCGTCAGAAAATGTCCATCACAGACCCAAGGAAAAGATGTCCGTGCAAATCCCCACTTGGAGATCTGCACATGAGATTCGAACTTCATCCTGCAATACCCGAAATGCCCCCTCTGAACTCATAAGGTCACTTTGAGTCCTAGGCACATTAGGAAGTAGTTGAAATATATGTTTACTGGGGAAAGGAGAAGGATCCTCTAAATCTAGTGAGGACGTCTCCTACTCCTGTGGAGAGGAGAACCAGTCACAGGAGAGGATGCAGTTGGTCTTGGTGTGCTGGACGAAGAGAAGGAACTGGTGGTTGGCCCACACCCTCGGGATGATTCTACTACATTTCGATAGAATCACAACAGCAGTGGCAGCCACTGCCTTCATGCCTTCCTCTTTGACCTTCACAAATACCTTGTGAGTCATCTTGGACTTAAACAAGTCCCTCTTGGGAGACATTCCAGAAAAGTCTCCCCTGATGCCATCAAAGGCATCCACCATGCTCAACATCTGAAGGAAATTCTGCGGATCATAACTTTCCCCCAGTTTAAATCTTGAAAGAAAACTTTTCACTTCTCTTCTTTGTATTGTTTCATCCCTGGTCCATTCTAGGAATCTTGTATAAGTAATTTCCTTTTCAACCTAGAAGAAGATATTTGGAGATTGAAAAAGCCAGGGCAGGGCTCTATTGACTAGAACACCATGTTGTGGTATTAATGATTGTGGTAATTATGTACTGTTTTCAATTTGAGAGGATTGCAGTAAAGGGGTGAAGTTTAGCCTGCCAATCAGGTCGCAGCTTCATGACCTCATTTTTAGGTGCTAATGAGATAACTAGCTTGCTTGAGAAGGGGTACATGCTCACTCCTTGTGAGATATTGTTATTGAAAAGACACACGGAGCTACATTAGAGTTTTGGAGCCAGAAGAGAGAAGTAGAGACCCCTGTCAGCTCTGAGATGCTCACACATGATCGCCAGTGTGATCTTCCTATACTTGGCATTATTACATATATCTCCTGAAAGTGAAGAACACTTTATAGATTGGTATCAGACTTATGGGGTAACATCGGACTTAGGGATTTGATCTGAACTGAACTGGGCTGGAATGTTTTCTTAATGTACAATTACTCTTTATATAAAGCTCTTTCTTCATTTTTCACTTTTATTTTTTAAATTTTACTAATATATACATATATTTTTAATTGGGCACTCATACAACTCTTAACACAATTTGTACTTACAACCATTGTATGCAAGCATATTTGTACATTTGTTGCCATCATCCTTCTCTAAACATTTTCTTTCTACTTAAGCCCTTGGTATTAGTTCCTCATTTCTTCACTCCCTCCCTAATCCCCCTTTCCTTATGGGCCCTTGATAATTTATAACTTATTATTATTTTGTCATATTGTACACTGTCCGATGTGTTTCTTCAACCACTTCCCTGTTGTCTGTACCAGAGGGAGGAGGTTATATGTAGATCCTTTTAATCAGTTCCCCCTTTCTAGTCTACCTACCTTCCACCATCCCGCTATCACCCCTCTGACCTGGGTACAAAAGTGATCATTTATCCTGGATTCCCCATGTATCCAGTTCCTATCTGTACCAGGATAAATCCTGTGGTCTAAGCAGGTTTGTAAGGTAGAATTCAGATCATGATAGTAGGAGGGAGGATGCCTTTAAGAACTAGGGGAAAGTTGCATATTTCATTGTTGCTACACTGTACCCCTTACTGGCTTGTCTCTGCCCTATGTTACCTCTGTAAGGGGATGTCGCTTCACCTGCAGATGTACTCCCCCTCATTTACAATGATATAATTTTTAGTTCTTGATGCCTGATATATGTTCCCTTTGACATATTGTGGTCACACAAGCTGGTGTGCTTCTTTCATGTGAGTTTTGTTGTTTCTGAGCTAGATGGCCACTTGTTTACTTTCAAGACTTCAAGTCCCCAGGAGCTATATCTTTTGACAACCGGGCATCGTCAGCTTTCTTCACCACATCTGCTTATGAACACCTTTGCTTCAGTGATCATATCAGGAAGGTGGGCACACAATGATGTGACTTTTGTTCTTTGATAATTGCTTCCATTGACTTCTCATTGTCACGCAAGATGGTGTGCTTCTTCCAGGTGAACTTTGTTGCTTCTGAGCTAGATGGCCAGTTGTTTACTTTCAAGCCTTTAAGACCCCAGACACTCTATCTTTGGTAGCTGGGCACCATCAACTTTCTTCATCACCTTTGCCTATGTACACATTTGTCTTCAGCCATTGTGTCAGGAAAGTGAGCATCAAAAAAGAGCAATTTAATAGAACAATGTGCTCTTGCATCAAGAAAGTACTTGAGTGGAGGTCAAATGTCCATCTGCTGCCTTAAAGCTAACCATATATGTATATTCATGTAGATCTATTTATCCATTATCATATATAAATATATTCATCTATGTTTATGCCTGTATTTAGAACTCTGTAGATGCCTTTTGCCTCCCAGTTTCTTCCTCTATTTCCTTTTTCTTTCCTCTTGTCCCATGATCATGCTTTATTTGGGTTTCAGTACTTTTTCTCTATTGCATTACTCTTGATCAATCTCTATGAGGCCTGTTACATCCATCTTCCATGTGATTTTGAATCACTTGTGGTTTCCTTATCCCTCAGATGGACAGGACTTCCACCTCTCCCTACCTCTCCAATTTGTTTTATAAAAGCAAATCTCAAAAGATCACCTATTGTTTAATTCCATTTAATAAATATTTTGTTTAATAAAAGCAAAATGTTTAATTTATAAAGCTCCTTCTTCTACAAATACGAGTGTCAATGAACTTGTTTCTCTAGTCTACCCAGATTAACACAGTGCTTTACAGGAACATTGCACCAGAAGGTAGTCACTGTTCAAAGGCACTTCCTCTGGAAATTGGGGGAATGAGAGAAAACTATTGATATGATTCAAATTGATTTCACAGCTAGAGAATTTTAAAACAAAATATGGTATAGCCATATTATATAGTGAAGTTATTTTGTTTCTTTTGGTATGGGCTTTACCATAAAAAGGCAAGGTAAAGTAGTACGTACCACATTGATAAGCCTTGAAGATATTGTACTGAGGGTTAAGAAGTAATCTCAAAAGATCATGTATAGCTGGATTCCACTCATATGAAAGTGTCAGAGGAACCAGCCTCTAACATCTCATCACAAGTCCGGTGAGTGTAACTGAACAGCAATAATTATTAAAGATTATAGTAAAGTCATAAAAATCTGAGAGAAATAATGGAGTTTGACATATTTCTTGGTAGTATGCTCATTTTATCCCTGCTTGGTGGTCCACAATGAGAGAGAGACTGAGAGGGGAGGAGAGGACATGGGGAGAAGGAACATTGAGGTGAGGAGGAGGAGTTGGGGGAGGAGATGCAACTGAGAGAGAGAGAAAACAAGAGAGGGGATGAGAGAGGTCCTTTAGTTTGACTAAACTTTATGTAACTTTTGGAAACATGAAAGCCCCCTAATTTTAGGTGAAGACATACAGCATAGGAAAGAGTTGTGCTATAGGTACACATTATAGGAAATGGAGGTATTCATTGCCCATGTGACAAGGGGGGCAGATATTAGATTCACAGTGGGGGCCCCACCTTGTTTGTCCTGGGCTGTGAGCTGGATTTAGCCAGAGCTTTCAGGGGACATCACCAATTGTCCTAACAGCAAGAAGTCAGGCTTTATTTTGTGGGAGAGACAATGGCCTCTGGGTGTTGGCACCTTCAGGAAGAAAAGCTAAGCTTCTGACCTCTCACTAAATGCCTGAAAATAGTTTGTAATATCTCCTTAATATTTCAGAGGAGATATAATTGTGGAAAAGTCATCTATTTATCCAACAGCAAACTCCGACTATGGAGAACCTATAGACAGTGGTCAGTGGTTGCTGGATCTGAAGGAAGGAAGGCTGTGGGAATACAGGTGGTGAGAGAGTGAGAAGGGAGGACCTCTTCTAGACATGATGGATTATGGCAAATTTCACTCTGGGGATGATTGCACAAACCATGCATGCAGCTTTAAAGATCTAATCATTTTTGTAATTGTATGATATGGAGATACTTATCACAGGGATGGATTTTTTTTTTTCATTTGAAAAGCTTCCTTAGGGGCTGAGCCCCGGTGGCATAGTGGTTGTGCGCAGGACTACGGACCACTGGGTTGGAGGTTCAAATCCAGCAGCAAGGCTGGGCCTCCTACTCACACCACCAGAGGGCAGTGATGTCCCAAAAAAACAAACAAACAAACAAAGCTTCCTTAATATCCTGGTAGGCCACCATGTTAGATGCAGAAGACCACCCAGTCGTGAGTAGTCACTCCGCTAGAAGGTGGTGCTGAACCTACATCCATCACTCCAGACAAGAGCTTCTAAAGAAGTTACACTTAATATGACAGATATGAGGAAAATATTAATCTATAAAGACACACAGAGAGTTCCAAACATGAGACTTTAAATTGAGCATTTTATTTCCCAATTGTTCTGGCTTCACTAAGGTCACTTTGCGTCCTGGGATTCCTGTAAAGTAGTAGATAAAGAAGAAGGAGAAAGTCTGGAGAGGAAAGAGGAACAGCTCCTGTCCCATGATGAGGACATCTCCTACGGAGGGGAGAACCGGCCACAGAAGAGGATGCAGTTGGTCTTGGTGTGCTGGATGAAGAAAAGGAAGCGGCGGTCGGCACAGAAGCTCAGGTAGATTGTTGAACAGCACCGGTGATCCCTGACAAAAGTGGTGGCCACTGCCTCAATGTCTTCCTCGTTGACTTCCACAAAAGCCTTGTGGGCCACCTTGGACATGAACAACTCCGTCTTAGGGGACATTCCAGAGAAGTCTGCCCTGGTCGCGTCAAAGGCATCCACCATGCCCAACTTGGGGAGAATATTTTCCAGCTCGTAACTTTCCTCCAGTTTAAATTTGGGAAGGAAAACTTACACTTTTCTTTCACGCACGGCGTCGGCCCGGGTCCATTCTAGGAATCTCTCATAGGTAAGTTCCTTTTCCACCTGGAAGAGATTTGGGGATTGAAACACACTGAACAGGGCTTCATTGAATATGACGTCATGCTGCAATGCTAACGCCGTGCAGGCCTGCCCAATCACTTGCCCAAGAGCGTGCTGAGGCCTGGGAAATGGGAGTGCAAGAGAAGACGTGACCTAGTGATCTGATCCCATTGCAAGATGTTGACCAAGCCACATGTGGTACAGCCAGTCGACACAATGGGGCTGTTGCGCTATTTGTTTTGGTATTGGCGTTTGCCAAAAAAGCTAACACACTCCTTGGGCTGTCTTTCTCTTCAGGAGCTCAAATTCCACTCATCCTCCCACAAGGAAAAGTATCAATCCAGACTGCCCCAGCTTGCCTCTGGGATCCTTATTAATCTTAAACCTCAGGGTCTTTGCCCAGACATTAAACCTAAATGCCTAATCTTTTTTCTTTTCTCAATCGGGTTTGGCTCAATACAACCTAGACAAACCACTCAAAAATGGCCAGTAAATGGCACTTTTGATTTTAACCTCCTCCAGAATCTGAATCATTCTTGTCACTGTAACTGCAAGTACCTAGAAATCCCTGGGTAGGGCACTATTCCACCCCTGCTCTCTGGCCAATCTGTGCCAACACTTCCCCACTTCTCAACATCTGCTGGCTCAGAAGATGCCCCCATTCCCAGACAATGAATCTTCCTTGGATCTGTCCAATCATGTCCCTCCTCCTACACCTGCACCCAGGCTACCTGCTCCAGTTCTCTCCCCTCCTCCTCCTCATAATCCGCTTCTAGTCTCCTCCTTGTCCTCTCTAGCTCCTTCTACCTCCTCTGATCTGCCAACATCTCTTCTAGTGTGCCCTCTTCCTCCTACTTGGTCACCATCTTCCCTCCTTGAGCTCAGTCCTTCCCTGCTCAAAAGCCTCTTCTGTGTATCAGAAAATTCCACCTCAGCACCTGCCCCTCTTCTCCCTCTAGGTGAGGTGGCAGGAATGGGGAAAAACACGGGAGTACATGTCCCTCTTTGGCTTCCCGGCCTGTCTGCTCTTCAAAAACATCTGGGAACCATTTCCTCTGACCTGGATCAATACACCAAAAAGCACAGTTATCTCACTCAGTCTCATGATCTTACCTGGCATGACATTGACACTATTCTTACTCTCCCTGAAGATGAGGAGACAGTATAGTTTGAGACCAAGCAGAGAGGCAAGGAAGTTCCTGCCCAGGATCAGGGTTAAACCCGTTGGCACTGATGCAGTTCCTCGAAGAGACCCTAATTGAGTTACCAAGTCGGTCATGGAGGCAGCCTTCCCTGAGATGACATGCATATGCCCTCATTGAGGCTTTGCAATAGACAGCATACACAGCAGTCAGTTATGATGAGATTAGAGAAATCTATCAAGACACAAAAGGAAATCCTGCCCAGTTTATCCCATCTCTCTTCGTGCTTTACTTCACAATCAGTTCCTGACAGTAACAAGAAGCTTCAAGAAATAGAACTACAGGGTACATTCTCAACGTGGACTTTAAGGTTTCCAATAATAGGGAGGAATAGGAAAAATTAGATAAACTAGAAAAGGACAAAATTAAATATCAGATGCTAACTAATGGTCTTCAGGGCCAGAGGAGTAGATCCCAATGATAACCAAGAGACACAAACAGGAAAGTCTTCCGAACCCCACTTCAAATATACTCAGATAAATTATGTGAATGACCCATTGTCTTCCTCCTCTGACGCGGTGCCCACACTGCAAACAAGGAGGGCACTGGGGATGTCACTGTCCTCTCCAATAGAGCATGGGAAGATCGTCTCTCTATAGCATCCCCAGAGCTGCTGACTTGGGATACCTCCCAGTCAGGATGTCTAGACTTGGTCTGAGAGGATTGATAGTGTCCAGGGTCAATGGCCCTCACAGACATCACCCATCTCAAGCCAAAGGCAATATTCATCATCTCAGGTAAGCCTGTTTCTTGTCTCAAAGACACAGGGGTTCTTTACCGAACACTATCTGAACATTCAGGGCACTCTTCTCATTCCCCCACCACTGTTGTGGGAGTCTCAGAATAGTCTCACAACCCCTACTTACAAGGCCACTCTGATGTTGCCCTTATAATGTACAATCCTCACATCATCTCCTAGTCATCACACCATGCCCACCACTCTACTGGACTGAGTTATTACTAAATTAAAAAGACTAGTAGCTTATCATTTACTGGGGCTCTTGGGCCCCAAACATGTTGCTTCTTCTCTTACAAGCACTAGACATCTTCCTGGCTTCCATCCCCCCCACAAAAAATTGCAGTGTCCTGAGACCATCTCACACATACAGACATGATCCTTATGGAGCTAAATAGGAAACCAAAAAAACTTAGGGGGAGGTCTGGTGTGCAACCAAGCCATTAAACAAGTACCCCAAACTAGAACCAAAAGTTCCAAGGAGCTCACTCAAATACTGGCTCCCAACACACCAATAGGTCTAGCCAAATGCAAACAAATAGCACAACCAGAGGCCACATAGGCATCAATTTCATCTCTCCTTAACATCACCCAACCGTATCTTAACCAAACAATGCTCATCACACAATGTTTGTTATACCACTGCCTCCGACAAAGTTATATCTAGCATCTTCGATTCCATCTTCATTGGAAACACCCAACATAACCAAGACATTCAGAGCATCCCTAACATTTGACCTGTGGTCGTTGAAGTACTTCTCTTACACTCCGGAGATAATATCTACCAACTCTTGTAACCAGACCCTCTTTTGTCTAAATACTGAGGCTCTGTGCACCTCATCTGGAGGAATTTCTCTACATGGCACAATTTTCTACTCATGTCTTGGGCTAAGTGGAAAGAGCCATGCCTCGCAATCTTTTCCAGTCCAGACGTAACTTTCCTAGATGAAGAAGATGTGGAAAACACACACACACACACACAAAAAATCTGAATCGACTCCCTATAATTCTTATAGATGCTGGTAGTTACATGATTTCATGTCAACCTGAAAAATAGATTATAGGGGTGGAGTCTTGCTTGTCAATCAGGTCACTGCATGATTGGTGCCTCCTTATGGGTGTGGTCTTCCATGAGAATTCTGGGAGTTTTCCTGTCTTCCTCCCTGGATGTAGGACACTCTGTCTCCTTCACCTTCCTGATAACGAACTGCATGGAGTAACACTCATGGCAGCCAGAGCCCTGGAGATGCTTCCACTGCTTATTGGAATCAGAGGACTTTCCACCCGCCAGGCTGCCATCATCCCACATTCAGCATCATTGCAAATGCTGCTTGAGTCTCAATAGGAGTTCATGAGCTAATACTGAATCTATGGTCAGGAAGCGGTCTTCCAAATCACTTGGGATAGACGAATGGATGCTTCCAGTGCTTCATTAAGTGGCTGAAACTTTTCAATTGGATTTCTGTCCATTTCATGATGATTGGTTTTGGTTAATGTCTTCTGTGCAGCTGGGGCATTTTCTCTCAGCTGGAAATTGTTTCTTCATCATAAGCTACCTCTTCTGATAATATATCCAAATATGTGAGACGCATGCTTAGTTTAAGAATATTTTAAAAAGAAGAGTTGATATCAAGGGTTCAAGGTAAATGTGTAGAAAATGATGGCTACATACACACAAATCTCCTTGAAATAAGTGATATATTCAATTTCACAACTTGTAAGAGCCACAAATAAAGTGATTTAAACAAATTTCAATTCAGAAAAAAAGAAAATTAAAATACACATAATTGAAATTGAGGATTTTTATACTTCACACACTAACTTTGGGTTATCTTCTATATTTCAGAAAAGAGATACTAAGAAGGGAGGCTTTTACCTGGCCCTGGACACTGAAAAATAGGGGGTGTCTCCTAACACACCTTTCAACCTGGTAGTCACACAGTCATTTCATGTTCATTGTGACTCCGTGGGACAGAGTAGAACTTTAAAGTCAGGTTTCTAAGACTGTAACTCTTAAAGAAACAAATGGCCACATCTACAGAATGCTAAGAGGATGGAACCACAACATTTTGGTTGGAACCTGAGTTCTTAAGCATCACTGCCCCCCCCCACACCATCCATTACCATTTTTAAATCAATGTTTTCATCTGGGAGCATGATGATCATATTTAACTCCCTTCCTGCATAGGGAAGCATAAGAATTTCCATGAATATTTCTTTTACATAAGTCAATTTCACAATAGATTCGTGGAACATCATCTGGATGGGTTTCTCCTGATTCTGCAAAAATGAAAACAAAAACAAGATAGTGAAGCATGAGAGTTGACACAAGGAACAGAATTACTTGATTTTCACACAGCTGTTCCTGTATGCCCTCCTGGCTAACGTATTTCACTGCCTATATGACTTTGACATTGGACAGAGGCAATACATTTCCCATGAAACAGGCATCACTGACTCCTTATTATTCTGTACTGATGCCATTCTTCCTTATGTCTCAATGTCATTCTCTTTTTGTAGCAACTATTTGACTTGCTGCCTGGTAGCCAAGAGGTCAAAGACAATAAGTTCACATTCAACCATATCTTTGTTCCAATAAATCACTTGAAGTAACTGAATGACTCGCTCAAACTCATTGGTATGGTTATGGATCATTTTTTTTTATAATGAAAGGCATTCAAATGAAAATGCCTCTCAACCCTAAGTCTATACTGTTGGAGGCAACTGCACTTCATACGTGGCACCCTGAATACTCATTAGGTCATCTTTTTACTTTGAATCCCTCTCTACTGTAGACTCTAAAAGGCAAGAGAGAATTTCTCCTCTTCTTGTTGCTCCAGAGAAAAGCACAACATAAATGAATGTAATATAGCAGTCATGGTTCCCACTCTGAACCTCAAGGAGGAGATTTGGCCTTTCTCTTTATACTTTCTTTTCTCTCCACCTGGATTGTCGATGTCATGTCACCGCCACCTTGTCAGCAGCCCGAAGACAGCCAAGTCTTCAGTGTGACAACACAGGAAGAGAACCTCAATGATTCCCTGAGACAATCACCCAGGTTCATCCCAGCCTGCTCTGTGGGCACCTCAAAGGAGGAGAGACAAACTCTTTTCAGGCTACAGGAGCATCAGATGCCATTTCTGTGCCTGCTACTGAAGGAAATTTGAGTGACATTTGCTATAGAAATTTCAGAGGGAAAAAGAAAAAAAATTAAATAGAAAAAGAAATATCAGGAAGTTCTAAGCATTTCCCTAAGGAAGGTGGGACGTTCGTTTCAGAATAAACAAAGGAGAAACTGTTGTTTGTGATAGTTAGTGACATGGGATCATTTCAGAGTCACAGCAACTCTCTGTAGACAGAAGGACACACTGTCTGGTCTTTCCCCAGACTCACAGTTGTGGAAGTGCTTGAATGAAAATATACCAAGCAAAGGTTCAGTCTCCAGGTGAGCAAACATCAACACCATCTATGATGTCTACTTTTCACAGATGCAAAGCCCTCTGTAAGAAAAGGGAAGCAAATCAGAAAGGGTCCCATAGATTTGTGAGAAAGAGAAAAGGCCTGTGGTGAACAAGATCCGGGAAGCAAGAGGGAGCTAAACTCTGTGTCAATACAAAAGACCTCCTTTTCAGTTATTTCAGTTGTGAAAAACAGATAACAAAATCTCTATCATTCAAATATTTTTGCATAAACGTTTTAGAGTCACTAAATATGGGTGTATTCATAATGTTGCCAAACCACCAACCTTAAGTGTGCTCAAAATTTTCTCTCACCCTTATAAGAAGTTTCACCATGTTTACCCATTTTCAAAGAAGTGTCTGTGTATATATTGCATTTCTCAGAGATTAAAGCAAGATCATTGGTATGCTGTTCATGCATTGGGTAACAACTAGGTGTGGGTACTAGTGAGACAGTCATCTCTGTTGTGCACCAGAGAGGAAGCATAGCTTCCTCAGCCACTTCTCTGCTCCCCTAGGGACAGGCACTGGGCTCTGCAGTTGACAGGAAATGCCATGGACACAGAGTGTGAACATAATTGTTCCAGCAGGGAGAGGAGGTTTTAGTGGAATGTGTGGAAGGATAGGGATTGTGGAAATCCACAGCTAATGAGCCAACTAGGCTGCCAAAAGCCTGGAGAGGATGCTGAAGAGGGAACAGCATTGAAGCAGGGGTACGGGGCTGGGAAGACTTGCAGCTGTGAGCTGCTGAGCTGTGGGACAGAGAGAACAGTTTAGGGAGTCAAACCAGGCATTGGGAGCTCTAAGCCACCTCTGCAGAGACAGACAGTGGGCAAGAAAGATGAGAGAAGTGCTCCAGGCTGCTGCTGTACACATCAAGCACCGTGGGCCACGGGTATCTGAATCCCTTGAAGTTAACTGACTTGAATGGTTTAAGTTCAATTGGAACACAGAAACTGTTCCCCCCAATTATGGATGCTGTGAAAAAAACTTTCACCTGGCTGATTTTGAAGGGACTTTCCTGGGTGCACTCTTTGGAAAATGGCTTGTCCCATATCCCTTTGAAGTAGATGGCATTGACTAGAACCAGCTTTGTGGTGGAATCCACTGAATCAGAGGAGAGCAACTCCTTGATTTTGCCTGTAAAGAAGAAGTCAAAAACATGAGTCCTAGTAGCTTTCTCATTCCTACATTAGGAGTGATAGTCAACACCATTTAAGAGTTGCTATCATTTTATTGTGTCCTTCACTAAGATATCCAAGGCCACATGAGTGGCCAATATGCAATATCCATAAGTATGACCTGCTTTGTAATTAGGGACTTTGCAGATGTGACTAGCTGACTTACAGCATTCAGGAGTATGGGTGACTTAAGAGAGGAGAGACACAGACAGACAGATTGAAGGACAGAAGGGGCCATATAAAGATGAAGGTAGGGTAGTTTGGAGTTTTGCTTCCACAATCCCAGGATCTCTATAAGCCCAAAGCCTTCAGTGAATTTTTTTCTTTGTTCTAGCTGTGAGAAAGAAAGGTTAGATACAAGTGAAGACATAACAGACCATGGAATGTTCTAGGAGAGGTCCAATGGATATTGAAAGACATCAATGAAGATAGAGATGAGTGCAGAGAAATGCTAGAGAATATGCCACAGGTTGACCATGTGTTCCCGATATTTCCCCAGGGACAGAGTGATTCAGGGACGGAAAATAGCCTTGTGTATGGATGGGAGATGGTGAAGGACCTGTCAGGGAAGCTGGTGAGAATCTATTACCATAGAAGTAAAAGTCTCTTTTACCTTAGGTCTTCTTGTCTACCCAGGAGTTGATGTGTCTTATGGATATCTTTGCAGCATTAGCAAAGTCCAGCTCTTC